>JACEFZ010028014.1:287500-290000 GCA_014155875.1 Cepaea nemoralis
TTCGTACGTGTATGTGTGAGAGTGAGTGAGGGAATGTGTGCGTGCGTGCATGCGTTCATGTGCATGTGTATGTGTGAGAGAGTGTGATTGAGAGAGTGAGTGTGTGTGTGTGTGTGAAGGATTGTGTGTTAGAGAGTGAGACAGTGGGAGAGTTGATGTGTTAGTGTGTGTGTGAGCGTGCGCATGCGTGTGAGTGTGTGTATATGAAAGAATACAGAGAGAGAGAGAGAGAGAGAGAGAGAGAGAGAGAGAGAGAGAGAGAGAGAGAGAGAGAGAGAGAGCTGAGCTGATGCATGTCGTGTAACACGCATGTTATGTAACACGCGAATCCATATGTTTGTGTATTCTCATCTGTCATATTATCAGTTAAATACCATTTGATTTTATCATGCATAATATAAACTCATGTTCATTACTGTAGTTTGAGTGAGAGAGTCAGTAAGTGTGAATGAGAGACAGAACGAGTGAGCGTGAGAGTGAATGAGTGAGCGGGAGAGTGAATGAGTGAGCGGGAGAGTGAATGAGTGAGCGGGAGAGTGAATGAGTGAGCAGGAGAGTGAATGAGTGAGCGTGAGAGTGAATGAGTGAGCGTGAGAGTGAATGAGCGGAAGAGTGAATGTGTGAGCGTGAGAGTGAATGTGTGTGTGTGTGTGTGTGTGTGTGAGAGAGAGAGAGAGAGAGAGAGAGAGAGAGAGAGAGAGAGAGAGAGAGAGAGAGAGAGAGAGAGAGAGAGAGAGCATCACTATTTTTACGTCACATACATTTTATGTACACATTTTTCTCCATGTTTAACATTTTTATGAGACTGCTCATGACAAGTGTCAGTGTATGTGTGTGAGTAAAGTGTGGGAGTTTGTTCATACTAGTTTCAATACTAACGTGAGACATTTTGTATGTGTCTAGATGTGAGGAAGTGTGAGTGTATGTGGAGGATGTGTGTGAGTGTGGGGATATGTGTGGGTGGGGGTTGTGTGGGTGTGGGTATGCGTTTGGATGGGTTGGGGTGTGTGGGTTTTGGTGGGTAGTGGTATTTGTGGGTGTTGGTGGGATGTGTGGATGGATGTGTGGGGGTGAAAGTAGGGGTGTTGGAATGGGTGTGGGGGATGTGTGTATGGGTGGAGGATATGTGTATGGGACGGATGCGGGGGATGTGTGTTTATGTGGGTGGAGATGTGTGGATGGTTTGAGGAAGTATGTGTGGGAGGCGGGGTTGTGTGGGTAGGGGATTGTGTTGGGTGGATTGGGGATGCAAGGGCGGGTAGGGAGAAGTGTATGGTGTGTGGGTTTGAGATATGCGTGCGGTGTGTTGGTGGGGGATGTGTGAATGATGTGTGGGTGGAGGGTATGTTTGTGGTGGTATGGGTGGAGGATAGTGTGTGGTGTGGGGGATGTGTGTGATGGGTGCGGGGAATGTGCGTATGGGTGGGGTATATGTGTGGGTGAGTAGGGGATTGTGGTGGTTGGGGGAAGTATGTGGGGTGTGTGGGTGGGAGATGTGTGTGTGTGGATGAGGAATGTGTGGGTGGGGGTGTGTGAGTGGCTTAGGGATGTGTAGGTGGGTGAGGGAGTTGTATGTGTTGGGGTGGGATGTGTGAGTGGGTGGAGGGTGTGTGTGGGTAGGGGTATTGTGATCGAGAGATGTTTGGTTGGGGTGGGTGTGTGGGGGTGCGTAGTGGAGGATGTTTGCGTGAGTGAGTGTCTGTTGGTGGACGGGTAGGGAATGCGTGTGTGGGTGGGGAGAGGTGTGTGGTGTGTTGGTTGGGGATATTGTGTGGGTGATTTATGTGTGTGTGGGTGTGGGTGGGAATATTGTGTGGTATCTGGGTGGGGGATATGTGTGTGGTGTGTAAGTGGGGATGTGTTGGTGAGGGATGTGTGTGTGTGGTGCGTGGGTTGGGAATAGTGCGTGGTAGGGGGTGTATGTGATGTGCGGGTGGGGGATTGTGTGGTGGGGGATTAGGTTATGGCATGTGTGGGTGGGTGGAAGTTGTATGTGTGGGTGGTGGGGTGTGTGTGAGTGGATTGGGGATGTATGGGTGGTTAGGGAGATGTGTGTGTGTGTGTGTGTGGGGGGGGGGGGACATGTTAGTTGGTGGGGATGTGTGTGTATGGTTTGGGGATGTGTGAGTGGATGTGCGATGTGTGGGTTGGTGGGGGATTGTGTGCATGGGTGGGGAATATGTTGTCGATAGAGATGTGGCTGGGGGATGGGTGGTTTGAGGTGTGGGTGGGGAGAGGATGTGTGGGTTAGGATGTGTATGTGGATGGGCGTGGGATGTGTGGGTTGGTGGGGGAATGTTTGTGGGTGGCGAGTGTGTTTTGGTTGGGGGATCAGGTGAGGGCAGTGTGTGCGGGTGGGGGATGTTCGGGAGGGGGATGGGTCGGTTGGTGGGGTATGTATGTGTCCCTTGGTGTGCGTGTTTGTGGGTAGGTGGGGTGTGTATGTGTCCCTTGGTGCGCGTGTGTGTGGGTAGGTGGGCGTGTTGTGTGGGTGGGGTGA
>JACEFZ010028014.1:292500-305000 GCA_014155875.1 Cepaea nemoralis
TGTTCTGCCATAGAACATGACCAAGGTCCTAAAGGGGATAAATAAGAGGATAGACGATAGAGATAAGGACATGGGGTGAGTACGGAGGAAACAGAATAGCCTAGATGCTGAAGACCGGACTTTACCCGTGAAAGACAGTGTCACCTTGAATAGAAGTACGCAATACGCCTAGCCTTAACCAGGCGTATGCGAGACACCTGACTTCCCACGAACTACACGAGGGGCAGATACCTCGTGACCACCGGGCAGTCGAGGGGAAGCCAGACGGGCTTTGGACTTGACAGAGAGAGGATGCGTGTTTGAGAGTGTGGCAGGATAGACAAGACCTGGGACTTCAGGATTTGAATAGCTGAGCCATGTAACTTGTGCTTGTGTGTGTGGTTGCGATACGAGAGCGTAGTGGCCTTATTTTAACGTATTGCTGAATTATAGCCACATTGTGATATGTTATGAATGTTTGCGAGAACGAACGCTGATGAGACATTATTGGTATTGTGATTATATCCTAATGTAATAAATTATATCTTATTGACTCATGCGTTTATGTCTATCTACCTGTCTTGAACCCTTCACTTTCAAATACCTTGACCAAATTACCAAATACGTTGACACCCCCATTGTTCTTATCCTATTTCTGCCCAACTCTTTGCACGATAAGTCGTAGCAAAATCTTCGCGATGTGACTCCTTATAGTAAATGTTCGATATTGCTCACATTCCAAGGCTCCTGATTTCGTTCCATCTATCCATCATGTGCCATTCTGATAAGCGTGGGCGGTCATGTTCTGCCATAACACTCTTTTTCTCTCCTCCCGTGTGTTGCCGGGGCCCATATCGGGGAGCAAAGAATAGTAACACTGTTGCCTACCATGCACGTCGTAAGAGGCGACTAAGGAGGCTATGGTTCCATCGCCCTGCTACTGAGTGAGTGCGTGGCGCGACACTGTGAGCTGTGAATTTTGCGTGGAATGCTTTTACATCTGTTCGCAGTTTGCAGCGTAAACTGCATGTTCGGAACAATGGTGGCCGGCTGTTGCTCGATTGACTGGTTTGTCTTTTCGGTGGAGACTCCTGGGAGTGGTCGCTGGAGCTACGGAGTTCTTGCTTTGTGCGGCGCTTTCGGTGGGTCGCTCTGCGGAAAGAGACCAAGCCATATGGGATAAAACCCGGGTCAATGAAGCCTTTCTGGTGACTGCCGTTTCCATCGACAATGAACTGTATTTCTCGTGGAGGACTTTTGTGTTGGCATTCTGGTGGCGGCATTATGCACAGTGTACCGGTGCGGGCTGTTGGCTAGCCGATACTCCTGTCTATTCCATTGTTCACATAGGACAGTGAGGAGCATTTTGTGTGATATTCACTGACACAGGAACGGAGCATAATGGGGATGACCCGTTGCCTTGAAGTTGGAACTGCGACTAACTAACTAACTAACTCTTTTTCTCGTTTCAATTGATATCTTTTTATTGGTCAGTATGTTTTTCATCTTGCTAAAGGCTAGTTTTGACATGACAATTCTTGTTCTAATCTCTAAGAGGCATCTCCCATCAGATGTTATGATTGTTCCAAGATAACTGTACCGATTCACTTGCTTAAGAATATTCCCATTTACTTGTATATCAGATTGTGGTATTTCCTTCTTCCCAGTGCCGACCATAATCTGTGTCTTTTAACATTTTAATTCTAACCCTAGTTGTTCACTGTGTGCAACAATCACATCTACTAAATGTTTCAGGTTCTGTTCACTGCCTGCAATCAAGACTGTATCATCTGCATATCTAATGTTATTGATGTTTCATCCTCCAATGTTGATTCCATTTATATCTTCTATATTTCTTTCGTATGACCGTTCATACAGAATTACATATTACAATAAAATATCATATATTGTGTTCACCAGTCTTTTAACTTGATTTATTTCATATTATTCTAAAGCCTTAATCATTTTTGTGATGATGTTATACGAACCGGGGTCTTGTCAATTTTCATATGGTTAAGAACATTCCGAACGCCCTACTTCAAAAATCGACGGTTCTTCATTATTAAATTGAATAGCATGCTGTTCATCTCTGTTATCACCATGATGACTTTTCATATAATCTGATCATACATGTAGAATCTATTCTATGATGATTTGGCCATCTTTTGTTTTTAGACAGTCTGTTAGTAAGTTCCTGAATTCTTTTGTGTATTTATTTCGTAATATGATCGTTGTGCCGCTTTTCAATTACTAGGCTCAAACCATGTCAGATTGCGCTACGTTATGTTTATTGTGGTTATGTTTGATCATATATTATGTTCTTGTTTTAACTACTTATCTCTCACACCTATATGGCTATTAGTTATACCTGTATATTGTTCTGTTGTTACAGAATGACTAGCAGCCGAGACCCTTACAACGCGCGTACTAAAAGAGCTGTGCACGGACCCGCTCCATAATTGTACTGGGTGCATTGAGGAGCAGGGAAACCAGCTGGCCCAATCCTGCCTGAGCGAAACTTTTGAAGAGGCTGTGGATGCCCATTTGAAAGGTGTTATGGAACGTCTTCTGACCAAGGAAGAACTAATAGACTTGGGATTCAACCGATTAAGGAGGCGTGTTCTTCGTCGAGAACAACAGGAGCGCCCTCCCCAATCACCTCAACCTACACTCCACACAATACCACCACCCCACCCCTGGTTCAGACCCCGATCCTCATCAATCTCCTCGGCTTCGGATTGTGAACTTATTTCCACACCAATCCAACCGAGTACTCCACCACAAAATAGACAACCTCTTCGAAGCCAGAGGAGTGGGATACCTTTTTATTTGAGGAGGCCACACCACCATCACCACCACCACACAATACACCCCCTCTCCGAAGCTGGATGAGTGCGGAAACAGTTATGTACGATGACCCTGATGATTGCATACTTCTCCCAACACCACACCCCATTATTATTACTATCGATTAGTTATCAACTTGTTCTTGTTTTCCGTTCTCTATGACTTGTTGTTGTTGCCGATGTATTCAAGGTCTGTTGTGTCAAAATAAACTTATAAACTTACGTTTGCTGATTCTTTTAGTTTAGCCGGTATGTCATCTGTCTTGTTTTGTCATCTCTTTCTTGTTTTCATGTTTGTATTTATTGTTTTCCCTTTCTGGTTTTCCTGGTTTTCATGTTGTTCTGATGGTGAGAGGTTGGTGTCACCATGTTATCGGTGGAAGACGTGATGCATACAATCAGGTACAAGAACAAAGACGCATACCAGTTTATTTCTGGTTATAACTATTTTACTATGACAGAGAGAAATACAGACATGGTGATTAGACTATCTCTACCTCCTCCACTGTTGTTCTTGACTTTTTTCTCTGCTCCAGGACTTTGAATCTGTGAGTGTCCCCCAGAACTGGGGGTCAAATTTTGTTCCAGCACTATTACACGCTTTTCAAAATTCTCACGTTCTCTGGTTACATGAGCCAGTTACCATGGCGTTCTTCAGTGCCAACGAGATGAACGGTCGAGAGGTACAGTTCTTGTGCAAACTTAACCTGTGGCGGAGACAAGTACATTGAAAACTTACAAGACTTCAACGCCTAGTGTAAAAGTTATAAAACTCCAACAGATAATAATTCATTAATAGTGAAAGTTACAAAACTCTAAAATGCAATAACTATTTATAATGAAAGTTAAAGAACTGCAACATATAAATCATCACTATGAAAACCGCAATATCTTAGAATTTCACCATTTACAGTGAAAAACACACAATAAATTATATTTATCATTAAATATTCTGCTATATAAGCTGAGATGCCCACGGAATTATGTTAAAAGGGGTTTTTCCAGGGTTCTCCTTTAATAAACTGATTGTGTGGTTTATATAAGAAATTATGTGGAAGCTACAGATCAGTGATTTCATAGAAGAATGATGAAGACACATTGAACGGATAGTGTAATAAAGATATCTTGAAAGAAGTTAAGTCACAAAGAGAACTGGTAATTTGCATCAAAAACCGACTATCGACATTGTTTGGCCACGACTTGTGAGAGAAAAAGTACATCGTGACAATAATTACCATATGAATGAAATGAACTGTGATATAGTTGTGGAAATGTTATGAAAACAGGCTGTATAGGACCGCTTTACAAAGTAAAAATTATGGAAAACAGAAGATGTTGTGGTGACAAACCTTCATAAAACAAACCACAATCATTACAGAGATGACACTACAGTGACTGTACTAATGTACAATAGACAGAACAAGCTGGGAAAATGTGTACCAATGATCTCAGAATGTGAACCAACAGAACACCCGTGAATGATGATGGGGTTCAGGACATATTATATAACCAAGAGTATTAGGATGTGTGGAGGTAGGCGGTGAAAACAAATCAGTGAACACGTCAGGTATCAAGTTATTGGGAGCAGAATTATTTGTATGATAAAAAGTAAGGCGGAGAGGGAAGGAGATGGTGATAGTGATGGACCACGAATGACTCTAAAGAGGAGTATCTCTACAAAATGTCTCCACGTCACACGAGTCTGTGTCAGTGTTGGTTGGTCCATACTACTACTGGTAAAATTAGACATCGGAACTATGTAGCAATGAAAGTTACCATTTATACAAACCTTAATCGTTGGGTGTTAGTATTTCCTCTGTTGAACCAGAGAAGCAGCTTCGGAAACCTGCAGTGGGATATGTTTCATTCCACAAAACATTAATTTTCTTGAGAGACTCAGAGGCTTGACCATGACTACTGGGTAGAAGGTCAATATTGTCATCTGAAGAAACATCATTAAGCAAATCAAAGGTTGTCTCTTGCAGGTCTACTGCTGCCTGATTGCTAGAAGTAGGTTTCTGGCAGAACAAAATGGATGCAAGAGAAAGATGAGGCATGAATTTCTTTCGTTGGCCAGGGTTGTAATCCATGTTTTCGTTTCTTCGCTTTGACGTTTCTTTGGTTTTTTGGAAGAAGGATGTCCTTTTCTTGCTAAAAGAAACAGGAAACAGTCCAGACAACACTTTGAGTATTAACGACAGGTAGTATTGTCCCATAATTTGGCTTAAATGAGCTACATCCGGCACGCTGAATAGGTATTTAATCTGGTCAAAAATGCTTACCATACAACGTGTGACAGGTTTTGACCAGGTGTATGACGTAGGATTTACGTGCGTCATTACAGGTATCACGCGCTGACACTCGAAAGACGGTGCAGAGAGCAGAACCCTGCCGCTGTCAATGCAGAGGTTAACGCGCTCATCTATGAACACTCAGATAGCCCCGAAGTGCTCATCTATACAGATGGATCTGTTGTAAAGCATCAGAGAAGTGCGTGGGCATTTACAGCCCGTTCAGCGGGCCGAACCGTTCAAGAATCCAGTGGTGCCCACTCTATGACCACGAGCAGCATGACGATGGAGGTGATGGCAGTTACACAGGCTTTCATATGGCTGGAATCACAGCATTATACCAACGTGTGTGTACTAAGTGATTCAATGAGCATGATTCAGAAGGTCAAAGCTGGATCTGTACGTAGACAGTGGACTGAATCGCTGCGGAAGTCTGTTGTCCGTAAAGTCACCTTCATCTTCGTCCCGGGACATGCAGATGGCCAGCCCATGGATCGTGCCGATGTTATTAACGTCCTTAAAGATTTGGCGAGAACAGAGGATTTTGACGTCAGTGATTCCACATCGCTCTCCAGGATGAAAGACCTGGGAGTAAGAATCGGCACAGCCAGACGCGAGAGGTACATCGGGAAAACAAAGTGCCTCGTCAACCAACACAGAACTGGCACTATTAGCCACCGGACGCTGATGCATATGCTGGGGGGAGGATCTGAGCACCTATGGACATGTCCGGAGTGCAACGAAGATACCCCAACTGATAACTGATACGTGCTGACTCTGTAACAGGAAGTTGTGACAAGGTCGAGTCGACCTGTACTTCGTGCTCAATCTTGAGGTAGAGGGAAGAGGAGACAGCAGAGGAGACAGAAAGAGGAGGTGGGAGGGAAAGATGGAAGCAAGATACACGATTAAGGAGACAGGCGGTGACAGAGGACATAGGAAGAAGAGGTGACAGTGGAGGAAAAAAGAATGGCGGAAGAGTGTAAGATTAGGAGAATGAAGAGGAGGAAGAGAAGGAAATAATAATGTAGGGGGAGGAGGAGCAATTGTTACGATGACCTAAATTGTTCACCCAAGATAACGTAATATGGAGTTAATGAAGAAAATACACTTACCACCCGGGATTCGAACCTGTCATCTCCATACGACACCTCACTGCAGCAATAAGTGTACTTCAATATATGACCAAATAGACATAGGGCACCTATCATACCCACGACACCCCCTTTACATATACTTTTGATACTCTATCCTTCGACCACCCCCAGTCGCACATCCCGACCACTAATAAGCATCATCTTTACTTTATCGCGGTTTTCCCTTTTAAGAACTGTGACCCTTGTCTGATGATGACAATAATAAGCTCTAAAGACCATATACCCCCTCCGTAACAACGAAAGGCCGTTGTACAGTCACGCCACACCACTTCCCCACCGTGAGGACGAGCACTGTAACCCTAACACATGCACGCCCGCGCCGAAGATCTGTGACCATTGTTTGATGATAGTGTATAGACCACTAAGATTCTACAGACTATATAATAGCGCCTTTACAACGAGAATCCGTCTTGCACCCACGTCAAATATTGAATTGGGTTCTAACACCGCCCGCCCGCGCTCCTCCCGGTTCGCCCCCGTCCGCGCGCGCCGTCGTCCGCCACCCACCCGATCACAGGATTTTAAAAGGATGTAATAAAACCAAAACTGAGTTATACCCCTTTGGATTCGGATTCTCAATTCATTTTTCACCGGATCGTGTGACGTCACATAGAGCTATAGAAGAAAATATTCCGGATCTGGATCCGGAATTTGATGGAGATAATGCGAATACTATGCTACTGACGGTACAGAGATCAGAACCCTGCCGCTGTCAATGCAGAGGTCAACGCGCCCATCTATGAGCACTCAGATACCCCCGAAGTGCTCATCTATACATATGGATCTGTTGTAAAGCAGCAGAGAAGTGGGTGGGAATTTACAACCCGTTCAGTGGGCAGAACCCTTATAGAATCCAGTGGTGCCCACTCTATGACCACCAGCAGCATGACGATGGAGGTGATGGCAGTTACACAGGCTTTCCTATGGCTGGAATCACAGCATTAAACCACGTGTGTGTACTAAGTGATTCAATGAGCATGATTCGGAGGGTCGAAGCTTGATCTGTACGTAGACAGTGGACTGAGTCGCTGCGGAAGTCTGTTGTCTATAAAGTCACCTTCATCTTCGTCCCGGGACATGCGGGAGTCGAGGGAAATGAACGAGCTGATAAAATGGCTGGCTCTACACCCCCTGGAGATGGCCAGCCCATGGATCGTGCCGATGTTATTACCGCCATTAAAGATATGTCGAGAAGAGAGGACTTTGACGTCAGTGAATCCACATCGCTGTCCAGGATGAAATACTTGGGAGTAAGAATTGGCACGGCCAGACACGAGAGGTACATCGAGAAAACGAGATGCCTCGTCAACCAACACAGAACTGGCACCATTAGCCACCGAACGCTGATGCATAGGCTGGGGGAGGATCTGAACACCTATGGACCTGTCCGGAGTGCATTGAAGATACCCCAACAGATAACTGATATATACATATATATATATATATATATATATATATATATATATATATATATATATATATATATATATATATATATATATATATATATATATATATATATATATATATATATATATAACTGCTCATTTTCTGTACTTCCTTTCCGTTCATAAATACTTATGTTGAAATATTTCTTTCATCTATATTTTTGCAAATATGTTGTGTGATATTTAGACCACTGAAAAAATATAGTTAAGCAGGATCTATTACACGTTTTTGCAGCCTCGGGTGAATGTCATAGCAGTCTTATAATAATAGCGCATTCATAGAAGTGCAAAAGTAGGTCATTAAGAGATGTTACAGGGCTCTGTTTGCACTTACAATAATTAGTGACTTGTTTGTAAATTGTAAACTCTTATTTTCAGTTTACATACCGTGACAAATATTGGATGATAGCATTATAAGTAACACTTTACAAAGCTGTGTCGGCTCATGTGCGGTGTGAATTATGCTCTGCACTTTGGTTTTAGTAGAATATCGACCTATTTTACGAACTTACAGTGAAATTGTCTGTAATAGCTATTATTATTGTGTCACTACATGATGAGTCACAAAGTAGAAACGGAAAAATTGCATTGGTGGTACCATAAATCAACGTATCTTGCAGGGCCCAGTTGATTGATATTTAGTTGACTTAAATATATATCATAGCAACGGTATGCCAGTCTGATCCTGTGATAAAGATTATACATAACATTGCAATTTTAGGTGAATGAATGTGAATAAAAGACAAGAAACTTAAGTTTCTTTTATGTTAAACTGTGTGTAATAGAGTGTAATCCGTAAGACTTGAAGGCGTTATCATGTATATATGTGCATAAATGTGTGTTTACTGTTTCTACCTGCTATATCACCAATTACCAAAACCATGGTTGGTGAATCCTTGTTTCTTTATCGTCACTTCCAGTTAGGTATTGGGGTCGGATAGCCTACGCATTTGTTCCAAATCCATATGTTTCTATGCTGTTGCGTATGTCCGTATTTGATTAGTGTACCCGCAATGGTTATCCACCCATCTCTTTTTTTTCTTCCGGTCGTTGATTTAGGTTTAATGACAATGGCAATACACGCGAAGAAACGGTAGTAGAAACATCACCAACCGAGGCCTGATCCCAACCAACAATTGTGTGCAGTTTGGATCATGACATTGGTACTCTCTAATATGACTCTCCGCACATAAGAGTTTCCTGTAGCAGCCTCGCACATCCCGCTGGTTTCTAGGCTTAGAGGGGACACAGGCAAATATGCCTTACAATAGCCCCCGAGATGGCACTTTGGTACATAGTTGGAATAAAAAGACCAACTCCGGTAAATGCAAGCCATTTTCAAGGCTTGGAAGAAACCAAACAAAAATACATATTAGTGTTAAGGAGGCTTTGCAAACAACAAACCGATAGCCGTTTCTTTAAACTGTTCTTCTGGCTCTACTTGAGGATCATTCCTGTGTGCGTTAAAAGTGGTTGATGAATTTCATTTTCATCAAGTGATTTGTGTTGTGTCTTTAAATATCCAAGTGCATGATATTATCAGTATCTTGTTTCTGATGTCGTCACACATTGTGTCTCTTTCTGACAGCCTCTTATCACTTCTCAACAATCGCATCTCACATGTAAAGATTTTTCTTAAAAGCAGTGTTTCCAGGGACCCATTTGGAATTGACAACAACTCATTGGAATATAATTGCAATTTATTAGTTGCCCTCTTTCTTCCACTTAAATCTTCCTGGCCTTTGTAATTGATAGCTGAACACTCACAGTGTTTTTGTTTTGACATCTTATTTCCATTTCTGTGATGAATCTAGTATTCTGTGAATATGTTGTCTGGATATTTAAGTTTTGTACTTGTTTTATTTGGTTGTTTTTTTATTTAAGTATGTGTTGTGCCTAGTGGTTTTGTGGACATCGTTTACTGTACTTTGTTGTCTGTACGAGTAATACAATGTAGCAAAACGTATGTTATATTTTCCCTCATGAGTGCCATGCATTTACAAGAATTCACTCGATAACAATTACAGATGTTCTGATTTATTTTAAATATGCATATACATTGAGACTAGGAGTTTACTTAAATTGAAACTATGATGAGGGCAACTAATGTCTCTGCGCAGTCCTTGATAGAAAGTCTTCATCAGAGCAGGTCTGACTCAATACACAGAACAATTATCAGCAGTTACGGACTATTAATATTTAATTGGATTGTCTGGGCTGTTCTTACCCAAGCCGTTGTTCTCTTTGGCATTATCAGCAATATCATTTGCTTCGCTAAAGGAGGTTTCAAAGATTCCATCAACGTTAGCTTAACAGGTAGATGCGTTCGTGTATATAAATATGTATATACAAATATGTGAATGTGTTTGTGTGAGAAAGAGTGTGTGTGTGTGTGTGTATGTGTGTGTGTGTGTGTGTGTGTGTGTGTGTGTGTGTGCCTGTGTGTATTAACGTTTATGACAACATTACCTTTTCTATAATCATGCTAAATACACACATACTTTAATATTAATGTGGATATAGATAAACACATGCCTGTACGTGTTTGTAAGGGCCAGGTCGGATCAACCTCTCTGGACGTGGAACAAGCCCATAGTATAGACGCCCATATCACTTCATCAGTAAATTTGTCAAACACCAAGACAGTGTCAGCCCGCCTTCTCACCGTGTAACGTGCATTTCTTTCAACGATTTAGTTCAAAACACAGAGGCCAGGGCGTCTCCTAACTCTTGGGTCTAATCAGTAAGAGCGTTATATGAATTCAGTCCAATGCTTTAACAACTATCCCCTGTAGCTACGCTCAGTAAACTGTCTGATCTATTTTACCATTGATCCCCGTATAGCCAGGCACTATTCTGCCTTGACTCTGTACATTCTCAAATCAACTGCATGCACACACACATCGTTGACATCTTCCTTAGAATGTGCATACAATATATTAACTGTGTTGTTTTGGTAGTCGAGATCATTGCCTTTGTTATGGCCTTGGTGTCCATTGTTTTGTTTTACTATTAACAAAATATGCACCACTCTCCTTATGGATCTTTCTTCATCCCCATTGAGTTGCCATACATTTTGCAGATGGCTGACCCATCCGTGGACATAACAACGACCCCTGTTTGGAAATCCCAGACACATGCTCAATCAAGCGTGATAATTAAAAGGAATGATGACGGAAAGTCATTGAGTCAGAACGAAATGGTGACGGAAAGTCAGAGCGGAATAGTGACGGACAGTGAGAGCGGGATGATGACGGAAAGTGAGAGTGGTATGATGACGAAATGTGAAGATCGAAATGATGACGAAATGTGAAGAGCGAAATGGTGACGGAATGTGAGGAGTGGAATGATGTAGGAAAGTCAAGGTGGGATGGTGACGGAATGTCAGAGCGGAATGGTGACGGAAAGTCAGAGCGGAATGATGACGAAATATGAAGAGTGGAATGGTGACGGAATGTGGAGAGCGGAATGGTGACGGAAAGTTAGACCTTACGTGTATTTGTTCTTCTCCTGATAATCGAGAGTCCCCGTAGCGAACTGGTTGTGATGCCTGTCTTGCACTCGGAAGGTTCTGGGTTCGATTACGGACTACATCATTCTGTTCACAACTGCTATTTTCTCGAAGATTCCTGGAGGTTGTACTCTCAGCAATGCTTTCAGCTGGCCGCCCTCATGAAAGAGACTGAACCATACGATATAAACGCCCAGTGCAATGAAGTCGATCTAATTGCGATATAAGCCGTTTATTCTGTTTAACCTGGTAATACATTATCAAATGCACAGACACACTGTAAGATGTACTCATGGTCATACTCAATTATGACAACCCCTATTAATTATAGTAGTTTTAGCCGTTTCTATATCCGAACACGTCAAATTTCCGTCGATATCGCTGATATGGAAGCCTGCACATGCTTGGGACATTTGCAGCCTAAACCCGAATGTACGGTTTTCCGAAACGAATTTTATGTTTAATTTCAATTTTGCAATCAAACAGGATATGTTTTAGTCTGTTACCCTGCATCCTGCTATATCCTGTTATAATTACCAGATCATGTATAAATACATTGTACATACATTACATTGGCACCTTTCCGTCTTGACAGACGATAGTTTGGTACATTGTGCTTCAAAAAAGGCTTAATAACTACGATCCATGGCGGTGGCGAGTGTGGCTGGTAAGGCCAATTCTTGCTGCAAATGTTTGCCCACAGTAGGTGCATGTGAAAACATGGTCACTTCCACCATTTTGCATCATCTTACGTCTCTCACGCTCTGTGTGTGCTTTATCTGCAATCATTTTCTCCTTTGTCTTTATTCCGTTTCTGATAGTTGCCCTCCATGCAACACGTTCAGCGGCGACGTGCTCCCAATGTGCATTATCAATGCCTGTATCAATAATGTCCCGCTTACACACATCTTTGTATCGTAGTAGAGGCCGACCCTGAGATCTCCTACCCGTCTGTAATTCACGAAAAAAGATGTCCTTTGGTATTCTACCATCATCCATCCTCCTAACGTGTCCTATCCATCTAAGTCTACGAGACTGAGCATGGAATACACCGTCACACAACCTGATCTTTCCAATACTTCAGTATTTGTGATTTTGTCTTGCCACTTAATACCAAGTATTCTTTTCAGACACCGCATATGAAAGCTGTTTAAACGTTTCTCTTGGCGTGAGTAAGTTGTCCAGGTTTCACTGCCATAAAGAAGAGTACTAAGGACACAGGCTTGGTAGACGAGGACTTTTGTTTTGGCAGTAAGCTTCCTGTTCTC
>JACEFZ010028014.1:315000-369145 GCA_014155875.1 Cepaea nemoralis
TTTACCTTTATAAAAATAATATTTATTATAATAATTAAGTTTAATTGTGCAGCAATGTTGTAACTGATTCCATGTAAATTGCCCTGTCATTACTATCAGTTTCAGCATATCATCAATAAATGAAGTTCCATGTTTTTTTTTTTTTCAAGGTGAAGAATGTCGTAACTTCTAAAAGGACCTGCATCGTTGTCGTCTGTATATTTGCAGTCCTGCTGGTAAGTGGGTCACCCCAATACTTCTTCTACAAGCTTGGGCCAAAGTATTACCCAGACAGAAATATATCCAGACTGCTGGATATCGTCTTTACAGAAGATCTAGACACGTTTGAGAAAATTTCCTTCCCAGTCAACTTTGTCTGTGTTCCCTATTGTGCTTTTGTGGTGGTGACTGTTTGTACACTGAAACTGGTGCTAGATTTAAAGAATATGTGTATGTGTGTGAGTAAAGTGTGGGAGTTTGTTCATACTAGTTTCAATACTAACGTGAGACATTTTGTATGTGTCTAGATGTAAGGAAGTGTGAGTGTATGTGGAGGATGTGTGTGAGTGTGGGGATATGTGTGGGTGGGGGGTGTGTGGGTGGGGGTATGCGTTTGGATGGGTTGGGGTGTGTGGGTTTTGGTGGGTAGTGGTATTTGTAGGTGTTGGTGGGATGTGTGGATGGATGTGTGGGGGTGAAAGTAGGGGTGTTGGAATGGGTGTGGGGGATGTGTGTATGGGTGGAGGATATGTGTATGGCACGGATGCGGGGGATGTGTGTTTATGTGGGTGGAGATGTGTGGATGGTTTGAGGAAGTATGTGTGGGTGGCGGGGTTGTGTGGGTAGGGGACTATGTTGGGTGGATTGGGGATGCAAGGGCGGGTGGGGTTTGAAATATGTGTGCGGTGTGTTGGTGGGGATGTGTGAATGATGTGTGGGTGGAGGGTATGTTTGTGGTGGTATGGGTGGAGGATAGTGTGTGGTGTGGGGGATGTGTGTGATGGGTGCGGGGAATGTGCGTATGGGTGGGGTATATGTGTGGGTGAGTAGGGGATTGTGGTGGTTGGGGGAAGTATGTGGGGTGTGTGGGTGGGAGATGTGTGTGTGTGGATGGGGAATGTGTGGGTGGGGGGGGGGGTGTGAGTGGCTTAGGGATGTGTAGGTGGGTGAGGGAGTTGTATGTGTCTGGGTGGGATGTGTGAGTGGGTGGAGAATGTGTGTGGGTAGGGGTATTGTGATCGAGAGATGTTTGGTTGAGGGTGTGTGGGTGCGTAGTGGAGGATGTATGCGTGAGTGAGTGTGTGTTGGTGGACGGGTAGGGAATGCGTGTGTGGGTGGGAAGAGTTGTGTGGGTTGGGGATATTGTGTAGGTGAGGTATGTGTGTGTGGGTGGGGATTTTTGTGGTGTGTGAGTGGGGGTATGTGGGGTGGATGGGTAAGGGTATCTGTGTGGGTGTGGGTGGGAATATTGTGTGGTATATGGTTGGGGGACATGTGTGTGGTGTGTAAGTGGGGATGTGTTGGTGAGGGATATGTGTGTGTGTGGTGCATGGGTTGGGAATAGTGCGTGGTAGGGGGTGCATGTGATGTGCGGGTGGGGGATTGTGTGGTGGGGGATTAGGTTATGGCATGTGTGGGTGGGTGGAAGTTGTATGTGTGGGTGGTGGGGTGTGTGAGAGTGGATTGGGGATGTATGGGTGGTTAGGGAGATGTGTGTGTGTGTGTGTGTGTGGGGGGGGGGGGGGGGGGGGTAGGGACATGTCAGTTGGTGGGGATGTGTGTGTATGGTTTGGGGATGTGTGAGTGGATGTGCGATGTGTGGGTTGGTGGGGGATTGTGTGCATGGGTGGGGAATATGTTGTCGATGGAGATGTGGCTGGGGGATGGGTGGTTTGAGGTGTGGGTGGGGAGAGGATGTGTGGGTTAGGATGTGTATGTGGATGGGTGTGGGATGTGTGGGTTTGTGGGGGAATGTTTGTGGGTGGCGAGTGTGTTTTGGTTGGGGGATCAGATGAGGGCAGTGTGTGTGTGGGTGGGGGATGTGCGGGAGGGGGATGGGTCGGTTGGTGGGGTATGTATGTGTCCCTTGGTGTGCGTGTGTGTGGGTAGGTGGGGGTGTGTATGTGTCCCTTGGGGCGCGTGTGTGTGGGTAGGTGGGGGTGTTGTGTGGGTGGGGTGATGTATGGATAGGTGGGAGATGGGCTTCATAACATGGTAATTAGCCTTGTTTATGTTTACAACATTCATTTCACAATGTTTATTTTTCTTCCAATGTAAATGTATAATGCTCTTGATGAACGAAAGACGAGTGATTGGAAGGGCCGAATGTAAGACGGGCCTGCGCGCCCAATTTGTGACCCTAATAAAGTTGATTTGATTTTGATTTGATTTGATTTTGATTTGCTTTGAATAAAGGGCGGTGGAGGAAAAAGTCGGCGACAACTGAAGAAACTGCCCGACTGACAAATGCAAACATGAGTAGCCAAAATGGTGATTATGATCTCAATTCTATTTATGTGCTGCTTCACTCCGCTAAGCGTTACATGTATACTAATCAGTGCTGTACCCGGGTTTTCCATTGATGGAGAATTGGGAAACTTCATATCTATATTAGCTGGGATAGGATTTCTTCTTGAGTCGGTGAACTCGTCGGTGAACATTATAATTTATTATCACATGAGCACCAAGTTCAGAGAAACGTTTCAAAGGGTAATATTAATGAAGAAATCCAAAGAACAAATCGAGATTTTGTAAATAAAGACGGTTCTATGGTGGGTGATCATGATGAACTCAATAAATGTAACTAATGTTTCAAGCAAGTTTATATCATTTTCTTAGTTCTTAATATATACAAAAGTTGCGTTTATCACTGTATTACTTTTCCACTTATGTCACCACCTACATTCATGCACTTATTGTACCGAGGCACCAGATTTTTTTAACCAATGGTCAAGGAACGGCGCCGCCAGGATACTTAGCCAATGTTGACTTCATCCATGGGGAAGATTCCATCACATATATCTGGCTTGCAATCAAGAGTTACACATACAGACACACAGGTATAACATGTAAATATGATAACAGATCACAGACAATGTAAAAGTCTTGTTTGGAGAGATGTTATATGTACAACAACATTTACACGACTTTCTTGGTAGAAAGGTTATATGGTGCCAGCCCCATGTTGGTACAGCCAAGGACCCCATGATCCACCTTCAAGCACATAGGGTATATGGTGCCAACCCCATGTTGGTACAACCAAGGACCCCATGACCCACCTTCAAGCACATAGGGTATATGGTGCCAACCCCATGTTGGTACAACCAAGGACCCCATGATCCACCTTCAAGCACATAGGGTATATGGTGCCAACCCCATGTTGGTACAGCCAAGGACTACATGCCCACCTTCAAGCACATAGGGTATATGGTGCCAACCCCATGTTGGTACAACCAAGGACCCCTTGACCCACCTTCAAGCACATAGGGTATATGGTGCCAACCCCATGTTGGTACAACCAAGGACCCCATGACCCACCTTCAAGCACATAGGGTATATGGTGCCAACCCCATGTTGGTACAGAGCCAGTGGCTAAAGTGGTAAACATCTGGACTTCCCAGATACATCTGTTTCATATCCCCACCTGGAGGGGGAATCGAACACATGATCACTGGGCTGGCAGGCCAGTGATATACCATGGCACACATATTTAGCAGTATTGTATACATACATAAGAAAACAGCCAGGATGACACACCCCTACTGGGATATAACCACACACTAACCCCCATGCACGGCCCCATGGACACGCTTCAGCTGGAGAGCACAAGTTGTATCTCGACCAGTGGTCGTTGCCTAAAACATTTACAATGAGGGAACCTACCAAGAGGGGTTACAAGGCCAGAGGATCCATTCATTGCGGCAGGCTTTTCCCTTCATTTCAGCTTCTCTTTACGGATCAGCTGGATGCCAGCAAGTCAAACACATCACACACAGCATGAACTCTACAGCTTTGACAAACACCCCCAGGGATTAACCCAAAATGTGCACGTTGAACACCGAGTCCAAAAACAAACTCGCTGATTTGTGAGCATAAGGGAGGCACAGAGCCCCATTGTACAGTATGTGTACAGTATACCGGAGACAGGCTCCGCCGATTGGATCTGGTCACAAAGATTTGTTACTGTTGTAGAAACATTTGAAGCCGGCAATTCGGAGTAGCTGATTGCCGATTTGTTACTGTGATTCTCGTTCGCGACAGCATGGTGGCGTCAGAGCTAGACATGTCAAGTTGGGACAGTGATGATATACAAATACAGGCGTTGAGAGTTCATTCCAGTCTACCATTCGTGTTGGTAATGTTTATGCCCGCAATGCGAGTGACACAAAGTGAATGTTGACTAAGTGACAGATAGAGTGGCTATGGTTGTGTCTAGGGTATGTCCTTGTAACAATGTGATGTTGAACAACAGATTAATCAAGATGCATCACCACCAAACACCAGTCAGTGAACAAGCGTTAATTTGCGCACATAATATTCCTTTAATTCTGAATTAACACAGACACATGTAGCATATAAATCCAGGAACAATAATTCTCTAAGAATATATCTCCATCCCCAATGGAACACTTCGAATAACACTGCCTCTTACGGCTACTAAAATCTCGTCCCACACGACAGGTATACTAGCCTCTCTCTAGGCCCGACTCAAAGTAACCCCCTCTGGGTCTCGAATTCCACTCACTATCCCTGGAACCCACAGTGCGGAGTTATCTTCCGAACTCCGTCACAATTCTTCACTTTCTCAGACCACGACCTTCTCCTGGTCTGGTCTACACTCAACTCCCTCTCAGCTCGGAGTCCAAACCTCAACTACTCGTCAAATCTTTGTCCCTGTCTTTTTAAACAATTCTATGCCCCCTCACAATGATCCACACAAACCCCACCTCACTGCTTCAACTGTCTGCCTCCCAGTTATTCTAGCCAATTGACCTCTTCTTCGCTCCCCCCTTTCAATTACTGTCTTCTCATTTACGCCCTCTGGGGGACTTACTATCCGCCCTATTTTATCTCGTGAACTGTTTATCTTGTACAGCCACTCACCTTAATGTCAATGACCACAGGAATGTGACAGCGAGTATGGACGCCCAGAAGTGGCAGTGCTTAAGTGGAATATTAGGTCATGAGAGAAATATTTTATGTGGCGACTTCAACGCTAAAGGCAGATCATGGGGAAATATTTCCTCCAATACACAGGGGGAGGAGCTCGAGATTGCACTTGAAATCATTGACCTGGTTTGTATCAACAGTGGCTGTGTCACCAGGACAGCAAGCCGTCCAGGCGATGAGGACAGTGCTATTGATCTGGCGCTGGTTTCATCTTCACTCACTACAGTGTGTAGATGGGGTGTCCTAGGACACCACGGCAGCGACCACCACCCTTGCAGCATATTGGTGGAGAAAGGCAGTACAAGCTAAGGGTAAAGACTTTCCAGTATGACAGTACAGGGTGAGTAAAATAAGACAAGTGCAGAAAGCTTCAGGGAGGGAAAAAAAGCTGGGAGCAGCCACCTTGGTGGAATTTCAGGTGGAGAAGGCTTGGGTGGATAAGCGTATTGCTGTAAGGAGATGGCAAAATGCCAAGAAGAACATAGCTGGTCATCCTAGTCCCTACATGCACTTAGAAAGAGAGATGCACACAAAAGTAAGCTATTTAAAAAAACTGGTCAAGGTGGTTAAAAGCGAAAAATGGGCAGAGGTGTGTCAAAGAGTAAGCACAGACAATTCACTGAAATTGTTCTGGCAACTACATAAAAGCATGAGTGGTGTAGTCAAGAATAAGAGCATTTCTGACTTCCAAGGTGCTGACCTCATCTGGCAGAGGACTGACGAGGACAAGGGCAAAGCCCTCTTTGAACGCTATCTAGAGCAGAGCAACCAGACAGACATGGGAGGCCGAAATCTGGCCAAGGAGGTCACCTCAGACAGATGCAAGGCCCAGAACACTTCGGATGAAGACACAGTGACAGTGAAAGAAATCAAGGCTGTACTTCGACGATCAAAAAACAGCGCTCCAGGGCCTGATGGCATAAGATACGACGACATCAATAGGTGTACCGACAATGAGCTAGAGAAACTAGCAGACATGTACAACAACAGTATAGGGAGTGCTAGCATCAAGGAGGAGTGGTTACACAGCTATCTGATTCCCTTGCCGAAGCCTGACAAAGACCACACAAAAATTCAGGGATATCGAATTATAACCATGCAGAATACAATAGGCAAGCTGCTGGAGAAGGTAATTGCCAGGAAAATATCAAGCCAGCTAGAGAGGCAAGGTGTTTTCCCACCTACCCTGGGTGGGTACCGTCCAAAAAGAGAAACCTGGACCAATGCAGCAGTCTTTGCCCATGATGTCTATGAAGGTTTCCACTCAGGCATTGAAACCTTTGCTGCAGCGATTGATCTTGAGGACGCATACAACAGAGTACCATTGGATTTTTTAATGCTTCAGCTTCTTGAACTAAAAGTAAGTCCATTCCTCCTTAGTTAGATCGCTGCAGCCCTCTTCCAACGGAAAGTAGTTTTTAGATGTGGCAGTTGGACTTCGGAACCAATAACAATATATCCTGGCCTACCACAGGGATCACCATTATCTCCGGTACTGTTCAACGCCTACACAGTGAGAATCACCAGTGAGCAGATCACTGGACCTGGCAGGACATTGTCATATGCCGATGATGTTTTAGTGTATCGTCAGGGTAAGGATAGAGAGCAGGTTGCTGTGGAACTACAAACCGAACTCAATCGCATAAGTACTTGGTGTGATGAAGCTGGGGCAATGGTCAACCCAACAAAGGCAACAGTGACTTGGTTCTCGTTGAATAATCATATTGTCAACACTCCAACACCAACTGTAATGCTGTGTTCAGAGACGGTGGAAAGAACGCAGGCAATGAATTACCTGGGGATACGGTTTGATCGAAGCCTTGCTTATAATGAGCACATAGACCAGGTGATAACAAAGGCCAAGCGGGGTTTGGCTGCGATGCGGGTGATGGCGGCAGCAAACTGTGAGCAGCGCCATCTATGTCTTCTGTACGAGGGGCTGGTCATGTCTGTTTTGGAGTATGCAATGGCAATCCTGACTCTCAGCCGTAAGCAGATAGAAAGGATGGAAAGGATACAGAATGAAGCTATGCGCATTATTCTTGGATGTACAAGATATACAGCATGCAGGGCGATGCGCTACCTTCTTGATTTTCCAACCATTGAAGAGAGAATACAAGTTTGCAGGGCACGCGCCTACCTCAGAGTTAACGCAAACACACAACATCCACTGCATAGTGAAATTAGGAAGGTGAAGGGCAGCAGGTTAAAAAGAGGACGGTCGTGGATGGGTCAAGCCGAAGACATTCTTCAACAGGTGTGTTCACTTGAGGACTTAGAACCTGGCGAGGAGTGGGTGCAAGTGCCAACAGACTTCTGCACATCCTTTTCAGTTTGCATCCAACTAGATAGAAAATGCAGACAAGAAAATCCGGCTGCTGTGGAGGCTGAAGTACAAGCGTTGATTTTCGAGAATTCGCTAGACAGTGATGCGGTCATCTACACAGATGGGTCGGTCGTCCGACATGTGAGAAGCTCATGGGCCTTTACAGCTCAGGGCCGGAGGGAGAATTGTGAAGGAGGACTCTGGTGCTTTCACTGAAACCACAAGTAGCCTGACCATGGAAGTCATGGCAGTAAGTAAAGCAATAACATGGCTCGAGACACAGACATTCACTAGGGCATTGTTTCCTTAGCGACTCAATGAACATAATCAAGAGGATAGAGGAAGGGTCGATCCGAAGAGAATGGTTGCTGCCTCTGGAGCGGTCTCGGCTGGCAAAGATTAGTTTCATCTTGGTGCCAGGGCATGCGGGAGTACAAGGAAATGAGCGGGCTGACAAGCTCGCAGGTGAGGCTACTGTGGAGGGCGGACGCGCCATGGACCAGGCTGACATTCTGAATGCTCTACGAGAAGTAAGACTTTTGCGAGAACCAAGTGATGACTGTGAATCTACAACAATGGCCAGACTGCGAGAACAGCAAATTAAAAGAGGGGTGGCCAAACAAGAACACTACGCAGGAAGCCAAAGAAGATTGATAAACCAACACAGAACTGGCGTTCTTAGCCGCTAGACGCTGCGGGATTTGCTGAGGAGGGGATCCGAGCACTTATGGACTGAATGGTTCGATGTGCAATGAGGATGATCTGTCGACGAACTAAGTAACTATATTTGTTACTGGTTTGGTTATTATTTGTTCATGTATGGTTGCAATGTGTTATCACGGGTCTAGTCCAGTCCCTCACATACACAGCTCATCCAGGCTTCAAATGTCTCTGTGTCCTTGTCTTCTGTTGAAACCTGCCGCAGGACACCTGGCCTGCACTCCATACATATGTACATGACACAGGTCCAGCCTGGACATGTCAAGTGGAAACAGCAGTCCTCCTCAGCCTGACAATACAATCACAGCAGACAGTGGGCTTTGCTGTGACAAGTAATTTGTCTACAACCAGTCCTGGATGTCAGCTGTTACTAGTTCTCTCTCTTTCCTTCGTACTGAAATGGCTCTGTAACAGTGTACAGAGACTAACAAGACGTGGGTTCAATTACAAATATCGTTTATTATCTTGATGGTGACAACATGGCTCCTTCTTCCTCTGAGCCGGGATGTAAACTGCCCCCAGACAACTACGTCACGATTGAGCATCTCCCCTCGCTTTCAGTCCCAATGCTCAATCGTGCTGTAGCTGTTTCCCACTAGATCCTAATAATACCCCAATACTCAATGCTCCCCTACTGTTACAGCTCCCCTGGTGCATGTTTGATTTCTGTTCATGTTAAATATTCCGCTAACCATTTGTACACAATTTACAATCCCTGTTTGTTTATTCCATCTGTCAATGTTTATTTGTAATATTTACATATGAGGGCAGGTGGCATTGTTTACATAATCTGAGTACAGCTGTAATATTTACACAGTTGGAGTACAGCTGTAATACAGCTATAATATATACAAATTGAGCACAGCTATGTGATGGGGTCTAAACACTGACAGGGAAAGGCAAAGATTATGAGAGCGCATGGAGTCAAGATAACCTGATCTTCCTTGATGAACTGGACTCCAGGAGGTGGAATCATAACTTTATTTAGATAGAAATTCATACACAGATGGAGGAACACATAGATATATCACAATCGGAAAAAAATACAAGAGGAGCTTTTATAGCACTGGGACGCAAGTCACAAGTCATTCAAACCAACACCAAGCTTACAATGTGTAACTCTTACGTGAGACTAGTACTTGTGTATGGACCATAAATATGAGAAACGACTAATAACCTGCACACACATTCAACAGTAGATGTCTGCACAGAACAGAAGGACTCAATGGTGTGACAGAACTCAGTGGTGTGACAGGACTCAATGGTGTGACAGAAGGACTCAATGGTGTGACAGAAGGACTCAATGGTGTGACAGGACTCAATGGTGTGACAGAACTCAGTGGTGTGACAGGACTCAATGGTGTGACAGGACTCAATTTGAGCTTTAACTAGATGGACTCCAGCAAACCAAGAGGAGAGGAAACCATGTTGGCACTGGATCAGGCACACACTGAGAACACCTGACAAGATTATAACTAAACAGTTCTGTCTCTAAAACCCAGGGGAACAATGAAATAGAGACGTAAAAAACATGGAGAAGACATTCAGAGGCAGAGATGGGTAAAATGGGGAGGACATGGGTGGAGCTGCAGGAGATTGTGCAAGATAGAAAGGCCTGCCATGAGGTGATTGAGTGAGGGCTTATGCTCCAATGAAATAACAAGTGCAGACAAAGTCTGGGTACAGCTGTAATATATACACAGCGTGAGTACAGCTGTAATACAGATATTTGAGATAATATTAGGAGAAATATCAGTGCCAAGAATCTGACATATTAAAACTCACAAATCAAGCACAAACATTCCAACATTATGGCAACAATTGACAGTAAAACTATTTCTTTTTGCGTTCCTCTTGACATCGTGGGCAGTACCATTTCCCCTTTGGCTTTGTTTTCAGTTGAACACAGGCAAAATGGAACCACTCGATGGGACACTGAAAATACAAGCACACAACCATTTATGAATGTTTTTGTCTAGTTTTGTGGGTTGATGCTTCATTTGTAATGTTTAATGTGCATGTATAGAGGCAGTCAGAGGAAGAGTGGGACAGCTGAAACAGTTGGTCACCACATGATCGTGTAAGTAACACCAGCCTCATCACAGTATCAGACAACAGAGAGCAGTGGAGAGTCATGGTTGCCATTGTGTGCTAAAAACTGGGCACCTGAAGGAGAATGTGTATGTAAGAACAAGACCTATATGTGAGACAATTCTACCATTGAAGGCTCAGACAATAACACTCTTCTTCCTTACACTCTGTGCCAGTCCGCAGCTCTCTACCCACAGACCAGACACTCTACCACTCCAGCCCTACACTCTGTGCCAGTCCGCAGCTCTCTACCCACAGACCAGACACTCTCTACCACTCCAGCCCTACACTCTGTGCCAGTCCGCAGCTCTCTACCCACAGACCAGACACTCTCTACCACTCCACCCTACACTCTGTGCCAGTCCACAGCTCTCTACCCACAGACCAGACACTCTACCACTCCAGCCCTACACTCTGTGCCAGTCCACAGCTCTCTACCCACAGACCAGACACTCTCTACCACTCCAGCCCTACACTCTGTGCCAGTCCACAGCTCTCTACCCACAGACCAGACACTCTCTACCACTTCAAACCTACACTCTGTGCCAGTCCACAGCTCTCTACCCACAGACCAGACACTCTAAAACTTCAACCCTACACTCTGTGCCAGTCCGCAGCTCTCTACCCACAGACCAGACACTCTCTACCACTTCAACCCTACACTCTGTGCCAGTCCGCAGCTCTCTACCCACAGACCAGACACTCTCTACCACTCCAGCCCTACACTCTGTGCCAGTCCGCAGCTCTCTACCCACAGACCAGACACTCTCTACCACTCCAGCCCTACACTCTGTGCCAGTCCGCAGCTCTCTACCCACAGACCAGACACTCTCTACCACTCCAACCCTACACTCTGTGCCAGTCCGCAGCTCTCTACCCACAGACCAGACACTCTCTACCACTCCAGCCCTACACTCTGTGCCAGTCCGCAGCTCTCTACCCACAGACCAGACACCCTCTACCACTTCAACCCTACACTCTGTGCCAGTCCGCAGCTCTCTACCCACAGACCAGACACTCTCTACCACTCCAGCCCTACACTCTGTGCCAGTCCGCAGCTCTCTACCCACAGACCAGACACTCTCTACCACTCCAGCCCTAAACCATGTACCACTCCACCTCTCTACCCACACCCACTGACAATCTGTGCTACTCCACTGACATAGCTATGCTACTGGGCTACAAGACACTGAGACATGACATGACTGTCAGAGAAACTAATAAAGTCTGGCCACTGGACACAACTGGACCTGTTTTCACAGATCTACAAGATAAATCAAAATGCCGATATTCACATCCACATTGTCATCGCCGATCATTTCCCCATATGACACCTGATTACACAAACAGTAGGTCGGCTCAGACGGATGAGCTGACAGTTGGAATAGACTCAAGGGAGCAGTGTTGCCATTTTAGTGCTTTTTGCACTAAATTTAGTGCTTTTTCAAGTCATTTAGTGCGAAAAGTTTCAGCGCTTCACAAAATTATTTTGGTGCTTTTTAGTGCTTTTTTGAGTGGATAAAAATTACTTTAAAAAATCATTTTGGGGACACTAAGAAGCCGAATTTGAACTGAAGCTAAGGAGTAAACCGGTCTTAGTACATTACCGTGCACTATTCAAGTAATTTAACTCCCTTTAATACGATTTAGATGAAGTGAGTGACTGCAATGCGCAGGCAATATGCAATGCTTTAAAAGATTGTTTACCCAAGAATGGACTTGAGATGCAAAGACTAGTTGCACTCGCCACTGACAATACATCTGTAATGACAGGTGTGAACAATGGAATATATACAAAATTAAAATCCGGAGTTCCTCATCTGGTACTAGTTAGGTGTGTATGTCATTCCCTTCAGCTGGCAGTGTCACAGGCTGCAGCTGCTTGTCTGCATGATTAGAGAAACATATAACTGGTTTTCTCACTCAAGTCTTCGTCAAGCAAGGTACAGGGAGCTTTTTGCTTTATTAAATGATGGACAACATCCGCTGAAGGTTGTTCAATTAAGCCAGACACGATGGATGTCCATTCAATCTGCCATTGTCAGAATATTGCAGCAGTGGTTCGAGCTCAGAACTCATTTTGATGCAGCAAGACTCAACGAGCGCTGTTATACAGCAGAACTTCTACATTTTAGCGATATGAAAAACTTTTTATCTCATATTTCTCAAGCATATTCTCGGAGAATTTCAAAGTGTGAATAAGAAATTCGAAGCAGATATACAGGATCCAACAAAACTACTCAGCGATCTTGTTCAGCTCATTGATTCTATCAGTTCAAAGATTGCTATTCCTGGGGGGGGGATAACAGAAAGTGATGCTATTCAAGATTATTTAGATCCTAATCCCAATCTAGGTTATGAGTTTGAGAAAGAAATAGCAGACTACAAGTTTCCCGATGAGAAAGACATTCGTGGAAGGTGCATCCAGTTTTTAATAGAGCTATTGGCACAGCTGCGTTTACGTACACCCGATAACGTTCGAGTGTTGCAGTCCATGTCATGTCAAGTGAATGTCTACAGCCAATGAAGCCCTGTATGTTGGATCTTGCTAAAATGTTTGTAGAGGATGCAGCTACTCTAACCCGCATTGACTTCCAGTGGAGAAAACTTCATCATATGCAGTGGACACAGACCTCTGACACACTTGGACTGGGCAGAAATAGCCTCATACAGGGATGCCACCGGTGAAAATCCTTTCCAAGATCTTACAGATTTAGCTTTAACTGTGCTCATTTTACCTCATTCTAATGCGGACGTGGAGCGTATTTTCAGTCAGATGGTAGTTATAAAATCAAAATTGCGGAACAGACTGAGCATCAAGAGTTTGACAGCTGCTTTGACTATTAGATATGGAATGATAAGATATGGCAAATGCTGTCATGATTATAAACTTTTTTTTTTTTTTGCATATCCTTTACAGGACATCGCTGTCAACACCAGCATCTTTCAGCTGTATGTTGATTTCTTGGCAAGATTACGCTCAGTAGTTTGCCATTGCTTTCTGAGCGGCCGGCTCACATACCCCATAAGTTACCGATGCGATTCGAACCACTGCTGATTCTCACCGTCATCACGTTACCGACGAGAGTATACGAGATTACGGAGAAAAGTCATAACCTCTAAGCCACGAAGCCGGCTGATTATAAACTACCTAAGGTTATTCTGCGAAAAATTGGATCACAGGAGGCATATAAATGTTTCTTTCAATCATCCTCCTCATCCTCATCATCGCATGAGCAAACACAGCAGGAAATAGCTACAGAAACTGAAGAGGAGTTGTTTGACTGGGATTTGGCAGATCTCGAATAAACTGCATTCTAATATTCAGTGATAATAATAAATTATAATGTGCTACTTTATAACATTTTGAATGAATGCCACCAGTGCTTGTTTTAGTGATTTCCCAAAAAATAGTATTGCAATTTGGTGCTTTTTGGCTCGAAAGTATTTCTGATTTGGATGATCTGGAATAAACTTCATTGTAATATGAAGTGATAATAATAAATTATACTGTGCTACCATGTTATATTTGTAATAAAAACAGTTGGTGCTTTTTTTTGGTGCTTCCTAAACATTTTTGGTGCTTTTTAGTGCTTTTTTGGTTCGATTTTGGTGCTTTTTCATCAAATGGAGATGGCAACACTGCAAGGGAGTGACTTCAACTTCTTCTCTGAAAATGGCAGCAACAAAACAATATGCAAACATTTAGTATGTGATACCATGATGGTAATGACTGTCACTTTAATATGTCTTTCACAGAAGAACAAGTTAGGCAATAAACTGTCAGTTTGATGTGTCTTTCACAGAAGAACAAGTTAGGCAATAAACTGTCAGTTTCATGTGTCATTCACAGAAGAACAAGTTAGGCAATAAACTGTCAGTTTGATATGTCTTTCACAGAAGAACAAGTTAGGCAATAAACTAAGTTTCATGTGTCTTTAACAGAAGAACAAGTTAGGCAAACTGCCAGTTTGATATGTCTATCACAGAAGAACAAGTTAGGCAATAAACTGTCAGTTTCATGTGTCTTTGACAGAAGAACATGTTAGGCAAACTGTCAGTTTGATATGTCTTTCACAGAAGAACAAGTTAGGCAAACTGTCAGTTTGATATGTCTTTCACAGAAGAACATGTTAGGCAAACTGTCAGTTTCATGTGTCTTTCACAGAAGAACAAGTTAGGCAAACTGTCAGTTTGATATGTCTTTCACTGAAGAACACGTTAGGCAATAAACTGTCAGTTTCATGTGTCTTTCACAGAAGAACAAGTTAGGTAATAAACTGTCAGTGTCATGTGTCTTTCACAGAAGAACAAGTTAGGCAATAAACTGTCACTTTGATGTGTCTTTCACAGAAGAACATGTTAGGTAATAAACTGTCACTTTGATGTGTCTTTCACAGAAGAACAAGTTAGGTAATAAACTGTCAGTGTCATGTGTCTTTCACAGAAGAACAAGTTAGGTAATAAACTGTCAGTGTCATGTGTCTTTCACAGAAGAACAAGTTAGGCAATAAACTGTCACTTTGATGTGTCTTTCACAGAAGAACAAGTTAGGCAATAAACTGTCACTTTGATGTGTCTTTCACAGAAGAACAAGTTAGGTAATAAACTGTCAGTGTCATGTGTCTTTCACAGAAGAACAAGTTAGGTAATAAACTGTCAGTTTCATGTGTCTTTCACAGAAGAACAAGTTAGGTAAACTGTCACTTTGATGTGTCTTTCACAGAAGAACAAGTTAGGTAATAAACTGTCAGTTTCATGTGTCTTTCACAGAAGAACAAGTTAGGCAATAAACTGTCACTTTGATGCCTTTCACAGAAGAACAAGTTAGGCAATAAACTGCCAGTTTGATATGTCTTTCACAGAAGAACAAGTTAGGAAAACTTTCAGTTTGATATGTCTTTCACAGAAGAACAAGTTAGGCAATAAACTGTCAGTTTCATGTGTCTTTGACAGAAGAACATGTTAGGCAAATTGTCAGTTTGATATGTCTTTCACAGAAGAACAAGTTAGGCAAACTGTCAGTTTGATATGTCTTTCACAGAGAACATGTTAGGCAAACTGTCAGTTTCATGTGTCTTTCACAGAAGAACAAGTTAGGCAAACTGTCAGTTTCATGTGTCTTTCACTGAAGAACACGTTAGGCAATAAACTGTCAGTTTCATGTGTCTTTCACAGAAGAACAAGTTAGGTAATAAACTGTCACTTTGATGTGTCTTTCACAGAAGAACAAGTTAGGTAATAAACTGTCACTTTGATGTGTCTTTCACAGAAGAACAAGTTAGGCAATAAACTGTCACTTTGATGTGTCTTTCACAGAAGAACAAGTTAGGCAATAAACTGTCACTTTGATGTGTCTTTCACAGAAGAACAAGTTAGGCAATAAACTGTCACTTTGATATGTCTTTCACAGAAGAACAAGTTAGGCAATAAACTGTCACTTTGATGCGTCTTTCACAGAAGAACAAGTTAGGCAATAAACTGTCAGTTTGATATGTCTTTCACAGAAGAACAAGTTAGGCAATAAACTGTCACTTTGATGTGTCTTTCACAGAAGAACAAGTTAGGCAATAACTGTCAGTTTGATATGTCTTTCACAGAAGAACAAGTTAGGCAATAAACTGTCACTTTGATGTGTCTTTCACAGAAGAACAAGTTAGGCAATAAACTGTCAGTTTCATGTGTCTTTCACAGAAGAACATGTTAGGTAATAAACTGTCAGTTTCATGTGTCTTTCACTGAAGAACATGTTAGGTAATAAACTGTCACTTTGATGTGTCTTTCACAGAAGAACAAGTTAGGCAATAAACTGTCAGTTTCATGTGTCTTTCACAGAAGAACATGTTAGGTAATAAACTGTCAGTTTCATGTGTCTTTCACTGAAGAACATGTTAGGTAACTAGCATGATGTGCATCACTTTCTAGAGCTGGATGCAGAGCTGTTCTGTTTATGTGATGTGGAAGAAAGGATAAGAATAGCCACTCTGAAATTCTGGTCCGCTGATGGTGAGGTCGGTGGTTCAACCCTCATACAGGCATTAAGTCTGACATATGGTGAGGTTGGTGGTTCAACCCTCATACAGGCATTAGGTCTGACATATGGTGAGGTCGGTGGTTCAACCCTCATACAGGCATTAGGTCTGACATATGGTGAGGTCGGTGGTTCAACCCTCATACAGGCATTAGGTCTGACATATGGTGAGGTCGGTGGTTCAACCCTCATACAGGCATTAGGTCTGACATATGGTGAGGTCGGTGGTTCAACCCTCATACAGGCATTAGGTCTGACATATGGTGAGGTCGATGGTTCAACCCTCATACAAGGCATTAGGTCTGACATATGGTGAGGTCGGTGGTTCAACCCTCATACAGGCATTAGGTCCTGACATATGGTGAGGTCGGTGGTTCAACCTCATACAGGCATTAGGTCTGACATATGGTGAGGTCGGTGGTTTCAACTCTCATACAGGCATTAGGTCTGACATATGGTGAGGTCAGTGGTTCAACCCTCATACAGGCATTAGGTCTGACATATGGTGAGGTCGGTGGTTCAACCCTCATACAGGCATTAGGTCTGACATATGGTGAGGTCGGTGGTTCAACCCTCATACAGGCATTTAGTCTGACATATGGTGAGGTCGGTGGTTCAACCCTCATACAGGCATTAGGTCTGACATATGGTGAGGTCGGTGGTTCAACCCTCATACAGGCATTGTAGTCTGACATATGGTGAGGTCGGTGGTTCAACCCTCATACAGGCATTAGGTCTGACATATGGTGAGGTCGGTGGTTCAACCCTCATACAGGCATTAGGTCTGACATATGGTGAGGTCGGTGGTTCAACCCTCATACAGGCATTAGGTCTGACATAAACCTTGACTTCTCGTTCAGAAAGCAATGGCAAGTCACTGAATGTACAGTTGACTAGAAAGCCTAGCCGGTGTTAATGATAATGTCCTCTAAAGGAGATACATATTTGTCCTTCATCATTGCCATGAGATGGATACGGGAAACAGAGCAAGTGTGTAAACTGGTGCCACTAAGACATGAGTTGATAAACCAACCCGACACCGGGACACGAAGGGGCAGAGTTATGTGGTCACATGACGCGCCCAGGTCAGAAGCCGGAAAACGGGTGCAGGAAAGAGCAAGCTGAGACATGAAAGCAGAAGGTTGGTTCAGGGAGAGTTGTGAAGTTTGAAAGCGGTTTGCGATGGTTGTAGTTATTCAAGATGCAGTCAACGGTAACGAGTGTTCTTGTTTAAGAAAGCTGTGAGTGAAGAAGCAGTACACTGAAGTGACTGACGATGGGTCAGTAAATATCGACCAGTTGTGGTGAGAGAGCTGACCCCTGTTTTGTGAACAGGTTGACAAGAATGGCGGAGAGAGAGACACGCCATGACACGTTGGCCACCAGTGTAATGTATGTGAGTAACTAGAATTGTTATTAACGTTTAGCAGTCAATTGTAGAGTCTATAGTGTGCAGCAACAGCAAGGAACAAATGACGATTAGTTGTACCATGATAGACAGTGGGTGGGGTGGTCATGCACAGAACGCTGAAAGGCAAGAAGCTGGCGGTGCATGATGGCAACCACGGTGATTGCTGTGCTATAATAAAGTGATCTTGTGCTCTAAGGACGCGTTGAACTTTTGTTGTGTGCACGAAAGATTCGTACAGTATTTATACGAGCCTGCAGAGATATTTCTAATAGATCTTCTAACCCCTAGACCAAAACCAAGATGTCGGACATGAGCGAGTGATTCCGGCTATTGGCAATCATCCTTCCCTGAAGACATGTATCTCTATGATGAATGATCAATCAACCAGCCATAACTACAAACACTGTAGCATATGTCTGTGACATGTGCCAACACTACAAATACGAGTCTCTACAACAGACCACTGACAGCATATTACATACACTACAAACACAAACCTGCAGACCACTGACAAAATAGTACATACTCTTCTGGTGCTCCTTTCTTTTTCTTTTTCTTGGGAATCTCATCTTCAAACTCTTCTTTATTGCTTTTTCCTTTCTTTTTTTTCCTTTTCAGTTTCTGCAATAAAGTAGTCACATGGATATTTTTGTTGTATCAAATAAGCCCACCACAGGAGATAGAAACATAAAACTGACATGCAACAATCGTTAGTGTGAATGGTCTCTTGACAGCTTAATGTTGGTAGATCTGATTTAATTGATTCACTCTGATGTTTGACTGGTTAGAGTGGTGCAGTGGGGAGTGGCTGGAGGATCTGGTAGACGTCGGTCATACAGACACACGGTCATATTGAACAAATAGGTCAATGGCCAGATGGACTAGAGCAGTGGTTCTCAACCGGTGGGGAATCCCCCAACCCTCCCAGGGGGGACTTTTGGGGTTTCCATGGGGGGGAGGGGGAAATTAAGATTATTTCATGATTGCTTTAATACAAGAAATGATTACTTGATCTTGTTTTTCCCTTCATACTTTATGGTTCTGTACGTCTCATCCTTCTAAAATTCATTTTATAAAGTAAGTAGACCCACAAATCACGTTTTATGTGGACGTCTAGACTTGTTTTAGTATGTGCTTCCATTATTACGTATACTGTGTAGGGGTGTGGGGAATTTTTAGGTACGAAATATGAAAGGGGGGGAATGACGTTATGAAAATATGGTGAAGGGGGGGGGGGGGGGCACGGGCCAAAAAAAGGTTGAGAACCATTGGACTAGAGTTTCTTGTAGATGGGCAGCAAGGCCAGCAGTAATCTCATGCTGAACCACAACCAGCATGGATGGTCCTGTTGCATGCATGCCTACTGAGTGGCCACCAAAGATAATCTATGTCAAGATTAATTTAGGCAACCAAGTTTGTGATGGACCGAACAAGAAATACAAAGACACTTTGAAACACTCAAGTATACTGCTTTCTTCAGATATATTCAGGTTGAAGTCTGATGGTGGAGGAGGAAGAGAAAGAAGAAGAGTAGCAAGATGAAGAAGAAGGAGGAGAAGAAGAAGAAAAAAGAAGAGGTGGAACATGAAAAACAAAATGACGAGGAGGAGGAAGATGAAGAAGAAAGCCTCAACAGAGGACTGACAAATGGGAGGACAATGGTGACAATTCATGTGCCTGATATAGTGAAATATCTGCTGACACAACGACCTTTAAGAGGTTACGGATGGAGAATGCTACCCAGAAGCATGCTGTATTAACATATTTACAAAATCAAGCTATCACTTAACTGACAATCAATAAATCTCTGTCCTCATTATCAAACCATCACTGGCTGACAATCGATAATCTCTGCCCTCATTATAAAGCTATCACTGACTGATAATCGATAATCTGTGCACTCATTATCAAGCTATCACTGGCTGACAATCGATATATCTCTGCCCTCATTGTAACAGATTTTTCCACACCCAAGTTGAAACAATTGTCCTCAAACCCAACCTGGAACTTACCATCCTCAGCAACAATGCCCAAACATGTAAAATCAAATCAATGACAAAAGTAATAAGCCAGAAAAATATACAGCCACATTGATAACACCCCAAAACACAATTACAAGCGGACCTGACCATGACTAAATCTGCAAGCAGCCACCAACACAATCACTTGTTCACTGAGTGAAAGCAAGAATCACAAACACACCACATGAAGGAGTGGTGACAAGTTTCACAAACAGACATGCACTCACTTTTGTTGGCAGGTGTTTTCCCTTCTGGCAATTCCTTCCGCCTGCCAGAACTCTTATCCTTCAAATCAGCTTCAAATCTGGCAAGTTCTGCATCCAGTTTTCTGATATGCTTGTCCACCTGTGATGTTATATAATACAAATATTATCACATGTATAAATTTACAGACACGTGCACACATATATATAATCAGCCTGCAACAATTTACAGAACACAATCAGCAGCAGAAGTAAAGTAGCACAGAGGGCATCACTTGCACCACATCAGAGAAAAGTATAAGGGGAAAAAAAATCAGGTTAAGCTCAGATCCTATGGAGAAACAACAAATGCAAACATGTGACTAAAACACAAAATAGGAATCACAGTAGGAAATGAATTAATATAGTCAGATAAAACAACACCCTGCCCAACGTTTCAGCAATTAAAACCTTCCTCAACATCAACATAAGCATGAATCATGTAAATCTAACATTAATTAAAACAATCACTGAACACGAAAACAGAACTGGAATGTTACAACAGGAAAACATGAAGGACAGGGAGAGAAAACACTGCATACACACAATCACTTCACTGATACAGGACAAGCTTGGAATGTTCTTCACAGGAAGTGGCAATCAACCCCAAGTTGGCCATGGCTTTCTGAATGAGAAGTCAACGCTAAGTCCAAATGGCCAGTGTAGGGGTTGAACTTCCATAGACCTACAGCGTGCTGACAGTTTAAACACCTGCATACACACAACCACACCAGAGACTTACTGTGACAGGTGAGGAGCAACTGGACACACTAGCCACCACCCAGCAGACAACAAGAACAGCAAGTACAAGTGTCAGAATTACCATCTTGTACGTCTGCATGGCCAGGGAAACTTTGTCATCGCCATACTCTCGACTCTTGCCATCTGGTTGAGCTGGTTGGTTCTCTTCTCCGGGGACATGTGCCGCACTTTGTTTAGAGAATCAGTAGCTGCTTTTCAGTAGATCTCCAATCATGAAACAAGTTTTCTTGGATACTTCTAGACGAGACATATCATCAGATCTGCAATCATGAACCAACAATCATCTCTGAGACTTCTAGACTAGACATATCATCAGATCTAGCAATCATGAAACAACAATCAGCTCTGAGACTTCTAGACTAAACATATCATCAGATCTGCAATCATGAAACAACAATCATCTCTGAGACTTCTAGACTAGACATATCATAAGTTAAGACAACTGTGAATATACATCACCAAATTAGAGATCTACTTATTAAGACAACTGTGAATATACAGCACCAAATCAGAGATCTACTTATTAAGACACCTGTGAATATACAGCACCAAATCAGAGTATTTATTAAGACAACTGTGAATATACATCAACAAATCAGAGATATACTTATTAAGACAACTGTGAATATACAGTGTGGGTTTGTAGAAGGCAAGGGTACAGTAAATGCTGTGTATATACTGAGAACTGTAATCGAACGTTCTATAGAAGTAAACAAAGATCTACACCTTTGCTTTATTGACTACACAAAGGCTTTCGATAAAGTGAGACATGTCAACATGATAAGGATGCTTAAGGATCTACAGATCGATGGAAAAGACTTTAGACTTGTAAAAAAACATATATTGGAAGCAACAAGCTGCCATAAGAGTTGATAATGAAATAAGCCAATATCAGCCTATTAAGAGAGGTGCGAGACAGGGATGTTTAATGTCTCCAGATTTGTTTTCCCTGTACAGTGAAAGTATTTTCAGAAATATTGAAGATATGGAAGGAATCAACATTAGTGGACGATGCATCAATAACATTAGATATGCAGATGATACAGTCTTGATTGCAGACAATGGACAGGACCTGCAAAATTTAGTAGATGCGGTTGTTACACACAGTGAACAACTAGGGTTAGAATTAAATTGTAAAAAGACACAGATTATGGTCGTCACTAGGAAGAACGAAATACCACAATTTAATATACAAGTAAATGGGAATATTCTTCAACAAGTGAATAGGTACAATTATCTTCGGAACAGTAATAAATCTGATGGGAGATGCCTTGAAGAGATTAGAACAAGAATTGCCATGGCAAAAGTAGCCTTTAGCAAGATGAAAAACATACTGACCAATAAAAAGATGTCAATTGAAATGAGAAAAAGAGTGTTGAGATGCTACATAGAACCTGTACTCTTATATGGATGTGAAGCTTGGACAATGAGCAGTCAGGCTGAAAAACATCTGATGGCTTTAGAAATGTGGTTTCTGAAGAAAATGCAAAGAATACCATGGACAGCCAGAAAGACCAATGAACAAGTTCTTCAAGAAACGAAGATCGTAAACTGATTAGAGACATTAGACGTAGACAATTTTTTGGGCATGTTATGAGAAGAAATGATTTGGAGAACTTGGTGACAACTGGTAAGATCAAGGGAAACAGACCTAGAAGCAAGTACCTGGATGGCTTGGCCTTGTGGCATGGTCGAGACAGAAACAAGGAACTGATCAACGACTCTGGTGATCAAGTGAGGTGGCAGAACATGCCCGCTCATGCTTACTGGCATGGCACATGATGGATGGATGGATGGAATATACAGCACCAAATCAGAGATCTACTTATTAAGACAAGTGTGAATATACAGTACGAAATCAGAGATCTACTTATTAAGACAACTGAATATACAGCGCAAAATTAGAGATCTACTTAAGAAAACTGAATATACAGCAGCAAATCAGAGATCTACTTATTAAGACACCTGTGAATATACAGCACCAAATCAGAGATCTACTTATTAAGACAACTGTGAATATACAACACCAAATCAGAGATCTACTTATTAAGACAACTGAATATACAGCACCAAATCATAGATCTACTTATTAAGACAACTGTGAATATACAGCACCAAATTAGAGATCTTATTAAGACACCTGTGAATATACAGCAGCACATAAGAGAACTACCTATTAAGACAACTGTGAATATACAGCAGCAAATCAGAGATCTACTTATTAAGACAACTGTGAATATACAGCACCAAATCGGAAATCTACTTATTAAGACAACTGTGAATATACAGTACGAAATCAGAGATCTACTTATTAAGACAACTGTGAATATAAAGCACCAAATTAGAGATCTACTTATTAAGACAACTGTGAATATACAGCACCAAATTAGAGATCTACTTATTAAGACAACTGTGAATATACAGCACCAAATTAGAGATCTACTTATTAAGACAACTGAATATACAGCACCAAATCAGAGATCTACTTATTAAGACAACTGAATATACAGTACATTGTGCAATCGTGAACTGTGACAATTTGATTCATTTGTTTAAAAACACTATTTCTGACAGTAAAGTGCTAAATGACGTGAAAATGCATCGCAGCAAGTGCACAAATATGATCAGAAGTACTTTGTTTTCTCACTTTGAAGAAGATTTGATCACTGATATTTCTACAAATAAATATGGTTTATTATTATACGAATCGAATGACATTTCGGTTCGGAAAGTGCTTGGTGTATGTGTTATATATTATAGCAACAGTAAAGACAAAGTAGTTTCTACAATTCTTGGACTAGTTCACTTGGAAGAGTGTGATGCAGAAAGTATAGTTCAAGCACTGAAGAAACTTTTGGTCAGTAAACATTTAAACTTGAAGAATATGGCTGCAATTAGAACCGATAATGCATCGGTAATGGTTGGTATCAACTATGGCGTTTATGCAAAATGGAAGGAAGATATCCCATCTTTAATCATAAAATTTGCGTGTCATTCCTTGCAGCTAGCATTATCACATGCCTCAATAATGTTTACCAAGGAATTTGGAATTCCTTATTGCTGAAACACATAACTGGTTCTCCAAACATCTGTCAGACAACAGCAAAATAATAATTTATATAAAGCATTAAATGATAGTTCCCCGCCACTGAAAATTCTGTCATATTGCAAAACTAGATGGTTATCAATTCAACCAGCTAGCTGTTGAAGTAATTGTGAACCGATGGTTGGAGTTGAAGACATTTCGAAATAACAAGACAAAGTGAAAAGTGCAACACAGCTGACATACTATATGGAATGTACAGTGATGCTAAAATATTTGGCATTCCTTCTCTTTTTACAACCTATTTTAAGGGAAGTGCAAAAAAGTTAATAAAATGTTTGAATCTTAAAATGTTAAAGTTAAATTACTTGGCGTGCTATTTCACTCAATTGGTAAAAGATATATTGCCAACTTCTAAAGCTGACTTGTTCACTTGCACTATAGATAGCTATTTGGCTCCTAAGCCATACATAGGATACCAAATTGAATCAAAAATTGATAGTTTAAAAACAAAATTAACTGAAAATGAAGAGAACTTAAGAAAGCGCTGTCAAGATTTCCTTCTCTCATTATTCAAGCAAATGAAGCAGAGACATCCTGAAAATTTATATGTATTAAAAAATATTTCACTCTTTTCTGTTAAAAACATACTTTCTCAATCTGGATATTTTTCCTACATACTTTCCAATGAAATCTAGATATTTATGGATGTTCTTTGGGCCATTTCTAGATATTTTTGGTAAAAAAAAGTGGCAACCCTGGTAGTTACATTCATCTCATCTTGTTCCTCTTGTGCCTTGTGGTGTCGAGATGAAGCATGAACAGCGGGAGAGTGCCCGTTTATGGGCTTCATGTATCGATATTCCCATGGTCTTTGTTATTCGCTCTGTCCATGGTTTACATGGTCGGCCCCTTCTTCTGCTTCCATTTGATCTGTACATCATTGCTTGTTATTGTATACTGTTAGTTGGTAATCTAGTTTTATGGCCAAACTATTTAACTTGCTGTTTTTTGATGAAATCTAGTGCTGCTATTACTCCCACTGTAGTCCTGATGTCTTCATTTCTGATTTTCTTTCTTCTTGATACATTGAGTATTCTTCTCAGAAATCTCATTTCTGTTGTTGTGATTTTTCTTTTCTCTTTTTCTGTCATTGTCCAGGTTTGTCATTGTCCAGGTTTGGCATTGGTAACATTGAGTTCGCAGGAAGATTGTGTTGCAGAGTGCTTTATTAGTAACTAAGTTTACATTCATCAGCTGCTTCTATCTTTATTATCTTGCTGTCTGTGTCTCTGCATCTTTGTCTCTCTGTCTGTCCATCTGTGTATCTATCTGACTTCACATCCGTGCAGAATAACTGCCCACACACGTTTCAGTAGATAGTTAGTTTGTTGAAGGACCTTTACAGACATCCCAATCAACCCCAGCATTTATTGCCTGTTTGTGATCTGCTAGGCAATGTTTGTGTTCATTTGTTTGCCATTGCTTTGTGAACGACCGACGCCTTGAAGGTGAAAGATGACATGGAGGGGTATCATCGTTAGCATCATGTATGTCTTAGTTAAAGAGGTTTAGTGTGGGACTGGCTATGCCAATACAATAGTTGCTAAATCCAACCAACCATGACAACAGACAACCAGGATGAAAAGCTCTACTACACTCATGTGGAACTTAGGGAGGCAACAAGACAGAGGACAAGATTTCAGCAAATAAAGAGGTAGGGAAGAGGCGCTGGTACTGGACAGGAAACCTGAGGAAACCGGATAATAGTGTAACTAGAGTGTCCTTGGCTGGAACCCACAGGGTAGATGACATAGAGACAGGCCTACAAACACACGGAGACATTAATTAGAGACAGAGATGAATGATATGGATGATAATGGGGAGAGTTGCAGGAGAAAGCATTAGATAGGACAGTCTGGCATGAGATGTTTGAAGTTCTATGAGAAATAATGGCAGCAGAAGAGGATGTAACTTGCAAAATAAAATGTTCACTTTGATGGCACCGAGTTGAAACCAGAATTCTGGCAACTTGTGAGGCCGATAAAGAAGACTCGGGTTTATCAGATTACAATATACTCACGGAGCACGGACACCCCTCTTCAGCTTTCACTTCCTGGTTCGCACCTTGACCCAACTGAACTTGGGTGAGCTAAAGTCAAAGTCTGGGTGGCTGAAGAGAAAATAAAATATAAAATATGTACTAAAGTAAAAAGAACTAAAGTGTAAAGAGTCAAATTAATTGCATTGGGTTTAACCCTATCTAATTCGTTCTCGCTCTGTCTGCAGAACAGCATCACACAAAGCACAAACTCCAGAGCTCTTGCGATGATCCCCCCAGAGTCTCTGAAAAAATTGCAGGTGTAGTCTGAAAGATTCAATCTGGGGCCCAAACCCATGACTTTCAGATCATAAGGCAGACAGCACAGACAGCTTAACCACTTCACCACGAAGACTCCCAATATAAAACATGTGAGATTTCGTAGTGGCAAACATGAATTACTACTTAATTACAGTGTGGCGAATATGTGCCACAGGAAGAAGAAGAGTCCTGGCAGCTAAATGAATTGCAGTTTCTGCGTTATTTGCAACAGTCGAGCTAAATGATTGACTGAATGATTGATTGATTTAGGAATCGACATCACAGCATTTGGGGCATTCTCGTAAGCGCTCCGTCCCCATCCCCAGCAGCCAGCGAAGAGTTCCAACCCCAGTGGTACCAATAGCAATCTGATTATATGTCCGTCTCGCCTTTCCTCTGAGCGTTGAGCGTCGGCCAGATCCCCTCATCCCTCCTCGCTGTCTCATTCTTGCCAGACCATGGTAATCCATTTGCTTCAAGGTGTACACGTGCTCCCACAAGGCCGCAACCAAGTCTGCCTTGTCATGTATCAATACTCCATCAAGTTCTGCAGAGCCAGCCAATCTGTCCACCTGTTCATTTCCCAGCACACCGGCATGCCCAGGAGAAATTATCCAGGCGATGCTTGTCACCCGTGGCCTCTGAAGTGAAGCAAGCCACTCTGCACGAAGCCTGCCCGTCTTCACCCTCGTCAGCATGCTTTCTGAGTCAGTTACATTCACGATGTTTCTGTGTGTCGTATTCTCCATCAAGCGGAGAGCCGCAGTGACTGCCTCCACCTCCATTCTTAAGCTGGATGTTGTGGTATCATATGCCAGGCTCTCTTGCACTAAACGTCGACCATTAGCTTTGGCTATGAACCCCCAGCCACTTCTCTCACCTCTTGACACCGAACCATCTGTGTAGATAATCACTTCACAAGAGTGAGCATTGTCCTGAATTAGTTGCTGGATTTCCACTTCCATGGTCCCCTGCTGGCCACTCCCTGCTTATGTGATTATAACTCTGCTCAAGTCTGACTGCTCCGCTGACACTATGACCCACTCCTCTCCTCGCCTAATCTTCTCCAAGGGGCACACCTGTCTGATCGTCGTATCCTCCGCCTGAGCCATCCATGATTTCCCTCTTATCAGTCGCTGACCCTTAACTCGAGCTAAATGAAGCAGGTCAGCGGCTCCATGGGGAAGAGATTACAGGCGCAGTTTGTAATCCTGCATACCCACCTTCGTAACGCAGCTGCGTGCGATTTGGTAGCAGACTGTTATACGTTGGTTTTTTATTAAATGGTATGGGTAACAGTCGTTCAGAAAGCAATGGCAAACTACTGAACATAAGCAAAATATGCTGGTGTTGACTGCGATGACCTGTAAAGGATATACAACTAGCTTAACTAACCTATAACTGAGCGGAATTAGAACAAATCTGCCAGGGTGTTTGAAGTTGTTACACTTTTGTGTGAAAATAACGTGCTTTAAGGAATATGATGCCACACATATGTTGTTTCAAGAAGGAATATGATGCCACAAATATGTTGTTTCAAGAAGGAATATGATGCCACAAATATGTTGTTTCAAGAAGGAATATGATGCCACAAATATGTTGTTTCAAGAAGGAATATTCCACAAATATGTTGTTTCAAGAAGGAATATGATGCCACAAATATGTTGTTTCAAGAAGGAATATGATGCCACAAATATGTTGTTTCAAGAATGAATATGATGCCACAAATATGTTGTTTCAAGAAGGAATATGATGCCACAAATATGTTGTTTCAAGAAGGAATATGATGCCACAAATATGCTGTTTCAAGAAGGAATATGATGCCACAAATATGCTGTTTCAAGAATGAATATGATGCCACAAATATGTTGTGTCAAGAAGGAATATGATGCCACAAATATGTTGTGTCAAGAAGTTTATGATGACACAAATATGCTGTTTCAAGAAGGAATATGATGCCATAAATATGCTGTTTCAAGAAGGAATACGATGCCACAAATATGCTGTTTCAAGAAGAAATATGATGCCACAAATATGTTGTTTCAAGAAGAAATATGATGCCACAAATATGCTGTTTCAAAAAGGAATATGATGCCACAAATATGCTGTTTCAAGAAGCAATATGATGCCACAAATATGCTGTTTCAAGAAGGAATATGATGCCACAAATATGTTGTTTCAAGAAGGAATATGATGCCACAAATATTTTTGTTTCAAGAAGGAATATTATGCCACAAATATGTTGTTTCAAGAAGGAATATGATGCCACAAATATGTTGTTTCAAGAAGGAATATGATGCCACAAATATTTTTGTTTCAAGAAGGAATATGATGCCACAAATATGTTGCTTCAAGAAGGAATATGATGCCACAAATATGTTGTTTCAAGAAGGAATATGATGCCACAAATATGTTGTTTCAAGAAGGAATATGATGCCACAAATATGTTGTTTCAAGAAGGAATATGATGCCACAAATATCATGTTTCAAGAAGGAATATGATGCCACAAATATCTTGTTTCAAGAAGGAATATGATGCCACAAATATCTTGTTTCAAGAAGGAATATGATGCCACACATATCTTGTTTCAAGAAGGAATATGGTGCCACAAATATGTTGTCTCAAGAAGGAATATGATGCCACAAATATGTTGTCTCAAGAAGGAATATGATGCCACAAATATGTTGTTTCAAGAAGGAATATGATGCCACAAATATGTTGTTTCAAGAAGGAATATGATGCCACATATATGTTGTTTCAAGAAGGAATATGATGCCACATATATTTTGTTTCAAGAAGGAATATGAGGCCACAAATATGTTGCTTCAAGAAGGAATATGATGCCACAAATATGTTGTTTCAAGAAGGAATATGATGCCACAAATATGTTGTTTCAAGAAGGAATATGATGCCACAAATATGTTGTTTCAAGAAGGAATATGATGCCACATATATGTTGTTTCAAGAAGGAATATGATGCCACATATATTTTGTTTCAAGAAGGAATATGATGCCACAAATATGTTGCTTCAAGAAGGAATATGATGCCACAAATATGTTGTTTCAAGAAGGAATATGATGCCACAAATATGTTGTTTCAAGAAGGAATATGATGCCACATATATCTTGTTTCAAGAATGAATATGATGCCACAAATATTTTGTTTCAAGAAGGAATATGATGCCACAAATATGTTGCTTCAAGAAGGAATATGATGCCACAAATATGTTGTTTCAAGAAGGAATATGATGCCACAAATATTTTGTTTCAAGAAGGAATATAATGCCACATATATTTTGTTTCAAGAAGGAATATGATGCCACAAATATGTTGTTTCAAGAAGCAGTTTTTTAAAATGTTCTTGCGTTGGCTGGCCTTGAACTCAAGCATAGTCCACACATGTGGACTTCTAGTCCTAGTACACTGGACTGATATTTGCATGTCCCTTCTAGTACACTGGACTGATATTTGCGTGTGGATTCACTTTCTCTATTACCGGTGTCCCTCGCCATCAGGTGAACCCATATCAACTTGTATTGTATTCCCCAAGTCAAGGACGAGAAGTCAACATTGTAGTCCAACTTACCAGTGTAGGCTGAACCCGCTACCTTGGCATCAGACCGGAGGAAGTTTAAGTCATCATCATCATCATCGTCATCATAATCTTCCACTTCTGCCGTCAAGCGTCGTGGGGAGGAATAATTTGCGTTCCAGCGCCCGGTGGGTAGCACCGGATAGTGTCATTCCATGTGGTTGTACAAGTGCAAGAGCTTTTATCCATTCTCGTGATAATTGTGAAGAAAAAAGTGACATGATTATCATTATTCAGTGAATTTAATTTAATTATAATCACACATGAATGAATATTCCTCTGAAAGGTAAAACTGAAAATTGTGTCTGTTTTTCTTAGTATGTGTTACATGAGATTATGTTTTAGGATATTGTTTTAATATACAAAAAGTATACATGTGCTCCCTGTGCAATCCCCTTTCATTTGATACATAATGCAAGATGTCTCCTTCAATACAACAAACATGTCAGTCAACACCCCAATATCTAATTTTCTGCTACCTGTCCTCTATATTTGGTCCAAACCTACATAAAAGCCGAAGGGGAGCCTGACAACCTACATAAAACTAAAGGGGAGCCTGACAACCTACATGAAAGCATAAGGGAAGCCTGACAACCTACATAAAAGCCGAAGGGGAGCCTGACAACCTACATAAAAGCCAAAGGGGAGCCTGACAACCTACATAAAAGCCGAAGGGGAGCCTGACAACCTACATAAAAGCCGAAGGGGAGCCTGACAACCTACATAAAAGCCGAAGGGGAGCCTGACAACCTACATAAAAGCCGAAGGGGAGCCTGACAACCTACATAAAAGCCAAAGGGGAGCCTGACAACCTACATAAAAGCCGAAGGGGAGCCTGACAACCTACATAAAAGCCGAAGGGGAGCCTGACAACGTAACTCCTAACTAACTAACTAACTCCTAACTAACCAACTAAACAACTAAATCCTAACTAACTAACTAACTAAATAACTCCTAACTAACTAACTAACTAACTCCTAATTAACTAACTAACTAACTAACTCATAACTAACCGCTCACGCACCGAGAACTAACCGCCCATGCACCGACTCGAACCGCCCACCCAACAAGGAGAACTAACGTACTGAGTAAAACTAACTGCCCATGCACCGAGGAGAACTAACCACCCATGCACTGAGGAGAACTAACCGCCCACGCACCTAGGAGAACTAACCATCCACACACCTAGGAGAACTAACCGCCCACGCACCGAGGAGAACTAACCGCCCTCGCACCAAGGAGAACTAACTAACTAAATAACTACATAACTAGCTATCAGCTGCTATCCATCTTCATCCACCACTTGCACCCATGGCTCCATGTAACCCTGATTGGGGGGCTAAACGGTTACTCCACATTGCCCAAGGGTGTCCCGTAGGCTAGCGGAGGGAAGGAGGCGCCTTACTTCTCCTTTGATAGGGTATACACCTACCCCGCTACCCCAACTAACTAACTACCTAACTCCTAACTAACTACCTAATCCCTAACTAACCAACTCCCTAACTAACCAACTCCCTAACTCCTAACTAACTAACTCACTCCTAACTAACTAATTAACTAACTAACTAACTAACTCCTAACTAACTAACTAACTAACTCCTAACTAACTAACTACCTCCTAACTAACTAACTAACTAACTCCTAACTAACTAACTACCTAACTCCTAACTAACTAACTACCTAACTCCTAACTAACAAACTACCTAACACCTAACTAACAAACTACTTAACTCCTAACTAACTAACTCCTAACTAACTAACTAACTCCTAACTAACTAACTAACTCCTAACTAACTAACTAACTAACTCCTAACTAACTACCTAACTCCTAACTAAATAACTACTAACTCCTAACACTACTAACTAACTCCTACTACGTAACTAACTAACTCTTAACTAACTCCTAACAAATTACTACCTCCTACTAACTAACTAACTCCTAACTAATAACTACTAACTCCTAACTACCTAACTAACTACTCCTAACTAACTAACTACCTAACTCCTAACTAACTAACTACCTAACTCCTAACTAACTAACTACCTAACTCCTAATTAACTACCTACCTTACTCCTAACTAACAACTACCTAACTCCTAACTACCTAACTCTTAACTAACTAACTCACTAACCAAATAACTCCTAAATTACTAACTAACTCCTACCTAACTAACTAACTCCTAACTAACTAACTCCTAACTAAATTAACTAACTCCTAACTAACTAACTCACTCCTAACTAACTAACTAACTAACTAATTAACTCCTAACTACCTAACTCCTACCTAACTAACTACCTAACTCCTAACTAACTAACTCCCTAACTCTTAACTAACTAACTAACTCCTAACTAACTAACTAACTAACTCACTCCTAACTAACTAATTAACTAACTAACTAACTAACTAACTCCTAACTAACTAACTACTAACTAACTAACTAACTAACTCCTAACTAACTACCTAACTCCTAACTAACTAACTACCTAACTCCTAACTAACTAACTACCTAACTTCTAAATAACTACCTACCGAACTCCTAACTAACAAACTACCTAACACCTAACTAACAAACTACTTAACTCCTAACTAACTAACTCCTAACTAACTAACTAATTCCTAACTAACTAACTAAATCCTAACTAACTAACTAACTAACTCCTAACTAACTAACTAACTAACTCCTAGCTAAATAACTAACTACCTCCTAACAAACTAACTAACTAACTCCTAACTAACTAACTAACTCTTAACTAACTACTAAATAAATTAACTATCTCCTAACTAAATAACTAACTAACTCCTAACTACCTAACTAACTAACTCCTAACTAACTAACTCCTAACTAACTAACTACCTAACTCCTAATTAACTACCTACCTAACTCCTAACTAACAAACTACCTAACTCCTAACTAACTAACTCCTAACTAACTAACTAACTCCTAACTAAGTAACTCACTAACTAACTAACTAACTAACTCCTAAATAACTAACTAACTCCTACCTAACTAACTAACTCCTAACTAACTAACTCACTCCTAACTAACTAACTAACTAAACTCCTAACTACCTAACTCCTAACTAACTAACTACCTAACTCCTAACTAACTAACTCCCTAACTAACTAACTAACTAACTAACTCCTAACTAAATAACTAACTAACTCCTAACTAACTAACTAACTAACTAACTAACTAACTAACTAACTAACTAACTAACTACCTACTAACTAACTAACTACCTAACTCCTAACTAACTACCTAACTCCTAACTGACTACCTACCTAACTCCTAACTAACTACCTACCTAACTCCTAACTAACTACCTACCTAACTCCTAAATAACTAACTAACTCACTCCTAACTAACTAACTAACTAACTACCTAACTAACTAACTAACTAACTAACTAACTAACTAACTAACTCATAACTAACTAACTAACTCCTAAATAACTAACTGCTAACTACCTAACTAACTCCTACCTAACTAACTTCTAACTAAATTAACTAACTCCTAACTAACTAACTAACTAATTAAATAACTAACTAACTAACTAACTAATTAACTCCTAAATAACTAACTCCTAACTACCTAACTAACTCCTAACTTACTAACCTCTAACTAAATAAACTAACTCCTAACTAACTACCTAACTAACTAATTAACTAACTAACTAACTAACTAACTAATTAACTCCTAACTACATAACTAATAACTAACTACCTAACTAACTAACTCCCTAACTCCTAACTAAGTAACTAACTAACTCCTAACTAAATAACTAATTAACTCCTAACCAACTCACTCACTCCTAAGTAACTAACTAACTAACTAACTAACTAACTAATTAACTCCTAACTAACTCACTCCTAACTAACTAACTAAATAACTCCTAACTAACTGACTAACTACCTACTAACTAACTAACTCCTAACTAAATTAACTAACTCCAAACTAAATTAACTAACTCCTAACTAACTAACTAATTAACTCCTAACTAACTCCTAACTAACTAATTACTAACTAACTATTAACTAACTAACTAACTCCTAAATAACTAACTAACTCACTCCTAACTAACTAACTCCTAACTAACTAACTTCTATACTAACTAACTAACTCCTAACTAACTAACTAACTAACTCATAACTAACCGCCCACGTACCGAGGAGAACTAACCGCCCATGCACCGAGGAGAACTAACCGCCCACGCAACGAGGAAAACTAACCGCCCACACACCGAGGAGAACTAACCGCCCACGCACCGAGGAGAACTAACCGCCCATGTATCGAGGAGAACTAACCGCCCATGCACCGAAGAAAACTAACCGCCCATGCACCGAGGAGAACTAACAGCCCACACACCGAAGAGAACTAAATGCCCATGCTACGAGGAGAACTAACTGCCCACGCACCCGAGGAGAACTAACTGCCAACGCGCCGAGAGGAACTAACCGCCCACTCACCAAGGAGAACTAACCACAAACGCACCGAGGAGAACTAACCGCCCATGCACCGAGAACTAACCGTCCACGCACCGAGGAGAACTAACCACCCATGACCCGGGGAGAACTAACCGCCCACACACCGAGGAGGACTAACAGCCCACGCACCGAGAACTAACAGCCCACGCACCGAGAACTAACCGTCCACTCACCGAGGAAAACTAACCGTCCATTCACCGAGGAGAACTAACCGCCCACGCACCGAGGAGAACTAACCACCTACACACCGGAAACTCCTGACACAACCTAAGTACCGAAAATTCCTGACACAACCTAAGCCCTACATAAAAGCCGAAGGGGAGCCTGACAATCTACATAAAAGCCGAAGGGGAGCCTGACAACCTACATAAAAGCCGAAGGGGAGCCCGACAACCTACATAAAAGCTAAAGGGGAGCCTGACAACCTACATAAAAGCCAAAGGGGAGCCTGTCAACCTAAATAAAAGCCAAAGGGGAGCCTGACAACCTAAATAAAAGCTGAAGGGGAGCCTGACAACCTACATAAAAGCCGAAGGGGAGCCTGACAACCTACATAAAAGCCGAAGGGGAGCCTGACAACCTACATAAAAGCCGAAGGGGAGCCTGACAACCTAAATAAAAGCCGAAGGGGAGCCTGACAACCTAAATAAAAGCTGAAGGGGAGCCTGAAGACCTAAATAAAAGCCTAAAGGGAGCCTGACAACTTAAAAAGCCGAAGGGGAGCCTGACAACCTACATAAAAGCCGAAAGGGGAGCCTGACAACCTACATAAAAGCCTAAGGGGAGCCGGACAACCTACTGAGGAGAACTAACTGCAAACGCACCAAGGAGAACTAACCGCCCAGGCACCGAGGAGAACTAACTGCCCATGCACCGAGGACTAACCACCCACGCACCGAGGAGAACTAACATCCCACGCACCGAGGAGAACTAACCGCCCACGCAGCGAGGAGAACTAACCGCTCATGCACCTAGGAGAAATAGCTGCCCTAGCACCAAGGAGAACTAGCCGCCCTCGCACCAAGGAGAACAACCCACGCACCAAGGAGAACAAACCACGCACCAAGGAGAACAACCCACGCACCAAGGAGACCTAACCGCCTGCACACGGAGGAGACCTAACTGCCTATGCACCGGTTTGACCTAACCGCCCGGGCCCCCAGGATATCTAACCGCCTGGGCACTAAGGAGACCTAACCACCCGCGCACTGAGGAGAACTAAACGTCTGCGCCTGAGGAGAACTAACCGCCCATGCACCGAGGAGAACTAACCGCCCACACACCGGGGAGAACTAACAGCCCACGCACCGAGGAGAACTAACCACCCACACACCGAGGAGAACTAACTGCCCACGCACTGAGAACCGTCCACGCACTGAGGAGAACCACCCACACACCTAGGAGAACTAACCGCCCATGCACCGAGGAGAACTAACTGCTCACGCACCGAGGAGAACTAACCGCCCTTGCACCAAGGAGAACTAACTAAATAACTACATAACTAGCTATCAGCTGCTATCCATCTTCATCCACCACTTGCACCCATGGCTCCATGTAACCCTGATTGGGGGGCTAATCGGTTACTCCACATTGCCCAAGGGTGTCCCGTAGGCTAGCGGAGGGAAGGAGGCGCCTTACTTCTCCTTTGATAGGGTATACACCTACCCCGCTACCCCAACTAACTAACTACCTAACTCCTAACTACCTACCTCCTAACTAACTAACTACCTAACTCCTAACTAACTACCTAACTCCTAACTAACTACCTACCTAACTCCTAACTAACTAACTCCTAACTATCTAACTCCTAACTAACTACCTAATCCCTAACTAACTAACTCCCTAACTCCTAACTAACTCCTAACTAACTAACTAACTCCCAACTAACTAACTCCTAACTAAATAACTAACTAACTCTAAACTAACTAACTCACTCCTAACTAACTAATTAACTAACTAACTAACTAACTCCTAACTAACTAACTAACTAACTCCTAACTAACTAACTAACTAACTCCTAACTAACTAACTAATTAACTAACTCCTAACTAACTAACTACCTAACTCCTAACTAACTAACTCCCTAACTCCTAACTAACTAACTAACTCCTAACTAACTAACTAACTCCTAACTAACTAACTCCTAACTAAATAACTAACTAACTCCTAACTAACTAACTAACTAACTACTAACTAACTAACTACCTAACTCCTAACTAACTAACTACCTAACTCCTAAATAACTACCTACCTAACTCCTAACTAACAAACTACCTAACACCTAACTAACAAACTACTTAACTCCTAACTAACTAACTCCCTAACTCCTAACTAACAAACTAACTCCTAACTAACTACTCCTAACTAACTAACTAACTCCTAACTAACTAACTCCTAACTAACTCCTACCTAACTAACTAACTAACTAACTAACTCCTAACTAACTAACTCCTAACTAACTAACTAACTCTTAACTAACTCCTAACTAATTAACTAACTCCTAACTAACTCACTCCTAACTAACTAACTAACTAACTAACTAACTAATTAACTCCTAACTACCTAACTCCTAACTAACTCCTAACAAACTAACTAACTAACTAACTCCTAACTAACTAACTAACTAACTAACTCCTAACTAACTAACTAACTCCTAACTAAATAACTAACTAACTCCTAACTAACTAACTCACTCCTAACTAACTCCTAACTAACTAACTCCTAACTAACTAACTAACTAACTCCTAACTAACTAACTCCTAACTAAATTAACTAACTCCTAACTAACTAACTACCTAACTCCTAACTTACTAACTAACTCCTAACTAACTAACTAACTAACTCCTAACTAACTAACTAACTAACTAACTCCTAACTAACTAACTAACTACCTAACTCCTAACTAACTAACTAACTCCTAACTAACTAACTAACTCTAACTAACTCCTAACTAACTAACTAACTCCTAACTACCTAACTCCTAACTAACTACCTAACTACCTAACTAACTAACTACCTAACTAACTCCTAACTAACTAACTCCCTAACTAACTAACTCCTAACTAACTAACTACCTAACTCCTAACTAACTAACTCCCTAACTAACTAACTAACTCCTAACTAACTAACTAACTAACTAATTAAATAACTAACTCCTAACTAACTAACTCCTAACTAACTAACTCCTAACTACTAACTAACTAACTAATTAACTAACTAACTCCTAACTAACTAACTCCTAACTAACTAACTCACTCCTAACTAACTAACTCCTAACTCACTCACTCCTAACTAACTAACTCCTTACTAACTAACTAACTAACGAATAAACTAACTGAGGTGAACTAACCGCCCACGCACCGAGGAGAACTAACTGCTCATGCACCAAGGAAAACTAACCGCCCATGCACCAAGGAGAGCTGCCCATGCACTGAGGAGAACTAACCACCCATGCACTGAGGAGAACTAACCGCCCACGCACCTAGGAGAACTAACCAGCCCATGCACCGAGGAGAACTAACCGCCCATCGCACCAAGGAGAACTAACTAACTAAATTACATAACTAGCTATCAGCTGCTATCCATCTTCATCCACCACTTGCACCCATGGCTCCATGTAACCCTGATTGGGGGGCTAAACGGTTACTCCACATTGCCCAAGGGTGTCCCGTAGGCTAGCGGAGGGAAGGAGGCGCCTTACTTCTCCTTTGATAGGGTATACACCTACCCCGCTACCCCAACTAACTAACTACCTACTCTAACTACCTAACTACTAACTAACTACTAACTCCTATACTAACTACCTAACTCCTAACTAACTACCTAACTCCTAACTAACTACCTACCTAACTCCTAACTATCTACCTACCTAATTCCTAACTAACTAACTCCCTAACTCCTAACTAACTAACTCCCTAACTCCTAACTAACTAACTAACTCCTAACTAAATAACTAACTCCTAACTAAATAACTAACTAACTCTTAACTAACTAACTCACTCCTAACTAACTAATTAACTAACTAACTACTAACTAACTAACTAACTCCTAACTAACTAACTCCTAACTAACTAACTAACTAACTCCTAACTAACTAACTACCTAACTCCTACCTAACTAACTACCTAACTCCTAAATAACTACCTACCGAACTCCTAACTAACAAACTACCTAACACCTAACTAACAAACTACTTAACTCCTAGCTAACTAACTCCTAACTAACTAACTACCTAACTAACTAACTAACTCCTAACTAACTAACTAACTCCTAACTAACTAACTAACTCCTAGCTAAATAACTAACTAACTCCTAACTAACTAACTAACTAACTCCTAACTAACTAACTAACTCTAACTAACTACTAACTAAATTAACTAACTCCTAACTACTACTAACTAACTAACTACTCCTAACTAAATAACTACTAACTCCTAACTAACTAACTACCTACTAACTAACTACCTAACTCCTAACTAACTAACTACCTACCTCCTAATTAACTACCTACCTAACTCCTAACTAACAAACTACCTAACTCCTAACTAACTAACTCCTAACTAACTAACTCCCTAACTAACTAACTCCTAACTAACTAACTAACTAACTCCTAACTAACTAACTCACTAACCAACTAACTCCTAAATAACTAACTAACTCCTACCTAACTAACTCTTAACTAACTAACTAACTCTAAACTAACTAACTCACTCCTAACTAACTAACTACTCCTAACTACCTAATTAACTAATCTACCTAACTAACTCCTACACTAACTAACTACTAACTAACTACTAACTAACTAACTAACTCCTAACTAACTAACTAACTAACTAACTCCTAACTAACTAACTACTAACTAACTCCTAACTAACTAACTACCTAACTCCTAACTAACAAACTACCTAACTCCTAACTAACTAACTACCTAACTAACTACTAACAACTACTAACTACTAACTAACTAACTCCTAACTAACTAACTACTCCTAACTAACTAACTAACTCCTAACTAACTAACTAACTAACTCCTACTAACTAACTAACTAACTCCTACTAAATAACTAACTCCTAACAACTAACTAACTAACTAACTCCTAACTAACTACTAACTAACTCTAACTAACTCCTAACTAACTAACTACCTACCTAACTAACTAACTCCTAACTAACTAACTAACTAACTCCTAACTAACTAACTACTACTAACTCCTAACTAACTACTACCTAACTCCTAATTAACTAACTACTAACTCCTAACTAACTAACTACCTAACTAACTCTAACTACCTAACTCCTAACTAACTAACTACCTAACTCCTAACTAACTACTAACTCCTAACTACTAACTAACTAACTACTAACTAACTAACTAACTAACTCCTAAATAACTAACTAACTCCTAACTAACTAACTAACTCACTAACTCTTAACTAACTCCTAACTAAATTAACTAACTCCTAACTAACTAACTCACTCCTAACTAACTAACTAACTAACTAACTCCTAACTACTAACTAACTCCTAACTAACTAACTAACTAACTCCCTAACTAACTAACTCTAACTACTAACTAACTAACTAATTAACTAACTAACTCCTAACTAACTAACTCCTAACTAACTAACTAACTACTCCTAACTAACTAACTAACTACCTAACTAACTAACTAACTAACTACCTAACTAACTAACTACCTACCTAACTAACTCCTAACTAACTAACTACCTAACTCCTAACTAACTACTAACTACTACTCCTAACTAACTACTAACACCTAACTAACTACTAACTCCTAACTACTAACTACCTAACTCCTAACTAACTAACTAACTAACTACTACTAACTAACTACTAACTCCTAACTAACTAACTAACTACCTACTAACTAACTAACTACTAACTCCTAACTAACTAACTAACTAACTACTAACTACCTAACTAACTAACTACCTACCCTAACTAACTAACCTAACTCCTAACTACTAACTCCCTAACTAACTACTACCTAACTAACTAACTAACTAACCTCCTAACTACCTAACTAACTACACTCCTAACTAACTAACTAACTAACTAACTACCTAACTAACTAACTAACTAACTCCTAACTACCTAACTAACTACCCTAACTAATAACTAACTAACTCCTAACTAACTAACTACTCACTACTAACTAACTACTCCTAACTAACTAACTAACTCCTAACTAACTAACTAACTAACTCCTAACTAACTAACTAACTAACTCCTAACTAACTAACTAACTACCTCCTAACTAACTAACTACTAACTCCTAACTAACTAACTACCTAACTAACTACTAACTAACTAACTAACTCCTAACTAAATAACTAACTAACTCCTAACTAACTAACTACTAACTCCTAACTAACTAACTCCTAACTAACTAACTACCTAACTCCTAATTAACTACCTACCTAACTCCTAACTAACAAACTACCTAACTCCTAACTAACTAACTCCTAACTAACTAACTAACTCCTAACTAAGTAACTCACTAACTAACTAACTAACTAACTCCTAATAACTAACTAACTCCTAACTAACTAACTAACTCCTAACTAACTAACTCACTCCTAACTAACTAACTAACTAACTAATTAACTCCTAACTACCTAACTCCTAACTAACTAACTACCTAACTCCTAACTAACTAACTCCCTAACTCTTAACTAACTAACTAACTCCTTACTAACTAACTAACTAACTAACTCCTAACTAACTAACTAACTACTACTAACTAACTAACTAAACTAACTAACTACTAACTAACTAACTACCTACTAACTAACTAACTACCTAACTCCTAACTAACTACCTAACTCCTAACTGACTACCTACCTAACTCCTAACTAACTACCTACCTAACTCCTAAATAACTAACTAACTCACTCCTAACTAACTAACTAACTAACTACCTAACTAACTAACTAACTAACTAACTCACTAACTCACTCCTAACTAACTAACTAACTCCTAAATAACTAACTGCTAACTACCTAACTAACTCCTACCTAACTAACTTCTAACTAAATTAACTAACTCCTAACTAACTAACTAACTAACTAATTAAATAACTAACTAACTAACTAACTAATTAACTCCTAAATAACTAACTCCTAACTACCTAACTAACTCCTAACCTACTAACCTCTAACTAACTAACTAATTAACTAACTAACTAACTAATTAACTCCTAACTACATAACTAATAACTAACTACCTAACTAACTAACTCCCTAACTCCTAACTAAGTAACTAACTAACTCCTAACTAAATAACTAATTAACTCCTAACCAACTCACTCACTCCTAAGTAACTAACTAACTAACTAACTAATTAACTCCTAACTAACTCACTCCTAACTAACTAACTAAATAACTCCTAACTAACTGACTAACTACCTACTAACTAACTCCTAACTAAATTAACTAACTCCAAACTAAATTAACTAACTCCTAACTAACTCCTTAACTAACTAATTAACTAACTAACTAATTAACTAACTAACTAACTAACTCCTAAATAACTAACTAACTCACTCCTAACTAACTAACTCCTAACTAACTAACTCTAACTAACTAACTAACTAACTCCTAACTAACTAACTAACTAACACATAACTAACCGCCCACGTACCGAGGAGAACTAACCGCCCATGCACCGAGGAGAACTAACCGCCCACGCAACGAGGAAAACTAACCGCCCACACACCGAGGAGAACTAACCGCCCACGCACCGAGGAGAACTAACCGCCCATGTATCGAGGAGAACTAACCGCCCATGCACCGAAGAAAACTAACCGCCCATGCACCGAGGAGAACTACAGCCCACACACCGAAAGAGAACTAATTGCCCACGCACCCGAGGAGAACTAACTGCCAACGCGCCGAGAGGAACTAACCGCCCACTCACCAAGGAGAACTAACCACAAACGCACCGAGGAGAACTAACCGCCCATGCACCGAGAACTAACCATCCACGCACCGAGGAGAACTAACCACCCATGACCCGGGGAGAACTAACTGCCCACACACCGAGGAGGACTAACAGCCCACGCACCGAGATCTAACAGCCCACGCACCGAGAACTAACCGTCCACTCACCGAGGAAAACTAACCGTCCATTCACCGAGGAGAACTAACCGCCCACGCACCGAGGAGAACTAACCACCTACACACCGGAAACTCCTGACACAACCTAAGTACCGAAAACTCCTGACACAACCTAAGCCCTACATAAAAGAAGAAGGGGAGCCTGACAACCTACATAAAAGCCGAAGGGGAGCCTGACAACCTACATAAAAGCCGAAGGGGAGCCTGACAACCTACATAAAAGCCTAAAGGGGAGCCTGACAACCTACATAAAAGCCAAAGGGGAGCCTGACAACCTACATAAAAGCCAAAGGGGAGCCTGACAACCTACATAAAAGCTGAAGGGGAGCCTGACAACCTACATAAAAGCCGAAGGGGAGCCTGACAACCTACATAAAAGCCGAAGGGGAGCCTGACAACCTACATAAAAGCCGAAGGGGAGCCTGACAACCTACATAAAAGCCGAAGGGGAGCCTGACAACCTAAATAAAAGCCTGAAGGGGAGCCTGACAACCTAAATAAAAGCCTAAAGGGGAGCCTGACAACTTAAAAAGCCGAAGGGGAGCCTGACAACCTACATAATAGCCGAAGGGGAGCCTGACAACCTACATAAAAGCCTAAGGGGAGCCGGACAACCTACCGAGGAGAACTAACTGCAAACGCACCAAGGAGAACTAACCGCCCAGGCACCGAGGAGAACTAACTGCCCATGCACCGAGGACTAACCACCCACGCACCGAGGAGAACTAACATCCCACGCACCGAGGAGAACTAACCGCCCACGCAGCGAGGAGAACTAACCGCTCATGCACCTAGGAGAAATAGCTGCCCTAGCACCAAGGAGAACTAGCCGCCCTCGCACCAAGGAGAACAACCCACGCACCAAGGAGAACAAACCACGCACCAAGGAGAACCACCCACGCACCAAGGAGACCTAACCGCCTGCACACGGAGAAGACCTAACTGCCTACGCACCGATGAGACCTAACCGCCCGGGCCCCCAGGAGATCTAACCGCCTGGGCACTAAGGAGACCTAACCACCCGCGCACTGAGGAGAACTAAACGTCTGCACCTGAGGAGAACTAACCGCCCATGCACCGAGGAGAACTAACCGCCCACACACCGGGGAGAACTAACAGCCCACGCACCGAGGAGAACTAACCATCCACACACCGAGGAGAACTAACTGCCCACGCACTGAGAACCGTCCACACACTGAGGAGAACCACCCACACACCTAGGAGAACTAACCGCCCATGCACCGAGGAGAACTAACTGCTCACGCACCGAGGAGAACTAACCGCCTTTGCACCAAGGAGAACTAACTAAATAACTACATAACTAGCTATCAGCTGCTATCCATCTTCATCCACCACTTGCACCCATGGCTCCATGTAACCCTGATTGGGGGGCTAATCGGTTACTCCACATTGCCCAAGGGTGTCCCGTAGGCTAGCGGAGGGAAGGAGGCGCCTTACTTCTCCTTTGATAGGGTATACACCTACCCCGCTACCCCAACTAACTAACTACCTAACTCCTAACTACCTACCTCCTAACTAACTAACTACCTAACTCCTAACTAACTCCTAACTACCTACCTAACTCCTAACTAACTAACTCCTAACTATCTAACTCCTAACTAACTACCTAATCCCTAACTAACTAACTCCCTAACTCCTAACTAACTCCTAACTAACTAACTAACTCCCAACTAACTAACTCCTAACTAAATTAACTAACTCTAAACTAACTAACTCACTCCTAACTAACTAATTAACTAACTAACTAACTAACTCCTAACTAACTAACTCCTAACTAACTAACTAACTAACTAACTAACTACTAACTAACTAACTAACTAACTAACTCCTAACTAACTAACTACCTAACTCCTAACTAACTAACTCCCTAACTCTTAACTAACTAACTAACTCCTAACTAACTAACTAACTCCTAACTAACTAACTCCTAACTAAATAACTAACTAACTCCTAACTAACTAACTACTAACTACTAACTAACTAACTACCTAACTCCTAACTAACTAACTACCTAACTCCTAAATAACTACCTACCTAACTCCTAACTAACAAACTACCTAACACCTAACTAACAAACTACTTAACTCCTAACTAACTAACTCCCTAACTCCTAACTAACAAACTAACTCCTAACTAACTAACTCCTAACTAACTAACTAACTCCTAACTAACTAACTCCTAACTAAATAACTAACTAACTCCTAACAAACTAACTAACTAACTAACTCCTAACTAACTAACTCCTAACTAACTAACTAACTCTTAACTAACTCCTAACTAAATTAACTAACTCCTAACTAACTCACTCCTAACTAACTAACTAACTAACTAACTAACTAATTAACTCCTAACTACCTAACTCCTAACTAACTCCTAACAAACTAACTAACTAACTAACTCCTAACTAACTAACTAACTAACTAACTCCTAACTAACTAACTAACTCCTAACTAAATAACTAACTAACTCCTAACTAACTAACTCACTCCTAACTAACTCCTAACTAACTAACTCCTAACTAACTAACTAACTAACTCCTAACTAACTAACTCCTAACTAAATTAACTAACTCCTAACTAACTAACTACCTAACTCCTAACTTACTAACTAACTCCTAACTAACTAACTAACTAACTCCTAACTAACTAACTAACTAACTAACTAACTAACTAACTAACTCCTAACTCCTAACTAACTAACTAACTCCTAACTAACTAACTAACTAACTAACTCCTAACTAACTAACTAACTCCTAACTACCTAACTCCTAACTAACTACCTAACTCTTAACTAATTAACTACCTAACTAACTCCTAACTAACTAACTCCCTAACTAACTAACTCCTAACTAACTAACTACCTAACTCCTAAGTAACTCACTCCCTAACTAACTAACTAACTCCTAACTAACTAACTAACTAAATAATTAAATAACTAACTCCTAACTAACTACCTCCTAACTAACTAACTCCTAACTAACTAACTAACTAACTAACTAACTAACTCCTAACTAACTAACTCCTAACTAACTAACTCACTTCTAACTAACTAACTCCTAACTCACTCACTCCTAACTAACTAACTCCTTACTAACTAACTAACTAATGAATAAACTAACTGAGGTGAACTAACCGCCCACGCACCGAGGAAAACTAACAACTCATGCACCAAGGAAAACTAACTGCCCATGCACCGAGGAGAACTGCCCACGCACTGAGGAGAACTAACCACCCATGCACCGAGGAGAACTAACCGCCCACGCACCTAGGAGAACTAACCACCCACACACCTAGGAGAACTAACCGCCCATGCACCGAGGAGAACTAACCGCCCTCGCACCAAGGAGAACTAACTAACTAAATTACATAACTAGCTATCAGCTGCTATCCATCTTCATCCACCACTTGCACCCATGGCTCCATGTAACCCTGATTGGGGGGCTAAACGGTTACTCCACATTGCCCAAGGGTGTCCCGTAGGCTAGCGGAGGGAAGGAGGCGCCTTACTTCTCCTTTGATAGGGTATACACCTACCCCGCTACCCCAACTAACTAACTACCTAACTCCTAACTACCTAACTACTAACTAACTACCTAACTCCTAACTAACTACCTAACTCCTAACTAACTACCTACCTAACTCCTAACTATCTACCTACCTAATTCCTAACTAACTAACTCCCTAACTCCTAACTAACTAACTCCCTAACTCCTAACTAACTAACTAACTCCTAACTAAATAACTAACTCCTAACTAAATAACTAACTAACTCTTAACTAACTAACTCACTCCTAACTAACTAATTAACTAACTAACTAACTAACTAACTCCTAACTAACTAACTACTAACTAACTAACTCCTAACTAACTAACTAACTAACTCCTAACTAACTAACTACCTAACTCCTACCTAACTAACTACCTAACTCCTAAATAACTACCTACCGAACTCCTAACTAACAAACTACCTAACACCTAACTAACAAACTACTTAACTCCTAGCTAACTAACTCCTAACTAACTAACTAACTCCTAACTAACTAACTAACTCCTAACTAACTAACTAACTCCTAACTAACTAACTAACTCCTAGCTAAATAACTAACTAACTCCTAACAAACTAACTAACTAACTAACTCCTAACTAACTAACTAACTCTTAACTAACTACTAACTAAATTAACTAACTCCTAACTAACTAACTAACTAACTAACTAACTCCTAACTAAATAACTAACTAACTCCTAACTACCTAACTAACTAACTAACTAACTCCTAACTAACTAACTCCTAACTAACTAACTACCTACCTCCTAATTAACTACCTACCTAACTCCTAACTAACAAACTACCTAACTCCTAACTAACTAACTCCTAACTAACTAACTCCCTAACTAACTACTCCTAACTACTAACTAACTAACTCCTAACTAACTAACTCACTAACCAACTAACTCCTAAATAACTAACTAACTCCTACCTAACTAACTCTTAACTAACTAACTAACTCCCAACTAACTAACTCCTAACTAAATAACTAACTAACTCTAAACTAACTAACTCACTCCTAACTAACCAATTAACTAACTAACTAACTAACTCCTAACTAACTAACTCCTAACTAACTAACTAACTAACTAACTACCTAACTAACTAACTAACTAACTAACTCCTAACTAACTAACTAACTAACTAACTCCTAACTAACTAACTACCTAACTCCTAACTAACAAACTACCTAACTCCTAACTAACAAACTACCTAACAACTAACTAACAAACTACTTAACTATTAACTAACTAACTCCTAACTAACTAACTAACTCCTAACTAACTAACTAACTCCTAACTAACTAACTAACTAACTCCTAACTAACTAACTAACTAACTTCTAACTAAATAACTAACTCCTAACAAACTAACTAACTAACTAACTCCTAACTAACTAACTAACTAACTAACTGTAACTAACTCCTAACTAAATTAACTAACTCCTAACTAACTAACTAACTCCTAACTAAATAACTAACTAACTCCTAACTAACTAACTAATTAACTCCTAACTAACTAACTACCTAACTCCTAATTAACTACCTACCTAACTCCTAACTAACAAACTACCTAACTCCTAACTACCTAACTCCTAACTAACTAACTCCCTAACTCCTAACTAACTAACTACCTAACTAACTCCTAACTAACTAACTAACTAACTAACTAACTAACTCCTAAATAACTAACTAACTCCTACCTAACTAACTAACTCCTAACTAACTAACTCCTAACTAAATTAACTAACTCCTAACTAACTAACTCACTCCTAACTAACTAACTAACTAATTAACTCCTAACTAACTAACTCCTAACTAACTAACTACCTAACTCCTAACTAACTAACTCCCTAACTCTTAACTAACTAACTAACTAACTAACTCCTAACTAACTAACTCCTAACTAAATAACTAACTAACTCCTAACTAACTAACTAACTACTAACTAACTAACTACCTAACTCCTAACTAACTAACTACCTAACTCCTAAATAACTACCTACCTAACTCCTAACTAACAAACTACCTAACACCTAACTAACAAACTACTTAACTCCTAACTAACTAACTCCCTAACTCCTAACTAACAAACTAACTCCTAACTAACAAACTAACTCCTAACTAACTAACTAACTAACTCCTAACTAAATAACTAACTAACTCCTAACAAACTAACTAACTAACTAACTCCTAACTAACTAACTCCTATAACTAAATTAACTAACTCCTAACTAACTAACTCATTCCTAACTAACTAACTAACTAACTAACTAACTAATTAACTCCTAACTACCTAACTCCTAACTAACTCCTAACAAACTAACTAACTAACTAACTCCTAACTAACTAACTAACTAACTCCTAACTAACTAACTAACTCCTAACTAAATAACTAACTAACTCCTAACTAACTAACTCACTCCTAACTAACTCCTAACTAGCTAACTCCTAACTAACTAACTAACTAACATCTAACTAACTAACTCCTAACTAAATTAACTAACTCCTAACTAACTAACTACCTAACTCCTAACTTACTACTAACTCCTAACTAACTAACTAACTAACTAACTCCTAACTACTAACTAACTAACTACTAACTAACTAACTAACTAACTCCTAACTAACTCCTAACTAACTAACTAACTCCTAACTAACTAACTAACTAACTAACTCCTAACTAACTAACTAACTCCTAACTACCTAACTCCTAACTAACTACCTAACTCCTAACTAACTAACTACCTAACTAACTCCTAACTAACTAACTCCCTAACTAACTAACTAACTCCTAACTAACTAACTACCTAACTCCTAACTAACTAACTCCCTAACTAACTAACTAACTCCTAACTAACTAACTAACTAAATAATTAAATAACTAACTCCTAACTAATTAACTCCTAACTAACTAACTCCTAACTAACTAACTAACTAACTAATTAACTAACTAACTCCTAACTAACTAACTCCTAACTAACTAACTAACTCACTTCTAACTAACTAACTCCTAACTCACTCACTCCTAACTAACTAACTCCTTACTAACTAACTAACTAATGAATAAACTAACTGAGGTGAACTAACCGCCCACGCACCGAGGAATACTAACAACTCATGCACCAAGGAAAACTAACTGCCCATGCACCGAGGAGAACTGCCCACGCACTGAGGAGAACTAACCACCCATGCACCGAGGAGAACTAACCGCCCACGCACCTAGGAGAACTAACCACCCACACACCTAGGAGAACTAACCGCCCATGCACCGAGGAGAACTAACCGCCCTCGCACCAAGGAGAACTAACTAACTACATTACATAATTAGCTATCAGCTGCTATCCATCTTCATCCACCACTTGCACCCATGGCTCCATGTAACCCTGATTGGGGGGCTAAACGGTTACTCCACATTGCCCAAGGGTGTCCCGTAGGCTAGCGGAGGGAAGGAGGCGCCTTACTTCTCCTTTGATAGGGTATACACCTACCCCGCTACCCCAACTAACTAACTACCTAACTCCTAACTACCTAACTACTAACTAACTACCTAACTCCTAACTAACTACCTAACTCCTAACTAACTACCTACCTAACTCCTAACTATCTACCTACCTAATTCCTAACTAACTAACTCCCTAACTCCTAACTAACTAACTCCCTATCTCCTAACTAACTAACTAACTCATAACTAAATAACTAACTCCTAACTAAATAACTAACTAACTCTTAACTAACTAACTCACTCCTAAATAACTAATTAACTAACTAACTAACTAACTAACTCCTAACTAACTAACTACTAACTAACTAACTCCTAACTAACTAACTAACTAACTCCTAACTAACTAACTACCTAACTCCTACCTAACTAACTACCTAACTCCTAAATAACTACCTACCGAACTCCTAACTAACAAACTACCTAACACCTAACTAACAAACTACTTAACTCCTAGCTAACTAACTCCTAACTAACTAACTAAGCTATAACTATCACTAACTACTAACTAACTAACTAACTAACTCCGAACTAATTAACTAACTAATAGCCTAAATTAACTAACTAACTCCTAAACTAAGCTGTACCTGAACTAACTCCTAACTAACTAACTTAACTACTAACACTAAACTAACTAACTAACTAAATAACTAACTAACTTAACTAACTAAAGTAACTAACTTAAACACTAACTAACAACTAACTAATTAACTAACTAACTTAACTAACTAACTAAGTTAACTAACCTAACTAACTATCTACTTCCTAATTAACTAACTACCTAACTCCTAACTAACTAACAACTACTAACTACCTCAGAACTAATTATCTAAACTAACTTAAACTAATTAACTAACTTACTCACTCCTAACTAGCTAATTAACTAACTAACTAATTAACTAACTAACTAACTAACTAATTAACTAACTCCTAACTAATTAACTAACTAACTCCTAACTAATTAACTAACTAACTAATTAACTAACATCCTAACTAACTAACTCACTCCTAACTAACTAACTAACTAACTAATTAATTCCTAACTACCTAACTCCTACCTAACTAACTACCTAACTCCTAACTAACTAACTCCCTAACTCTTAACTAACTAACTAACTCCTAACTAACTAACTAACTAACTCACTCCTAACTAACTAATTAACTAACTAACTAACTAACTAACTCCTATCTAACTAACTACTAACTAACTAACTAACTAACTCCTAACTAACTACCTAACTCCTAACTAACTAACTACCTAACTCCTAACTAACTAACTACCTAACTTCTAAATAACTACCTACCGAACTCCTAACTAACAAACTACCTAACACCTAACTAACAAACTACTTAACTCCTAACTAACTAACTCCTAACTAACTAACTAATTCCTAACTAACTAACTAAATCCTAACTAACTAACTAACTAACTCCTAACTAACTAACTAACTAACTCCTAGCTAAATAACTAACTACTCCCTAACAAACTAACTAACTAATACTAACTAACTAACTAACTACCTAACTACCTAACTAACTAATACCTAACTACCTAACTAACTAACTACCTACCTAACTAACTACTAACCTACCTAACTACTAACTAACTAACTAACTAACTAACTACCTAACTACCTAACTTAACTAACTAATTACCTAACTACTAAACTAACTAACTACCTAACTACCTAACTAACTAACTACCTAACTAATCTAACTACCTAACTAACTAATAACTAACTACCTAACTACCTAACTAACTTACCTAACTATACTAACTAACTAACTAACTAACTAACTAAGCTAACTACCTAACTAACTAACAACTAACTAACTAAGCTAACTAACTAACTACTAACCTCCTAACTCCTAACTAACTAACTACCTAACTACATTAACTAACTAACTACTTAACTACTAACTAACTTACTACTACCTAACCTACTACTAACTAACTAACTAACTAACTAACTAACTAATACATACCTAACTACCTAACTACCTAACTCCTAACTAACTACCTACCTAACTCCTAACTAACTACCTACCTAACTCCTAACTAACTAACTAACTCACTCCTAACTAACTAACTAACTAACTACCTAACTAACTAACTAACTAACTAACTAACTAACTAACTAACTCCTAACTAACTAACTAACTCCTAAATAACTAACTGCTAACTACCTAACTAACTCCTACCTAACTAACTTCTAACTAAATTAACTAACTCCTAACTAACTAACTAACTAACTAATTAAATAACTAACTAACTAACTAACTAACTAACTCCTAAATAACTAACTCCTAACTACCTAACTAACTCCTAACCTACTAACCTCTAACTAAATAAACTAACTCCTAACTAACTAACTAATTAACTAACTAACTAACTAACTAATTAACTCCTAACTAACTAACTCCTAACTAACTAACTACCTAACTCCTAACTAACTAACTCCCTAACTCTTAACTAACTAACTAACTAACTCCTAACTAACTAACTCCTAAATAACTAACTCCTAACTAAATAACTAACTAACTCCTAACTAACTAACTAACTACTAACTAACTAACTACCTAACTCCTAACTAACTAACTACCTAACTCCTAAATAACTACCTACCTAACTCCTAACTAACAAACTACCTAACACCTAACTAACAAACTACTTAACTCCTAACTAACAAACTAACTCCTAACTAACTAACTAACTCCTAACTAACTAACTAACTCCTAACTAACTAACTCCTAACTAAATAACTAACTAACTCCTAACTAACTAACTAACTAACTAACTCCTAACTAACTAACTCCTAACTAACTAACTAACTCTTAACTAACTCCTAACTAAATTAACTAACTCCTAACTAACTAACTCATTCCTAACTAACTAACTAACTAACTAACTAACTAACTAACTAACTAACTAACTCCTAACTACCTAACTCCTAACTAACTCCTAACAACTAACTAACTAACTAACTCCTAACTAACTAACTAACTAACTAACTCCTAACTAACTAACTAACTCCTAACTAAATAACTAACTAACTCCTAACTAACTAACTCACTCCTAACTAACTCCTAACTAACTAACTCCTAACTAACTAACTAACTAACTCCTAACTAACTAACTCCTAACTAAATTAACTAACTCCTAACTAACTAACTACCTAACTCCTAACTTACTAACTAACTCCTAACTAACTAACTAACTAACTACTCCTAACTAACTAACTAACTAACTAACTAACTAACTAACTAACTCCTAACTAACTCCTAACTAACTAACTAACTAACTCCTAACTAACTAACTAACTAACTAACTCCTAACTAACTAACTAACTCCTAACTACCTAACTCCTAACTAACTACCTAACTCCTAACTAACTAACTACCTAACTAACTCCTAACTAACTAACTCCCTAACTAACTAACTAACTCCTAACTAACTACTACCTAACTCCTAACTAACTAACTCCCTAACTAACTAACTAACTCCTACCTAACTCCTAAACTAAATACTTGAATAACTACTCCTAACTACATAACTCCTAACTAACTAACTTCCTACCTAACTAACTAACTAACTAATTAACTAACTAACTCCTAACTAACTACTCTACCTAACTAACTAATCACTTCTAACTAACTAACTCCTACTCACTCACTCTTAACTAACTAACTCCTTACTACTACTAACTAATGAATAAACCTAACTGAAGTGAACTAACCGCCCACGCACACAGGAAAATAACACTTCATGCACCAAGGACAACTAACTGCCCATGCACCAGGAGTAACTTCCCACGCACTGAGGAGAACTAACCACCCATTGCACCGAGGAGAACTAACCCCCACGCACCGAGGAGACTAACCGCCCACGCACCAAGGAGAACTAACCGCCCACGCACCAAGGAGAACTAACTAAATAAAAATCTACATAACTAGCTATCAGCTGCTATCCATCTTCATCCACCACTTGCACCCATGGCTTCATGTAACCCTGATTGGGGGGCTAAACAGGAACTCCACCTTGACAAAGGGTGTCCCGTAGGCTAGCGGAGGGAAGGAGGCGCCTTACATCTCCTTTGATAGGGTATACCCCTACCCCGCTACCCCAACTAACTAACTACCTAACTCCTAACTAACTAACTACCTAACTCCTAACTAACTACCTAACTCCTAACTAACTAACTACCTAACTCCGAACTAACTAACTAACTAACTACCTCTGAACTAATTAACTAACTAACTCCTAACTAATTAACTAACTAACTCACTAACTAACTACCTACCTCCTAACTAACTAACTACCTAACTCCTAACTAACTTACTCACTCCTAACTAATTAACAAACTAACTAACTAATTAACTAACTAACTCGACTATACTACGAACTCCTAACTAACTAACTCCATACTACTAACTAACTAACTAACTAACTACTAACGAACTAAGTACTAACTAACTAACTACTAAGTACTAACTAACTATACCTAACTACCTACTAACTAACCATAACTCCTACCTAACTAACTACCTAACTCCTAAATAACTACCTACCGAACTCCTAACTAACAAACTAACCTAACACCTAACTAACAAACTACTTACTCCTAGCTAACTAACTCCTAACTAACTAACTAACCTCCTACTAACTAACTAACTCCTAACTAACTAACTAACTCCTACTACTAA
>JACEFZ010028015.1:0-282254 GCA_014155875.1 Cepaea nemoralis
CGAACCTCGGTAAGGCGTGGAGTTTTTGGTTTTTTCTGTCGGGCAAAAACTCTCGACCTGCACAGTTCGCGGCGATTGCACTAGCCGGTGGCCTGAATCCCCGTGCTCAATACTCCCTACCATACACCGCAGGTTACTATATTGGCAGTATGACATTGACAGTTTTTATACAAACGTCAGAACTGTCACAAACATCCAAACCACTCAGGCCGCGTCAGGATCCGGAAATCCAGGCTCCCAGATTCGTGCTACGCAGCGCTAAGTATGCATGTAAAGGAAACACGACAAATCTGCTTGTGTTAAATCACAGGCATGCGGGTCAGAATAGCGATCGTGTGGTTTCAAGTCGCTAAGTAGGGCAGTTGTTTCTATAAGTCACCGTTTTATGTACCGAGAGAGGTTACGTCAAGTCTGTTTTGGGTGACACTGAGTTTATTAGTGCTAGGAGAACTATTGAACTGTTAGTGTTGAATCGACATTGATAAAGAACTATCATACTATTACCGACCGGGATTCGAACCTGTCACCTTCAAATGACTGTCCCTAGCTACAGGAACATGTGTACTTTGACACATGACCAACTTTTTTTTTTAAAAATTCGCATATCCTTTACAGGACATCGCTGTCAAAAGCAGCATCTTTCAGCTGTCTGTTGATTTCTTGGCAAGATTACGCTCAGTAGTTTGCCATTGCTTTCTGAGCGGCCGGCTCAGTTATCCCGCAAGTCACCAGCGGGGATCGAACCGCTTCCAGCTCTCGCCCGCTACGACACTCTGCGTGATAAACGGGATTACGGAGAAAGTGTTGTAACCCCTCGGCCAGAGAGACCAACTAGACACCCCAAATTTAGAACTATTGGACTATTAAGGTTGATGTTGTATTCAGACGAGAACTATTAGACTACTAGCCGTGACAGAGATCACTGGCCCACAAGGCTCGTCCTCAGAGCAGAGTTGAAAGTTGATTTTCCAAGGATCATATGCGTGCAGTGATACAACACGTACCTATGAATTCTTGGGTAGTGAGATAAAACCTTAGCTCTCTCATATTACGGACTAAAACAAGAGGCCTCGTGTGTAAGTCGCTCTGCTTAAAAAATTTCCAACGGCAGTTAGAAAATAGGGGGGGGGGGGGGGGGAGTTGTTGTTTTTTGTAAATTATTTTTTTAACCGATACATACGAAAGGCGGGGATAAGGATAAGGACATGATTTCATCTTCCTTTGTATGTATATCGGTCTCCTTCTTCTCCGCCTCCCTCCCAACACATCCCCATCACATCAGGAATTTTACACAACGCAGATCACTGACTTCTCCATTGGTCCTGACAAATCGTTGGAGCCGCAGTTCCGGTTTTAATAGGGTACGTTACACTGTGTACCATAACGGAGACTCCGTTGAGAGACAAATTGCACACTTTAAATTGACTTTTACACATGGAGTGCAATTTTGAGGAGCGAATGATGATGCTAGTTTTAACTTTATCCTCTTATTCTTTCATAGTCACTGTAACAAACAGGATTTGTCTGTTTATCCTAAATACAGCTGCTGCGCCACTAGTAATGCTCATCATGTACCACCACCCGATAAGCGTGAGCGTCATGTTTCCGGCCAGCTCATACGATCACCATAGTCTAAATCAGGCTTCTGTGTCCTTGTCTCGACCAACCACGTGGCAAGCACCTCCGGTATTTACTTCTCTGCCTTTCCTACTAAAATCTATGCAGCCTTAATTACTATTATACCACTGTTGCTACTTTTTTACTTCACTGCCCTGCTACCGCTTACCTATAGGCCTGATGCTACTTCTAATCTGTCTACAATAATAAAATCACACAAACAAATCGTTCCATAAAGCAACAATAATTATTCTGACAAGTCCTGAAAAATGAAAGCGAGGCAGCAAAAAATAACCAAATACCATAACAGAAGGTAACGGTGCGTGCAATCAAATTAACCGCGCTTCAAACAGACCTTTCTTGATCGGTCTGGTAGATAGAGTTAATGTAGCTGAGATGGTTGTTTGCTGGTTTGCCGTTGGAAATAATATTTTTTACATTGATTTCAGGTTAGTTTTGAAGCCAGCTTTGAAAGGTTTTATCTGTAATGGCGTTTTTCGTAATTTGGTATTCTGTGCGTGTTTATGGCTGTTTGTTGTGGCGTTGTTTCGATTGTTCTTTGTTGTCACTACATTAGCTTCAGTGCAGGTAAAAAAGGGCGCCCGTGTGTTGCCGGGGTCCAAAGTAAAAGAAAGAATAGTAATACTTGGAGCTACCCTGCATGCCGTAAGAGATGGGTCAGGAGGGTTGGCGTAAAACTTGCTGCCTCATCCCGAGACGACCTTGAGCTGCAAACTTCAACAAATGATACACGCGTCTACACGGGGCTTGGCGTGAATTGGTCGAAGAGCTCTGCTACGTTGGGAAGTGAGAGGAAGAAGGGAGACGGGCATGTCCGAGTGGTTAAGAGCGCTCGCTCTTAAACTTCCGGTGCACTGATGCCGAGGTAGTGGGCTCAACTCCCTAACACTGGACAGTTGGACTAAAATGTGCACTTCTCGACTTTGACTTGGAGACCTACCTTACACGTACTTCAGAAGTCGGGGTAGGTTCACCTGTTAGCGAGGGCACTGGTAATAGGAAAAGCTAACCCACACGCAATATCAGTACAATAGACTAGAAGTAGTAGCACGTTGTGGATTACGCTTGAAGTCACAGCGAACGAAAGCCAAATTTAAAAAACAAATTTAAATCGTGGGTAGGGGGGGGGGGGGGGGGGGGGGGGGGGGGAAGAGACGACCTATGTTGTGTCCACTGGGAAAAGGTGTGCTATTGGCTTCTCATTTGCTAGGCCGGCTATTTTGCTTAATTTTAATTATTTGTTTTTTTTCAAGGTTGATTCTAATGGCTGTTTTTCCTATCACGGGCTTTATTATGGAATTGTCTGTCGTGGCAACAGTTTGTTGTATCGTTACGTTGGTTGTTGTTTCTCTTCTACTGTCTCCGTGAACTTTGGTTCTATGCTGATTCGCATTGATGCAGGTCTTGTTTTCACTTTTCCATTATTTATTCCCACCCGCGCGGTCACTTTCACTGACCGTTTGTTGACAAAGTATTACCTGTATCTTGTTTAGTTCTGAACTATTCACATTCATAAATGACACGTATGTTTATAGATAGGACATGGTACAAGGTTTTTGCTAGCAAATAAGAAGTAATTGATGCCACCCTTCAGTTTACAATTTGTCTCAATTCAACGCTTGTTAACGTCAGTGACTAGGCAAGATGTATTATTTTACAAGTGCCATGTGCAAACACTTCAGGTGGTGATGTAAACCGAACGATTACACGGACAAGTGTCTGAGGTGGCAGTGTTTGCTTGGCATGTACCGCGCCCGAAGTGTGGTTGACATAGTCTTCTATAGTTGTAGTCGCGATGTAGGTGCCAAGTTAACGACTCTTGACATGTACCGCGAGTGAAGTGTGTGTGGTTGACAGGTCTACTATAGGTGTGGGCGCGGAGTTACTGACTTGAACATGCACCGCACATGAAGTGTGGTTGACATTGTCTACTATAGGTTTGGGGCGCGAATGTAGGCGCTAAGTTATCGACTCTTGACATGTACCGCGCGTGAAGTGTGGTTGTCATTGTCTACTACAGGTGTGGGCGCGAAGTTACTGACTTGACATGCACCGCACATGAAGTGTGGTTGACATAGTCTTCTGTAGGTGTAGGCGCGAATGTAGGCGCCAAGTTATCGACTCTTGACATGTACCGCGCGTGAAGTGTGGTTGTCATTGTCTACTATAGGTGTGGGCGCGAAGATAATGAATGACTTGACATGTACCGCGCGTGGAGTGTGGTTGTCATTGTCTACTATAGGTGTGGGCGCGAAGATAATGAATGACTTGACATGTACCGCGCGTGAAGTGTGGTTGTCATTGTCTACTATAGGTGTGGGCGCGAAGATAATGAATGACTTGACATGTACCACGCGTAAAGTGTGGTTGTCATTGTCTACTATAGTGTGGGCGCGAAGGATAATGAATGACTTGACATGTACCACGCGTAAAGTGTGGTTGACATTGTCTACTATAAGTGTGGGCGAGAAGTTACTGACTGGACATGTACCGCGCGTGAAGTGTGGTTGTCATTGTCTACTATAGGTGTGGGCGCGAAGATAATGAATGACTTGACATGTACCGCGCGTGAAGTGTGGTTGACATTGTCTACTATAGGTGTGGGCGAGAAGTTACTGACTGGACATGTACCGCGCGTGAAGTGTGGTTGTCATTGTCTACTATAGGTGTGGGCGCGAAGATAATGAATGACTTGACATGTACCGCGCGTGAAGTGTGGTTGACATTGTCTACTATAGGTGTGGGCGAGAAGTTACTGACTGGACATGTACCGCGCGTGAAGTGTGGTTGTCATTGTCTACTATAGGTGTGGGCGCGAAGATAATGAATGACTTGACATGTACCGCGCGTGAAGTGTGGTTGACAGTGTCTACTATAGGTGTGGGCGCGAATGTAGGCGCTAAGTTATCGACTCTTGACATGTACCGCGCGTGAAGTGTGGTTGTCATTGTCTACTACAGGTGTGGGCGCGAAGTTACTGACTGGACATGTACCGCGCCCGAAGTATGGTTGACATAGTCTTCTGTAGGTGTAGGCGCGAATGTAGGCGCCAAGTTATCGACTCTTGACATGTACCGCGCGTGAAGTGTGGTTGTCATTGTCTACTATAGGTGTGGGCGAGAAGTTACTGACTCTTGACTTGACTGTTGATCTCAGTGAGATACTAGATGTCTTTTTGTATTCGTGAACTTTGACTGCCAATGTCATCGACTGTTTCATCATTACTGAATTGTGTTGCACTGTTTCTTCAAGCCTGTGGCTCAATACATCCGACTTCAAGGGTTATTTTATGTTTGCTTTCTTTAGCATCTGACTGCACCCCGTCTGCCTACAAGACAACCGGTGTATGTGTGTGTGTTATTCTTCTGGTTCCTATCCCATGACCTCTTCAACATGGAAGACCCTACCGGTAGCTGCGTTACCATAGACAGCGCTCTTGTGGTCATTGGAACACAAAAACTTCACTACGTCTTCAAGGTCGGCTGTTATTGTTTATGTGACCGGTCATCATTTACCGCTCGCATTTACTTCCCTATAGAAATAATACTAACAACGACTGCCTGAAACAGGCAAATGAAACTAGAACTTATATACTACAATAAGAAAGAGACAAACATCTTTCTTCGGTCATGTGATCAGGAGAGGGGCATTGGAGAACATCGTGACAACTGGAAAGATCGAGGGGAAGAGAGGCAGAGGCAGACCAAGAGAAATTATGCTGGATTGATTGAGACGGTGGCATGGAGGAATATCAGCAGCAGATTTGATTAAGAAAATCAAAGACCAAGAATTGTGGAGAGCATGAACGCCTACGCCAGCTGGCAGGGCACTTGATGGTGATGATATAAATAAAAGTATCTATCTTATGTGGTTGGGTCACCCAAATGCGCAATAGGATTCTGGTGATGTCACCACAGTCATAAACAGTATGTGCGACCACACAATACCATAACGCCATAAACTATGTACCACCACGACCATACCGTAAACAGTATGTGCCATCATAGCCGCGATATAAACAGTGTGTGCCACTACGACCATGTCGTAAATAGTATGTGCTGTTACGACCAGATCGTAAATAGGATGTGTCAGTATGAATATGTCATGCACAATGTGTGCTGTTTTAAGTACGCCATAAATAGTTACAGGTGCCGCTGTAACGCGCCCGCCTTCAGGCCTCGTTGGCACTCGTTCATTCCGGATCGGCGCGGATTCGAATTTTTCTAATTGGCCTGGACTCCCGGGTCGAGCCGACCTGAAATTTTTAATTAATTATAAACAATATGTATCATTATGAACACGTCATAAACAATATGTACCATTATGAACACGCCATAAACAATATGTGCCGTTATGAGCAAATCGTATACAGTGTTTACTATTGTGAACACATCGTATACAGTGTTTACCGTTGTGAACACGTCATAAACTGATTGTACCTCTGTGAACATGCCGTAAACATTATATATACCGATATGGACACGTCATAAACAGTACGTTATGTGCAAGTTCAGTAAATCTACGGTTTTTTTTTTAAACGTGTGTACTTATCACCGACAACTCGTCAAGTGGCGTAACCTGAGGTCGTCAAGTTCCGCTTCCGTGGATCTGTCAAACTGTGAACGGGTCGTGTCTAGCCACACAAAGCCGACATTGATTTCATGTATCTACTTGAGATATTGATTGAAATAGGACCTGTTCTCTCTCTCTCTCTCTCTCTCTCTCTCTCTCTCTCTCTCTCTCTCTCTCTCTCTCTCTCTCTCTCTCTCTCTCTCTCTCTCCATTTGTCTGTCCTTCCATCTATATTTCTTTCACGCTGCCTGTCTGTGTGAGTCTTTATTTCTCTCTCTCTCTCTCTCTCTCTCTCTCTCTCTCTCTCTCTCTCTTTCTCCATTTGTCTGTCTTTCTCTCCATTTGTCTGTATTTCTCTATATGTCTTTCACGCTCCCTGTCTGTGCGAGTCTTTATTTCTCTCACTCTCTCTCTCCCCCTCTCCATTTGTCTGTCTTTCTCTATATGGCTTTCACGCTTCCAGTCTGTGTGAGTCTTTATCGCTCTCTCTCTCTCTCTCTCTCTCTCTCTCTCTCTCTCTCTCTCTCGATGAATGAAAGATGAGTGATCAAAAGGGCCGAATGTAAGACGGGCCTGCGTGCCCAATTTGTTACCCTTTTAAAATAAAGTTTGTTCGTTCGTTCGTTCTCTCTCTCTCTCTCTCCCTCTCTCTCTCCATTTGTCTGTCTTCTCTATATGTCTTTCACGCTCCCTGTCTGTGTGAGTCTTTATTCTCTCTCTCTCTCTCTCTCTCTCTCCATTTGTCTGTCTTTCTCTATATGTCTTTCACGCTCCCTGTCTGTGTGAGTCTTTATTCTCTCTCTCTCTCTCTCTCTCTCTCTCTTTCTCTGTGTGGTTGTGTGCCTTTCTCTCTGTGTGATCGTCTTTATTTCTGTCTCTCTTTCTCTATGTCTTTCTCTCTGTCGGTCTGTCTTTTAAATCTCCCGGTGTGCGTTTTCTTCCTCTCTGTTTTTTTTCTCTCTGTCTGTCTTTGTGTTTTCTCTCTCGGTCTTTCTCTGTTTTTTTCTCTGTCAGTCTATTCGTCTCTCTCTCTCTCTCTCTCTCTCTCTCTCTCTGTCTCTCTCTCTCTCTCTCTCTCTCTCTCTTCTCTCTGTCTTTCTCTCCCAATCTGTCCATCTTTCGCTCTGTCTTCTGGAGATCACGATTTCTCCTGTACTCACTTCTCCTCTTAGTTCTCATAGATCAGGGTGATCTATGAGACAAGAGCCGCCCGGGTGTTGTCACATCCCTCATGGGAAGCCAACAACAATAGCACTGTAACCTATTAAGCATGTCGTAAGAGGCGACTAGTAAGCGTTGGGGCGAAACTGGCTACCTCACCCCATAGCATACTTTAGCTGCAAAATCCAGCGAAACCTGGCCATGCTTACACAGGTTTGGTGTGAATTGGTTGCGGAAGTCCTACAGCAATATGTTTTGTCACCTTTGTTATTCACACTGACTATAGACTGGACTGTGAACACAACAATACATGCCATCAGAAACGGAATTCACTGAACTAAAGGCAGTAGTGAATTATATAGGGAGGTCATGGAGGGAGCTGAAAGAGAGTGAAGAATAGGACGACTTGCCGCGAGTTTCCTGACGGCCTATTCTTCATTTGAGGATACAATGAGAAGGAAGAAGAAGAAGAACTCTTACATTTTGTGCATTGACATTCAGGTAGACCTAGTCCTGAAAAGGGCTTGCACCTTTCGGAGTGAAGTTGGTATAGAGATTTTCTCGATCAGATACCAAAGTACCATACCCCGCGGGAACTGTGGTTCAGTTCTTCTGCCCCCTCTCCAAACCTAGAAATCAGCGGGATGTGCAAGACCAGCAGCGTAACTTAAGGAAGGGGGGGGGGGGTGTCGTAAGTCTTTCTTACTTACTTTAGTGTCGTCCTTGGAGTGATGGGAATCCACACCACATTTTTATTACCCCAATATTGTTGTCTTAGAGAAACCACCAGACTCCGTCCACAAAACTCCGTCGGTCTGCAAACCCCTTTTTCTTACTCTCACTCACCCTTAGATCATGCCCCCTCTCACTCCTCCCCAACATAACATACTCCACAACTCTAGCTTTAACAAATAAATACAAATAATTTATTAAGCAAAGAGTATAAGTGTGAGAAGTGTGTGTTAGTAATGTGTAGAATGTGTGTCGAATATTCTAGTGGGTGCAGACTTAGACCAGGTAGCTGAAGAGCCCAGCCCGATCATCCCAGAAAGGATCACACCACATCTTCATTCAGTCCACGAAGACCTCACCCAGGTATGTGTCCATCCTGCTAGATGTAGATTTCCACCGGTGGCTGTTTGATCACTCAAAAGAACTAGTCACAGTCCGACGCTAATCCTGTCTGGATCACACAGTTAATATATGTCTAATTTGTTCCTATACTTATAACACCCTTGTCTAGTGAGGACACGAACATACTGTTCTTTGAAATAACTGTACTTCCTGTCTCAAGTGTCTACTGTTCACAAGACCATTGTTTATACTAACTTCCTAATAAGTTTATACTGATTTATTCCCATGTGATGGGGAATAACTGTATCTCTTTGTTTGTTCACCTGTCGTGTAAAACATACTGCCACTGGGCTGTTCCCAGGTGGTGTAAAAGAAATTCACTTTTTACTATTCTGTTCCCAAGTGATGTTTGAAACATTAATTTGACGATTGGTCTTCCTCCAAACTGGTGCGGAGAAAACAATTTCTGGTCTTCTGTTAATGTGTGACGTTTGATAATCCCTCTTATGCTTGTTCCCGTAAACCCTTTCTATCATTGGCTAAGTGCAAAAGATGTTGACCAACTGCCTGCACCAAGGTCTCCATTCTCAGTGACTTGAGTGACCTAAAGGAACCTGTCAACGAGAGAACAACACATTGGGTGATAGCAACTGTCCCCAACCTCCATTGGATGGGGGGGGGGGGGTGTCCGCCTCACTCAGATACATGACAGTGAACATTCTCTGTCATGGGCATAGGAGTTCTTCACTCCGGTCTGCAGTGGGTTAAGATCAGGACAGAGCAAAATGTAAAGTGTAGACCCCTAGCAGACATCACTAGAAGATCCCATCATTGTACATTCTCCCCATCCCCAATTTCCCCAATATCACCCCACTACACAATTCTCACTAGCAGAGCTAATTCTATTCATTACTCTAGCAAGTTTTACCGAGGCTACTGCTTATATTAACTAGGCTTAAATATACTCTCTACAATACCTTAAGCACAACACAACAGTGTCTTCGAAATCATATCCACATTTTGCCATAACAGGCACGTGTACAATTAAATCTAATTAATTTCCGCACACGGTAGATATTTTTTTTTTAATCCACTGCAGTGACAAACACGTCCGTGCAAGTCAATCCTCAGAGTTACACTACTTGTAAACAAAGCATGTTTTTACCCAACAGCCTTGAGTGGCCACGTGACGTTCTTTTGATGTTAACAAAGGTGGTTCAAGGGCAGATTATCCATTTCTGAATAAATTCTTTCCCTTGGGTTTCATCAATGTCACAATAGTAGATTATCTCCCCCTTTTGGACAATCCATGCACAAGTCGCTTCCCCCTTTTTCTCAACATATGCCTACAATTTCCCGTCTTGTGGGGATTGTCAAAGAAGATTTCCTTGTTTGATGTTGGCGACTTAGCGGTGTCCTTGATCTAACTGGTAAACAACTGCAGATGTACATTCCGACTTTGTTTTTCTGTCCCGGTTAAAAAACAAATGTAGCTTTGCACACAGGCCATGAATATGACCGTCTGTATTGTCATTATCTGGTGGATACACAGTGAAATCATGACATAGGCCCCCTCTTAAGAGAGTAGTCCATCTCACTCTTCTCCACTGTGAATTCAATCCAGATGATTCATTCCTCTTCTTCAGGAGCTGGGTGTCTTGATAAGAAGTCCGCTCCAACATTTTCCTTCCCAGGAATATACTCAACTGTGAAATTGTAGGGTTGAAGTAACAACGACCACCGCATCAAACGGGCGTTGAGCTTCTGAGAAGTAGCCAGGAACATCAGGGGCTGATGATCTGACTGGACCCGAAACTTAACTCCATACAAATAGGGCTGGAATTTTTGCACGGCCCATACGAGAGACAAACATTCTCTCTCGACGGTCGAATAATTCCTCTCAGCCTGGAGTAGTTTCTTGCTTGCGTATGCCACAGGTTTCAAAACCGAAGCATCGTCTTTCCCTTCCTGTAACAACGCTGCCCCAATCCCAATCCCACTTGCATCCGTTCTCAACACAAATGGTTTGGAAAGGTCCGGGAGCTGTAATACAGGTTTACTGACCAAGGCCTCCTTTAACTGACTGTCACATAATACTGAAGAATGTCGATCCAGATTGATCAAAGGCCTGAAAACCGCCGTTGCTAGGCGCCACAACTATTTGATGTCGGGAAATATGTTCCCAGTTTCAAACACGACCGGGATTCCCTGAGAAGTCCCCCAATCAAAGACAATTGGCGGCAGGTTAATTTGCCCGGCATCAAAGAAATTCGGCAGTCTGTTTTCTCAGATCTCAGGAGAATGGAGAAGGGAGAGGCGGGGCTTTCTTGATTGAAATCCGGTCACGTGAGTGACGTCACTCGTGCAACATTTGACTGGGAGAAGTTAACGAAAGTTGCGTTCAGTCAGTCTGTGGATGAATTACAGATAACGGGAGTGTTTGTGTGTTCCAATTCGAATGGAGAATGGATTCACAGTGTCCTCATGTTGTCTGGAAACAAGGGACATTGTTTTTCATGTTGTGAATTGTGAATTCAAACTCGGAACACTAGCATAAGGTAGTTAATTTATAAGTAGAGTTATATATCATTTCACTCGGCAGGGTAAGACCAGTGTAATGGGATGATATTCGTTGAGATTTGAGATGGCTGGGGGGATAAAGGAAATGTAAATGGTGGGATATTCCGGTAGTGAGGCCAATTGGGGCTCCTGTGTTTTTCTGTTTGGTCTTTGTTTTCCCTTACCACCAAAATGTGACAAACGACTCTGTATTAAGCCAGAGGGTAGTTCCAGGTTGACCAGGATAGATGTCTGATTGTGGCCTTTGGCCTATAATCACATATAGTGGATTGGAATAGGGTTTTTCTCTCACAGAATGTTCTATTCTCTACAGGTTCAACTGTTTAACAGAAAGAAAGTATTACTACGAGGTGTGGACAATGCCAGTCACACTGAGTGATATTTTACTGTACCCGAGAAATTAAGGACAGCTGAGAGAGGAGAAAAATAGCAGTCACACTGAGGGCAGTTATACGAAATGGCCTCAAAAATGGGATAACGTTCCAAAAATTATAAACTCATAGAAATCAGGAGTGTTACCCTGAAAGGTCCAGTGTAGCAGTGATTGAGTGCTCAGGGCAGTTGGTTTTATGAAACGATTAGCACCTCCAAGGATAATGACAATATTAGGTAGAGAGGTGAAATAACAGTGATTTTAACGTAACTGTGACTATGTCTAGTGACCATCACTATAGGTTGTAGAGAGGTTGCAGAGTAAAGGCATTCATTCAGTAACATTTTGCCATAGGACAGAAAGTTTTCTTTAAACTTGTGCGAGATTCCTAGGTTCCAGGATCGTTATAGACACATTAAATACATCGGGGGTTCTGAACTTGTGGACTTTGGTATACCATATTCAGTGGGGAGAGAACAGTCACTCAGACTATATATATGATTAACTCCAAGAAGTCAACCATTGTCCGGATAGAGTCGACATTCGGTGAGACCTGTTCTGAACTTACTGTGGTGTGATGTGGCATGGCCTAACATGATGAAGAACGATCCTGAGCTCACCAATCTATTCTCGCATACACCATAGAAAATACTACATATTTCCACACGCAAACAGTCCACACACACACACGTGACAATTTCTGTATTAAATGTTTTATTTTAGCATTTGTTAAAATACAGTCTTGTGTGGGTATGTTCTGAAACAATATGAAGGGTATTGTTTAGTGGTAAGAAGAAGAAGAGGAAAGAGAGGGACAGGGTACCTAAGATTTACAGGGGGTATGTAGACAAATGTCTGGCCGAGGCCCACAATAAGGAAAAGGATTTTAAACAGTGTGCCTGTTGACTCCACTTTCCCCCTAGGGACAACTGGCTACATTTATGGGGGCTCGCGCGGGATGGTGATATCACATTAAGGATAGCGACATTTACATGGGCACGTCACACAGGAAGGTGACATTACCTTAATGTTGGTGATATTACATTATTGTGGGTGAAATTACCGTGATAGAGGTAGGGCCGGACAGTTAAAGATCAAGTTATAGTGAATGTGGATAGGTGTTAAGGCACATAACTTTCCTGTTCACACTTTACAAGTCTACATAGGTCTTGGTCCTAGTCTACTCTTGTCGTTGAGAGATTGTGTTGTGGTGTACTGTGTGGTGTCTTATATATAGATTAATTTTAGATATTAATTATCTATATTGCTTGGGGGTTTTAGACTCAACCTGCTGACTTACCTCTTTGAAATATGGCCACCCCTAAATTAACCACTGTAGAACTAAGGGAAAAGGGGGAAGGACTGGGTTTGTCTGGTTCAGCTTTAACGGATTACATACAGGAAGTGGAGAGAGAGTATCGTCAAGCAGAAAGAGACGATCGGAAGGCCGAATTGGAATTGAGGAAGATGGAGTTAGAAACTAAGAGGATAGAAGCTGAGCAAGCCACTAGAAGGATGGAACTTGAAGCTGAGCAGGCAGCTAAGAAATTAGAAGCTGAGGAAGCAGCTAGGAAACTGGAAGCTGAGCAAGCAGCCAAGAAACTGGAAGCTGAACAAGAAGCTCAGAAAAGGGAGCACGAGTACAGGATGAGGGAACTTGAGTTGAAGAGACAATCTAATGGGGAAACTGAGGGTGCAGTTGGAGTTTCCTCAGTCCCAGGCTCAACTTCAGCAGGTGGACATGGTTACCATGCCATGAAGTTTCCTCTAGCTGTCTATGATCAGGGCAAAGAGAAGATTGACCAGTACCTTCAACGCTTTGAGGCCATGTCCGTTGCTATGGGTCTGGACCGAGACAAATGGAATCTTAAGCTATCCCAGGGATTGCTTGGAACCGGTTACGAGGTCTATTCTCGCCTGCCGCCAGGACACGAGAACAATTACGACGAATTGAAAGCCGCTTTGCTGAAACATTACGAGATCACATCAAGTACATATAGGAAGAAGTTTCGAGCAGCGAAACGAGAGCCAGGAGAGCTATTCACCGCCTACAGTTTGCGCCTGAAATCCTACCTCCAAAAATGGATGGATTTGGCAGGGTTCAAGCATGACTATGAGAGTCTGGAAGAGCTCATGATTGTCGACCAGATGCGACAGCAAATGTCAGAACCTCTGAAGACATTCTTGGGAGAACAAGGGGCGGAACGGCTTGATGTGGTGAATAAGCTGGCGGAAAGATTCGTTGAAGTCCATGGGGAGGCGGAAGAAACCTGTACACCAACCAACAAAGGTCAGGAGAAACATGACCGAAAGAAATTCAAGGGCTCAGAAACAAAGAAAGTTGAACCTTATGCAGAACACTCAGAGAAGAGTCCAGAGAAGACAAAGGATGGGAGACAGAGCCCACCCAACTCTCAACCGAAACGACAGTGGTCTGAGAAGTGGTGTTCGATCTGCAAGTCACCCTCTCACAACACAAAAGACTGCAAATCGAAATCGAAAAGCTCTCACTTCGCAGCCTGCCGCGTGGCTCCAAAGGTGGGTGTCACTGAAAAGGTCGAGGTTGTTGAAGGAACTCTGGACCAAGAGAGGCCACCTGTGGTCGAACTGATTGAACTCAATGGCCAGCAGGTTACCTGTCTCTATGATTCTGGTTTGGACGGGGAAGCGGTGATTGATGCCAGCTTGGTACGCCCAGACCAACTCACAGGGGAGACTATTGAGATACAGCCTGCAATGAGGAGTGCTGTTGCCATGACGCTGCCAATCGCCAAGGTGGAGATTAAATCCAGGTACGTCACAGGCATCATTCCAGCAGCTGTGTTATCGGATTCCCTATTTCCCGTGATCCTTGGTACGAAATACGTGTTCTTGGGGATGCCCAAACAACCCGCCCACCGGGGAACATCAGCCACTGGATCTCAAGGGAAGGAAAAGAGGGCAGACACGCTATTCCACAACCCAGTGTCTGGGGAATTGCATACTGCCCAGAGGAAGGACACAACGTTGCGTCCTTGTTACAAGAAGATGCAAAAAAATGCTGACCCATCAGAACGGGGGCAGTACTTTCTGAGGAATCGACTACTCTATCGGAGAGCTGGAAGGGGAGACAAACTGCATGAGCAGTTGGTGGTCCCAGAAGCCCACCGTCCTCACATTCTTCAGAGCGGACATACCATATCCGGTAGTCAGATATCCGGAACTCGACATATGGGTGTCAGAGAGACGTTGCAGCAGATTTCCGGCCATTATTGCTGGCCAGGAATGACTGGTGATGTACGCCGGTTGGTTAAGTCTTGTCCAGAGTGCCAGAAGGCACCACCCAAAAATCGGACGAAGAGTAAAGGAGCTCTTAAGGTGGGAGAGAAAGTAGTAGTGTGGGGACCAGCAGAGACCAACATGATGCAAGCAGGATGGCATGGACCTTATCCTGTGGTAAAGGTTGTGTCCCGGAACACCTACGAAATTCGGATCGGGGGAGAACTGAACAGTCTTCCTAGGCATCTCCTGCAGAAGTATGAGGAGAGATCCGATATCAAATCCCCTCACCTTATGGTAATGGCAGCCATTGGGAAAAAGGTTACAGGTCCAGACGGAGACCAGAGATCCCAAGCTACTACATAGGAAGGCCTATGGGAACGTACGAGGTAGGTCAGATTTTCCAGCCGAAGAGAGGAGGGAAATCACACGTCAGGAAGAGGCCAATAGTGAACCATTCGCTAGTAACCCAGTTCAGAAGGGGTGGGTAACGTCGGGAACGGCGCGAAATACCCGAGACTCCAACCAAGGATTGGCTGACCGGATCCAACATCGACCGAGATGGTCCTGGAAGCAAAAATCCAGGAGCTTTGGGGAAGACGATTCTGTCCAACGAGGACGATACCGCAAATCCCAGGATACAAAACTTGAGGAAACCAGGCGGATATGGAGACAATGTTACAGTCAGGATGGAACGATCCGTCTGTATTGTGAGCCATCGCTTACGCAAGTCGGAAGTTGGCCGACTGAATCGTACAGGAGCGATACGCCAACACTAATGCATAGCATTATGAGGATATAGGCTATCAGTGAGATCGCCTAATTGCTGGAGAGGCAATACCTTTGAGGATACAGGCAGACTATCAACAATTGATGTGCTGAGCCATCTCCCAGAAACTGAACATGCGTTTGATGAGTGGATTGTTGTAGATCATCTGGATCGAAACTCCAGTGAGTAAGAGTTGATGCGGTCAACTCTCTTAAGAGGGGGCCTATGTCACATAATACTGAAGAATGTCGATCCAGATTGATCAAAGGCCTGAAAACCGCCGTTGCTAGGCGCCACAACTATTTGATGTCGGGAAATATGTTCCCAGTTTCAAACACGACCGGGATTCCCTGAGAAGTCCCCCAATCAAAGACAATTGGCGGCAGGTTAATTTGCCCGGCATCAAAGAAATTCGGCAGTCTGTTTTCTCAGATCTCAGGAGAATGGAGAAGGGAGAGGCGGGGCTTTCTTGATTGAAATCCGGTCACGTGAGTGACGTCACTCGTGCAACATTTGACTGGGAGAAGTTAACGAAAGTTGCGTTCAGTCAGTCTGTGGATGAATTACAGATAACGGGAGTGTTTGTGTGTTCCAATTCGAATGGAGAATGGATTCACAGTGTCCTCATGTTGTCTGGAAACAAGGGACATTGTTTTTCATGTTGTGAATTGTGAATTCAAACTCGGAACACTAGCATAAGGTAGTTAATTTATAAGTAGAGTTATATATCATTTCACTCGGCAGGGTAAGACCAGTGTAATGGGATGATATTCGTTGAGATTTGAGATGGCTGGGGGGATAAAGGAAATGTAAATGGTGGGATATTCCGGTAGTGAGGCCAATTGGGGCTCCTGTGTTTTTCTGTTTGGTCTTTGTTTTCCCTTACCACCAAAATGTGACAAACGACTCTGTATTAAGCCAGAGGGTAGTTCCAGGTTGACCAGGATAGATGTCTGATTGTGGCCTTTGGCCTATAATCACATATAGTGGATTGGAATAGGGTTTTTCTCTCACAGAATGTTCTATTCTCTACAGGTTCAACTGTTTAACAGAAAGAAAGTATTACTACGAGGTGTGGACAATGCCAGTCACACTGAGTGATATTTTACTGTACCCGAGAAATTAAGGACAGCTGAGAGAGGAGAAAAATAGCAGTCACACTGAGGGCAGTTATACGAAATGGCCTCAAAAATGGGATAACGTTCCAAAAATTATAAACTCATAGAAATCAGGAGTGTTACCCTGAAAGGTCCAGTGTAGCAGTGATTGAGTGCTCAGGGCAGTTGGTTTTATGAAACGATTAGCACCTCCAAGGATAATGACAATATTAGGTAGAGAGGTGAAACAACAGTGATTTTAACGTAACTGTGACTATGTCTAGTGACCATCACTATAGGTTGTAGAGAGGTTGCAGAGTAAAGGCATTCATTCAGTAACATTTTGCCATAGGACAGAAAGTTTTCTTTAAACTTGTGCGAGATTCCTAGGTTCCAGGATCGTTATAGACACATTAAATACATCGGGGGTTCTGAACTTGTGGACTTTGGTATACCATATTCAGTGGGGAGAGAACAGTCACTCAGACTATATATATGATTAACTCCAAGAAGTCAACCATTGTCCGGATAGAGTCGACATTCGGTGAGACCTGTTCTGAACTTACTGTGGTGTGATGTGGCATGGCCTAACATGATGAAGAACGATCCTGAGCTCACCAATCTATTCTCGCATACACCATAGAAAATACTACATATTTCCACACGCAAACAGTCCACACACACACACGTGACAATTTCTGTATTAAATGTTTTATTTTAGCATTTGTTAAAATACAGTCTTGTGTGGGTATGTTCTGAAACAATATGAAGGGTATTGTTTAGTGGTAAGAAGAAGAAGAGGAAAGAGAGGGACAGGGTACCTAAGATTTACAGGGGGTATGTAGACAAATGTCTGGCCGAGGCCCACAATAAGGAAAAGGATTTTAAACAGTGTGCCTGTTGACTCCACTTTCCCCCTAGGGACAACTGGCTACACTGACTATAGGCAGTCTCACATTCTGGTGTCCAAATGATTTGGTACGGGAATCCCTTTTTCAAGGTTTCCGTCAATGGAGCTCCCAGTTCAGTGAAATGTGGGATAAATTTCTGATAGAATCCACACAACGAGAGAAAAGATCGCACGTCCTTCTTCGTTTTTGGCCTTGGGGCATTTCTGATTTTCTCTAGGTTCTTCTCTTCTGGGACAATGTGTCCTGGAGTGATGGTGTGACCTAGAAATTCCAGAGTCTGGTAACCAATCATGCACTTGGTTGGACGAGCGGTAAGCCCTGCTTCCTTGAGTCTATTAAACACTCTCTCCAAGGATTGCAAATGGTCATCCAAGCTGCCACTGGAAATCAGAATATCATCCATGAAGGAGATGATGGCCGGATCCTGTAAAGGATCTAGTAAAGTCCTCATCATACGTGTAAACACACTAGGTGCGTTGCTGAGACCAAAGGGCATGACCTTGAATTCGTAGTGTCCACTGGGTGTACTGAAGGCCAGCAGTGGTCGAATCTCCGGTTTGACTGGTATTTGATAGTACCCCCGACTCAGATCCACCTTTGAAAAGTACCGAGCCTTATGGAGCCTAGCGAATAACTGCGTTGGATTCGGCAAAGGTTCCACCTGAAATTGTGTATGACTGTTCAGAAGTCGGTAGTCTATACACAACCGGTGTTCTCCACTTGGTTTCCGTAACAAAACTACCCCCGCATTGTATGGGGATGTGGATAGTGCAATCACGTCATCCTCCAGCAGTTTTTGTATTTCCTCCTCCAGGGCCTTTTCTTTAGAGAAGGGCACTGGGTAAACCTTCTGGCGAACAGGCTCCTGTGTAGTCAACGTCATCTCGAACTCCACCAACCTCGTTCGTCCTGGTTTATCAGTCAGTATCTCCTTATGAGACCTGAGAACCTGGGTTATCTTCTCCCTCTCCTGGGAGGTCAGATCAGGGTTCACCTGCACATCCTTGTAGGTTTCCTGGTGTACCAGGGGATATTCCCTGCCCTCGCTGGTTCCCACTTCTGTCTCCACTGCAACTGCCATTGCCATGAGGTGAGCTGCTTTTTCTCCGGGTCTCTCTTCGTATTTCCGCAAGAGATTGATATGGAAAATCTTCGACTTTCCCCGGATCCGGATCTGATAGTTGGTTCTGGATATTACCCTTTCCACGGGAAATGGTCCTTGCCAACCTATCTCCAGTTTGTTGTTTCCCGTTGGGAGTAGCAACAAAACTTTGTCTCCCACCTCTAGAGATCTGTCTTTAGACCTACGGTTGTAGTAAGCCGCATGTCTTTGCCTGGCCTTTTTCAAGTTTTGATTTGCCAGAGTCCATCCTTTGTGGAGTTTTTCTTTCAGTTCCTCCACGTATTGATAGGATGAGATTACTTCTTCTGACGTCCCCTCTTCAGTCCAACTCCTCAACATGGCTTCCAACGGTCCTTTGATTGGACGACCAAACAGCAACGTAGCGGGTGGTAGTCCTGTTGAGCCATGAGGAACTTCCCGATAGGCAAAGAGTGCTGCAGGGATATATTCATCCCACCTATCAGGTTTTTCCTGCGCTAGTTTCCTGAGCATTGTCATCAACGTGCCGTTGAAACGCTCTACTTGTCCATTGGCTTGAGGATGGTAAGGGCTGGTATGTATGTGGTTAGAGTGAAACACTCTAAATACCTCCTCCATGAGTTTTCCACAAAATTGGGACCCATTGTCCGTCAGAATTTGATCTGGGAAGCCTAATCTTGTAAAGGCCTCCATCAGTGCATCCGCCACTCGTTTCGAGTCAATCGTGGTCAACGGTATGGCTTCACCCCACATTGTACAGCAATCCACCATTGTGAGTATATACATGTTCCTCTTCCTAGTCCTAGGAAGTGGACCCACGATATCGATGGCTACCCTCTCGAAAGGAGAGTTCATGATGGGCATCTCACCCAGGTCCACCGGTGCTGTCCAGTGTTTCGGTGCCACCCTCTGGCACTCAGGGCATGACTTCACATACCGACGCACATCCTCTGTCATTTCCGGCCAATAGTAGTGGCAGGAAATCCGCTGCATGGTGGCGGCAATACCCATATGTCCACTAAAGGAGATGGTATGCCCCATATGAAGAATCTGGGACCGGTGAGCTTTTGGGACGACCAACTGACCGTATAGGTTGTCTCCCCTTCCTGCTCTCCTGTAGAGTATCCTATTCTTCATGTAGTACTGCCCCCCGTCCTGGTGGATCAGCACTTTTCTGCAGCTTTTTGTAGCAAGGACGTAAAGTATCATCCTCACTCTGGGCAGTTTCGTAGCTCCCCCGGCATTGGGTTAGTCACAATTGCGTCTGCCTCTTCCGTTCTCGTCTGAGAGCGAGTCTGTATTGCTCCCATATGGATTGGCTCCCTGGGCATTCCCAGAAAGACATACCGGCAACCTAGGATTACTGGGAAAATGGGATCGGTCAATACAGCAGCCTTGATTGTGCCGGTGACATATCTTGACCGAATCTCCACGTTAGCAATGGGCAACTTCATGGCCACAGCACTCTTCTGTGCAGGCTGTATTTCCATGGTCTCACCTGTGAATTGTTCTGGGTGTACCAGATCCGCAGAAATCACGGCCTCCCCGTCCAGTCCTGTGTCGTACAAACACTCCACTTGACGACCGTTAACCTCTACCAATTCCACTACAGGTGGTTTTTCCTGGTCTGGAGTTTCTTCATCGGTCTCGACCTGTTCAGTGGGCTCCACCTTAGGTCTCCCGGGGCACACGATGAATTTAGATTCTCCTGACTTTCTCTTGCAGTCAATAGCATTGTGCGTGTTTGACATGCATTGGTTGCACCATTTCTCTGTCCTAGATTTTCTTGTGCCGGACTTGAGTGAGCTCTCCTGATGGTGAGCTATCTTGCTGACCTTGGCATTCTCCGTGACAACCTCCTTGGAAGTCACTTGACATGCTGCGAAGTGAGGGCTCTTAGCCTTCGATTTGCAGTCCCTCGTATTGTGAGTGGGTGACTTACAAATTGAACACCACTTCTCCGACCACGGTCGTTTTGGTGTAGAGCTCGAAGAGCTCTTGCTTCCCTCCTTCGTCTTCTCTGAACTATCCTCTGATTTTTGCACATAAGGTTCCCCCTTTTTTGTTCCAGAGCTTTTGGCTTTCTTCTTGTCATGTTTCTCCTGACTTTTGGTGTTGGTGGGAAGGTTTTCCCCGGCCTCCCCATGTACCTCTACGAACCGTTCTGCTAATTTTGTCACGAGGTCAATACGTTCCGCTCCTTGTTCTCCCAGGAATGTCCTGAGAGGTTTTGACATTTGCTTCTTCAGCTGGTCGACCACCATGAGTTCTTCCAGACTCTCATAGTCATGTGCGAACCCAGCCAAATCCATCCACTTATGGAGATAAGATTTAAGACGCAAACTGTAGGCGGCAAACAACTCCCCGGTTTCTCGTTTCGCTGCTCGAAATGTTTTCCGGTAGGTATGTGACGTAACCTCGAATCGTTTCAGCAGAGCCGTCTTTAACTCATCATAATTGTTCTCATGTCCTGGTGGCAGGCGAGTATAAACTTCGTATCCCGTCCCGCGTAATCCCTGGGATAGCTTAAGATTCCATTTGTTACGCTCCAGACCCATAGCAACTGACATAGCCTCGAAGCGTTGAAGGTATTGGTCAATCTTCTCTTTGTCCTCCTCGTAGACCACCAAAGGAAACTTCATAGCATGGTACCCCTGTCCACCTACTGGTGTTGAGCCTGGGACTGAGGAACCTCCAACTGCTCCCACAGTTTCCCCATTAGATTGACTCTTGAGCTCGAGTTCCCGCATCCTGTACTCGTGCTCCCTTTTCTGAGCTTCTTGTTCAGCTTCCAGTTTCCTAGCTGCTTGCTCAGCTTCCAGTTTCCTAGCTGCTTGCTCAGCTTCCAGTTTCCTAGCTGCTTGCTCAGCTTCCAGTTTCCTAGCTGCTTGCTCAGCTTCCAGTTTCCTAGCTGCTTGCTCAGCTTCTAATTTCTTAGCTGCCTGCTCAGCTTCAAGTTCCATCCTTCTAGTGGCTTGCTCAGCTTCTATCCTCTTAGTTTCTAACTCCATCTTCCTCAATTCCAATTCGGCCTTCCGATCGTCTCTTTCTGCTTGACGATACTCTCTCTCCACTTCCTGTATGTAATCCGTTAAAGCTGAACCAGACAAACCCATTCCTTCCCCCTTTGCCCTTAGTTCTGCCCCAGTTAATTTAGGAGTGGCCATTTTTCAGACAGGTAAGTCAGCAGATAGGGTGCAGATTATCTCCAAGAGGAATATATATATAATGAACAATCACTGTTAATCTAATAATTAAGACCACACACAACACAATCACTCAGTGACAAGAGAAGAATCAGGACCACAGACCTATGCAGACGTGTGAGGTGTGAACAGGTAAGATATGTCTCCTAACCCCTATCCACATTCACTCTAGCTGGATTCTCTCTCCAACAATATCACCGTCCTCTTAGTAAAGATCCCGTGTCAAAAGACCCCGTTGTCAGGAGATCCCACTGTCAAAGGATCCCGCTTACAAGAGATCCCGCTTACAAGAGATCCCGCTGTCCAAAGATCACGTTTACGAGCCCCCAATAAATGTCGTAAGTCTTTCTTACTTACTTTAGTGTCATCCTTGGAGTGATGGGAATCCACACCACATTTTTATTACCCCAATATTGTTGTCTTAGAGAAACCACCAGACTCCGTCCACAAAACTCCGTCGGTCTGCAAACCCCTTTTTCTTACTCTCACTCACCCTTAGATCATGCCCCCTCTCACTCCTCCCCAACATAACATACTCCACAACTCTAGCTTTAACAAATAAATACAAAATAATTTATTAAGCAAAGAGTATAAGTGTGAGAAGTGTGTGTTAGTAATGTGTAGAATGTGTGTCGAATATTCTAGTGGGTGCAGACTTAGACCAGGTAGCTGAAGAGCCCAGCCCGATCATCCCAGAAAGGATCACACCACATCTTCATTCAGTCCACGAAGACCTCACCCAGGTATGTGTCCATCCTGCTAGATGTAGATTTCCACCGGTGGCTGTTTGATCACTCAAAGAACTAGTCACAGTCCGACGCTAAATCCTGTCTGGATCACACAGTTAATATATGTCTAATTTGTTCCTATACTTATAACACCCTTGTCTAGTGAGGACACGAACATACTGTTCTTTGAAATAAATGTACTTCCTGTCTCAAGTGTCTACTGTTCACAAGACCATTGTTATACTAACTTCCTAATAAGTTTATACTGATTTATTCCCATGTGATGGGGAATAACTGTATCTCTTTGTTTGTTCACCTGTCGTGTAAAACATACTGCCACTGGGCTGTTCCCAGGTGGTGTAAAAGAAATTCACTTTTTACTATTCTGTTCCCAAGTGATGTTTGAAACATTAATTTGACGATTGGTCTTCCTCCAAACTGGTGCGGAGAAAACAATTTCTGGTCTTCTGTTAATGTGTGACGTTTGATAATCCCTCTTATGCTTGTTCCCGTAAACCCTTTCTATCATTGGCTAAGTGCAAAAGATGTTGACCAACTGCCTGCACCAAGGTCTCCATTCTCAGTGACTTGAGTGACCTAAAGGAACCTGTCAACGAGAGAACAACACATTGGGTGATAGCAACTGTCCCCAACCTCCATTGGATGGGGGGGGGGTGTCCGCCTCACTCAGATACATGACAGTGAACATTCTCTGTCATGGGCATAGGAGTTCTTCACTCCGGTCTGCAGTGGGTTAAGATCAGGACAGAGCAAAATGTAAAGTGTAGACCCCTAGCAGACATCACTAGAAGATCCCATCATTGTACATTCTCCCCATCCCCAATTTCCCCAATATCACCCCACTACACAATTCTCACTAGCAGAGCTAATTCTATTCATTACTCTAGCAAGTTTTACCGAGGCTACTGCTTATATTAACTAGGCTTAAATATACTCTCTACAATACCTTAAGCACAACACAACAGTGTCTTCGAAATCATATCCACATTTTGCCATAACAGGCACGTGTACAATTAAATCTAATTAATTTCCGCACACGGTAGATATTTTTTTTAAATCCACTGCAGTGACAAACACGTCCGTGCAAGTCAATCCTCAGAGTTACACTACTTGTAAACAAAGCATGTTTTACCCAACAGCCTTGAGTGGCCACGTGACGTTCTTTTGATGTTAACAAAGGTGGTTCAAGGGCAGATTATCCATTTCTGAATAAATTCTTTCCCTTGGGTTTCATCAATGTCACAATAGTAGATTATCTCCCCCTTTTGGACAATCCATGCACAAGTCGCTTCCCCCTTTTTCTCAACATATGCCTACAATTTCCCGTCTTGTGGGGATTGTCAAAGAAGATTTCCTTGTTTGATGTTGGCGACTTAGCGGTGTCCTTGATCTAACTGGTAAACAACTGCAGATGTACATTCCGACTTTGTTTTTCTGTCCCGGTTAAAAAACAAATGTAGCTTTGCACACAGGCCATGAATATGACCGTCTGTATTGTCATTATCTGGTGGATACACAGTGAAATCATGACAGGGGGGGGAGAGAGAGAGAGAGGATAACCTGAAAAGATAAAGAACACATAATTTTTCGATGTAGTCACCACTGCGTTCAACGCTAGTCTTCCAGCGCCGATAACGTGCTTGGATTCCTGTAGAAAAATCTGGGGTCACCACTCTGTGTGGCTGACCTGGTCGTGAACTGTCTGTCACAGAAGTCACGCCGTTTTGAAACTTCCTACTTCACTCATACACTTGCTGGACTGACAGGCATGAATAACCATACTTGACCTTCATTCGCCGATGAATTTCTATAGGTTTCTCCCCTCACTGATTAAAAATAAAAAGCGGATAACATAATGCTGCTCCTCTTTAATGCATGTCAAAAGTGGGGCGGTCATCTTTAAACTGTCCTTATGACGTTACGGTGTTCGTCTGCACGGTGATATCACGTGCTGAACACTCTTTGACATCCTTAACGGCAATATTGACAGGTTACAAGACAATGGCATATTTTTTGTAATTCTTAGCACACTTTTAAGGTTTTGATTTGAAGCTTTCTCGTATGAACTGACGGGTTTAGGTCTAGGTTGGTAATTAGGCTCAGTGGTAACATAAGAAATAAGAAGCGTCGGTGTAATACCTACTAGGCTTTTACCTTCACCTACCTGTATATTCAAGGACACCTGGATGCCCTTGGCACCTGTGATCTCCAAACGCAGAAACCACGAAAGATGCGTAATGGGAAGTTACCGAAGCCTACCACTCGAGTCATTATCATTACTGCGTTCGTGGTTGTCAGGGCTCGACACTCTTGTCATTATCATTATCATTATCCACGTGTTGCTCGTGTACGATGATACCAGGCGAGCGTCTGTTGTTGTAGACAGGAATTGTTCGAAAGTCGTAGCTAGCGGTACTTTGTTGATAGCGGCGTGAAGATATTGTCTGTCTGTCTGCTCACATTGGCATTAGAGAACTGGGTGGATCTTTCTTTCGTTCTTTCTTCTTTCTTTCTTTCTTCTTTTTTTTTCTTCTTTCTTTCCTTCCGTTTTTCAACTTTTCTTTCTTTCCCTGTTTCTTTCTTTCTCTCTTGTGCTTTTGCTGTCCGATTTTAGAGAATTATCTTGTAATGTTTTTTGTTTTAATATTCTATTGGCCATGCACCCACTATTATTCACAAACTCGACCTCGCAGAAACACCGTCTCTCTTTTTCTATTTCTCTCTCTCTCTCTCTCTCTCTCTCTCTCTCTCTCTCTCTCTCTCTCTCTCTCTCTCTCTCTCTCTCTCTCCCCTCCCCTCCCCCCCGCCATTTCCTTCCCTCACACTCTCCCATTTCTACCCATACACTATTTTTTTCGGTCAGATACTACTCTTGTGTATATACAAATACGTATAAGCTGAGCAACTAGTCTCTCTCTCTCTCTCTCTCTCTCTCTCTCTCCTCTATCTCTCTCTCCTCTCTCTCTCTCCCCCTCTCTCTATATCTCTCTCTCCTCTCTCTCCCCCCCCCTCCCCTCTCTCTCTCTCTCTCTCTCTCTCTCTCTCTCTCTCTCTCTCTCTCTCTCTCTCTCTCTCCCTCCGCCCTCCCCACAGCCAGAAACTATTTTACGACTCAGTATATCGAAGTGCTTCCGCAACCAAATAGCAGTGGGTAATTGTATCTACGAAAGTGTAACGGTTCAACCATTTTTCGATGCTACGTTTAACATTGACAGTTGTTTGCTGTGCCAGCTGGAGTGTTTGAGTTAACACCTGCAGGCAATACAGTAGTTGTAATTCTGTGCGTCGGTTTTACTGCAACTTTCTACCCTGGTTTGTGTGAGCCCTTGGCATCGTGGCAGCTCCTATTTACTGTTACTTCTTTAGTTTGTTGTTTTTATACGTATATTTGTTGTGACATGGCGACAGTCCATTCTTTTTTTAGTCCCGTTGTCTCCGTAATGTCTGTCTGTCCTCTCTTCTGTTTCGTTGACTCACTTTTGTCTATCTATCTATCTATCTATCTATCTATCTATCTATCTATCTATCTATCTATCTGTCTGTCTATTTCTCCTCTCTCTCTCTCTCTCTCTCTCTCTCTCTCTCTCTCTCTCTCTCTCTCTCTCTTCGCGTGGCTGCCTGTCTATCTCCCTCTCTTTCTCGTCTCTCCCTCTCTCAATCCTTTCACATTTCACTCACACGCAAACATTTGCGGACCGACGCACGCACACGCGCGCGCACAGAGAGAGAGAGAGAGAAAGAGAGAGAGAGAGACATTCATTTGCTCACCCTCTCTACGCCGCAGACAGACAGTAGCTACACTCACGCATGTAAGTGGTATAACACACTAATGTATGCGTGTACATCGACACGTTCGCTTGCCTGTTTATTCAGTAATAATATCCTCAAAGTCACATTTCAAATTACCCTTGTCATTGGTGATCACATGATTGCATCCACAGCCATCACTTAACGCAGCATGACGCAATGAAAAATCTGTTGCTGCCTCCACACAACCAGGCCCAACTAGTGAATCAGAAATCAGTTTTTTAAACTCTTTTAAACGCCTGGTTCCTGTTTTCTGCATGTTTACACCTTCTGAATGTGTGATCGTTTAGTCGGTTATGTGCTTTTTTTTTTTTTTTTTTTGTTTTTTTTTGCGTGAGGAGAAAATTACTGCACATTTTAATGTTTTGTAGTATAGTTGTGTTTTCTTCTCTCGTGCACCTTTATTTTCCAGGTTCGAGGGAGAAAGAAGATAAATAAATATGCTGTGTGGCACTGTGAAGCGTTAAGAAAGATTTAGTAAAGAAATAATGAGGACACACTACAGAACAATTAAAAATATATAAACAAGTAAGGTGTGATTCCCAACACTTCCAGATGGAGTATATTGAGAGGGTATGGCTGCAACAGGGGGTTGTAATATATATATAACAAGTAACACACAGGTTAGGTTGAAGGTGATGATACATTTCATTCTAGACACCACAGAGAATATATTGACAGCATTATGGATGGATGGATGGATGGATAGAAAGATAGAAGAATAGATTTGGTTGGTTGATTAGATTAGATTAGTAATGTACTGAGCGCCAAACAATACTTGTGCACTTATTTATTAACTGACTAAGCATGGGAGATTGCCACTTGTTTGGTCCACTGAAAACCCACGCTGACGGTTTGCGTTTCACGGAAGTTGCGCAGGTTGAACGTGAAGGGTTAATGTGGCTGAGATCACAGAGTACTTACTGTGGATTTCCGAGCACTAACACATCAGTGTGATGAGTATATCGATCTTGGTAGAGATTACGGTGATTGATTAAAAAGGGGGTGGGGGGGGGGTATAAGTGCAGTAATAAACTGTGTTAAATTTAGTATCTCAGTGTTTTATGTTTTAAACCAAAAATTACAATTGAGTGCAAAATTGCCTTGTAAATTTTAATTAGAAAAGACAGCCAGTGGGGATTGGGTTTTGTAATGTCTAGTAAAGAACGTGCAGTATTTAACTCTATAACATACTTACAGACTTCCTCTCGATGTCCCCTCGAAATGTGTGACTGTTCTGTCACTTTGACTGAAATATTCAAAGCCAGTTTATCATCAGTGGTTGTTGTTAGCGTGCCTTCAGGGGTCTACACTTCATCTGTCTGCCAGAGTTCTGTATCATGTCTGCCCAGCCGCGTACTCTATCGCCATCTGTGAGACTATTCAGCCTGACTACGCTCTATGCTTAATTTACTGTGGATTTAAAATCTGGATTCGGAGTTGGTTCACTTTAGCTGTAGCTCAAGAATTGTGACTTTCCATACTTGAGCTTTATAAGTTTACTTCTTCAGATGTGTATACTCGTATCTTCGTGCAGCATCATCATAATTATTATTATCTGCCATGCCGGTAAGCGTACGGCGGTCATGTTTCGCCATCCTACCGATCACCAGAGTTGTGGGTCAGTTCTGTGGTCTTGTCCCGACCATGCCGTGTGATTTGTCCAGACCATGCCGTGTGATTTGTCCCGACCATGCCGTGTGATTTGTCCCGACCATGCCGTGTGATCAGGCCAGACAGATATTTACCTCTCTGTCTTCCCTTTGTTCATTTTCCCTTAATCTTGCCAGTTGTCACCAAGAGCTACGGAGTTCGTGCTTGATGCGACGCTTTCCGCGCTGCGGAAAGAGACTGAGCCATATGGGATAAAACCCGATGCAATGAAGTCGACCCTGTCGACTTTTAAGCGACTTTTTAAAGTTCTCTAGTGTATTTCTTCTCATAACGTGCGGGCGGGCCCCCCCCCCCCCCCCCCCCCCCCCAATTTTTTTTTTTTTTAAATTGGTCTAATTTCTCTAATAATTTTGCGGCTTTCATTTGCCTCTTGTAGGACTTGCTCGTTTTTTTTTTTTTTAATGTCTATCGATAGTATTCTTTGCATTTCCCCCAGAAACCACATTTCCAATGCCTTTAGACGTTTTTCAGTGTGTCTGCTCATCGTCCACGCTTCACATCCACACAAAAGTACAGATTCTATGTAGCACTTCAACACTCTGCTTCAAGTTAAATCCTGCTTCGTATGTGTATATTTCTAGAGAAGAGGGAACCGGTACGCGGGTTAGATACGTGGTATCGAGAGGCCAGGCTATAACTAACCCTGCGTGGTTGCTGAGAACATTAATAGAGTGGTCGACAGAAGTAAACAACGACCTACGTATTGGCTGCAGTGCCTAAACGAAGACTTTCTATAGAGAGAGATACTTCGACATGATAATATTACCTTAGACTTGTAACTAACATAGACAAGAAACAACGGGCTTCCATAGAAATTGATAACAAAGTAGGTCAGTATCAGCTCATCAAAAGAGGTGTGCTACATGGATGTGTAATGTCTGCAGATCCCTCTCGTGGGATAATATGAACGGGGACGACAGGTCGAAGGATAATAATATGTGGATGAACTGGGATATAGGTAGAAGGGTTATATTTGGATGAACTGGGATTTAGGTCGAAGGGTTATGATATTTGGATGAACTGGGACGATGGGGTGAAGGATAATGATATGTGGATGAAATGGGATATAGGTCGAAGGGTTATGATATTTAGATGAACTGGGACGATAGGGTGGAGGATAATGATGAAATGGGATATATGTAGAAAGATAATGCTGTGTGGATGAACTGGGATATAGGTAGAAAGATAATGATGGGTGGATGAAATGGAATATAGATAGAGATATAATTGTGTGGATTAACTGGGATATAGGTAGAAATATAATGATGTGTGGATGAATTGGGATATAGATCGAAGGGTTATGATATTTGGATGAACTGGGACGATGGGGTGAAGGATAATGATATGTGGATGAAATGGGATATAGGTCGAAGGGTTATGATATTTAGATGAACTGGGATATAGATCGAAGGGTTATGATATTTAGATGAACTGGGACGATAGGGTGGAGGATAATGATGAAATGGGATATATGTAGAAAGATAATGCTGTGTGGATGAACTGGGATATAGGTAGAAAGATAATGATGGGTGGATGAAATGGAATATAGGTGGAGATATAATTATGTGGATTAACTGGGATATAGGTAGAAATATAATGATGTGTGGATGAATTGGGATATAGATCGAAGGGTTATGATATTTAGATGAACTGGGACGATAGGGTGAAGGATAATGTTCTGTTGATGAAATGGGATATAGGTAGCAAGATAATGATGGGTGGATGAAACGGGATATAGGCAGAAATATAATGATGTGTGGATGAAATGGGATATAGGTAGAAGGATAATGATGGGTGCATGAGATATGAAGGAAGGTATGATTAATGGTGAGTGAGATTAGATGGCAGGAAGATAGAGATAAAACGGAGAACAACTGGGAATTAACAGATGATTAAAATAGGAGTTAGGTCAGCACAGTGTTTGATACAGGTAGAGAGGAGATCCCTCAGTGCACCGTAACATCCCTCTAGCTTGTTACCACTTTACAGAATGCTAGCTATTTGTGTGCAGGTCGTGACACAATGATTAGTCCAGGCGCCGAGTTACACAGTTTACAACCCGCTAGAAGGCGAACCTCCAAGCATGGAATTGAGTATTCATGAGCTATGTTGCTAGATGGGAAATTGCCGGTGAACTGGGAAACCAAATTTACGACCCGATGGTTTTAGTGCGCCGGTATTTATGGATTCCCTTTTTTTTAAATGCCTCTTTTGTGTTGCTATTGTAGTTCTTGTAATTACTTAATTATTGCATGCTCTTAGTAGCCCATTTTGTGGTTTCTGCTGGGGCGTTTATGAACGTCGTTGAACAGGGCTGTTTAAAGAAACTGTCAGTGAGTTCACAAGTTTTCATCAGCGTAGTTGGGGGGGGGGGGGGGGGGGGGGGGAAAGACAGATATAGACTGGTAGTGGGCAGCATCGCTCTCGGAGGACGGCGGAGAGAATCAAAACAAAGAGGGGTCAGTAAATTTATAGTGAAAAAAAGAGGGGTCAGTAAATTTATAATGTGAAGTTGATTTAGTAGCAAGCAAATGGCGTGTGTTTGTGCATTAAAAACGGGGAGGGATCTTGAGAGTCAAATGGGCAACAGTACGAATAGATTTTGGAAACGCTGTTCTGTCGGCCGTGTTTACTTTTGTGTTTGTTGCATTGAGATATGCAAGCATGTAGCCGTAAATCGTAAGAATTCAACGAGAAAATCACATCTCAGTTATCTCTGGTTTCCGTCTAATCTTGTTGTTCGGTGCCCATGGTTCCGTGATTCAGTCTTACAGTAGTGTCGTGTCCTCCTTTACAGTGCCGTCCCTGGAGTGAAGAGAGCCGACACCCACATTATAATATTTTTTTTCCCTCTCAATATTCTGGAGAATCCACCAGCTTCCGTCCAACACACTCCATCAGCCTATGGACACCTTTTCCTATCACTCTCTCACTGTCGTACTATGCCCCCTTCTCATACTTCCCCAACGCAACATACTCAACAACTCTTGCTTCTAAAAATTAATAAAGATTAATTTATTAAAATAAAAGTGTAACGTATATGAGACGTGTATGTGAAGAAAATGTGTGACGTGTTCTATAAAGTGTGTAGACTCTGACTCTCAGACAGCAACCCAGTCAGCTGATCCCAGCAAAGATAGACCACAGCACGTTACGTCAGAACATGTACTTCTCACCCATTGCCGAAACCATCTTGCCGGATACTGCTTTGCCTCTGTAGACCTCTGGTAATCCAATTTCATGAACATCCGAAATAGACACCGGTGGTATTAACAGTTACTCATGGACCGGTTGCACTCTACACAATGTCCGTTCCTAACGTTCCTTAACAAACTGCACAAGTCTTTTGTAGTGTGTACGCAGTTAGTTAGTTAGTTAGTCGACAGATCATCCTCGTTGCACATCGAACCATTCAGTCCATAAGTGCTAATTACTAATGTTAATTGTTACTGTACTAACACTAGGTACTCTTAGCCGGTTCTCGGTTCGTTACTACTGTCTGATGCTGTGTGGTGCATCAGTATGCATCACTCTCTTTGATGAATCAATTTCCTTCTAGCGTAAGTTACGTTTCTGCATGCAACTTTATTGACTCTTGAACTGGTGTTCTTCAGAATGAGTTTTTTAATTCTTTCCCAAAACTTGTAGAGTTTCCTTGGATCTGGTAGGGAACCTAGGATAGAAACAACACATCTGGTGATAGTACTAGTCACTGATCCCTTCGGCTGAGTGTAAGCCTATCACCTTGCTTAATGATCTTTAGCTAACTAGACTTAGTCATAGAGCAGATTAGCTACCCACCTAGAGTCGAATCAGGCTATGACAAAGAAAAAATATCAGCAAACAGAATGCGGAACCCCGCCCACCAGGGACACCTACGGGAAGATCCCAATTATCCCTCATAGCTCAATTCTCAACTAGTAAAGCTTATCAACACTTCACTAATCTATTTTAGCTAACGGAGCCAAGTATCACTTCACTACTCTAGCTAGTTTCCACTAACAGTGCTAATCATCACACTATAGTTTAACAAGGCTACAGTCTATAGTAATTATAACGAATATATTATAATAAGTTATACCTTAAATGGCACTACTGCAGTCCTATAAATCATATCTACATCTGCCATATAGGCACGTGTAAAATTAAGTCACTAATTAACACACGGTAGATATTATTTCCACTGGCACTGCAGTGTCCTGCACTCTGTCTAGAGCATTATTCAAGTCCACCCTAGTTGATCTCAACTCGAGTTTATATCGCAAACTACCAAAGTTGGCCACGTGACGTTATCCTTTACTCCCCCACACAGGTGGCACAGTGGCAAATCATCCCCTGTCAAGAACTATTTTCCTGGCTTAAATCCTGTCAAAGTTGTCAGTAATTGCCTAGATTCTCAAAACAAGCCAGCTAGTTTCTGTAAACTCCCAACAAAGAGTTTCGATACCAAGCTGCCAATCATCTTGATGTTCCGGAAACCAAGAATTGACAGATGCACTGTTTTCCGTACTAGGTACTTCCGTTTTACATCTGCCCCTGTGATCTCACGGCTTCCATCTGCATTCAAATGTTGACAAACTTGTCACTCTTCTGTTCCGTGGTGACAATCCCAGCAGCCATTTCCGTCTGATGTTCGGCCGTATAGATGACAAACGGAACCATTCCATATCCTAAGCTGACAATATATGTGATTCTACTTGTTAATGAACTGCCAACTCTGTGTATCCATTCCTTCTCACTCACCACCAAATGTGTTTATGGGCTGACACGATGTAACCTGTGCAGCTGTGTTTACTCTGTTAGTACGACTGTTGTGGCCCAGAAAATATACGCCAAGCAAACGTCGGTATTATTATCTGGTTAACTCATGGCGCTCGTGACATAGGCCCCCTCTTAAGAGAGTAGTCCATCTCACTCTTCTCCACCATGAGTTAAATCCAGATGATTCATTCCTCTTCTTCAGGAGCTGGGTGTCTTGACAAGAAGTCCGCTCCAACATTTTCCTTCCCAGGAATGTACTCTACTGTGAAATTATACGGTTGAAGTAACAACGACCACCGCATCAACCGTGCGTTGAGCTTCTGAGAAGTAGCCAGGAACATCAGGGGCTGATGATCCGACTGGACCCGAAACTTAACTCCATACAAATATGGCTGAAATTTTTGCACTGCCCATACAAGTGACAAGCACTCTCTCTCGACGGTTGAATAATTCCTCTCCGCCTGTAGAAGTTTCTTACTTGCGTATGCTACAGGTTTCAAAACTGAAGCATCGTCTTTTCCTTCCTGTAACAAAGCGGCTCCAATTCCAATCGCACTCGCATCCGTTCTCAACACAAATGGTTTGGAAAGGTCAGGGAGCTGTAATACAGGTTTGCTGACCAAGGCCTCCTTTAACTGACTATAGGCATTCTCACATTCTGGTGTCCAAATGATTTGATCCGGTAATCCCTTTTTCAAGGTTTCCGTCAACGGAGCTCCCAGTTCCGTGAAATGTGGGATAAATTTGTGGTAGAACCCACACAACGAGAGAAAAGATCGCACATCCTTCTTCGTTTTTGGCCTTGGTGCATTTCTGATTTTCTCCAGGTTCTTCTCTTCTGGGACAATGTGTCCTGGAGTGATGGTGTGACCTAGAAATTCCAGAGTCTGGTAACCAATCATGCACTTGGTTGGACGAGCAGTAAGCCCTGCTTCCTTGAGTCTATTAAACACTCTCTCCAATGATTGTAAGTGGTCATCCAAGCTGTCACTGGAAATCAGAATATCATCCATGAATGAGATGATGGACGGATCCTGTAACGGATCTAATAAAGTCCTCATCATGCGTGTAAACACACTAGGTGCATTGCTGAGTCCAAAGGGCATGACCTTGAATTCGTAGTGTCCACTGGGTGTACTGAAAGCTAACAGTGGTCGAATCTCCGGTTTGACTGGTATCTGATAGTACCCCCGACTCAGATCCACCTTTGAAAAGTACCGAGCCTTATGGAGCCTAGCGAATAACTGAGTTGGATTCGGCAAAGGTTCCACCTGAAACTGTGTATGACTGTTCAGAAGTCGGTAATCTATACACAACCTGTGTTCTCCACTTGGTTTGCGTAACAAAACTACCCCCGCATTGTATGGGGATGTGGATGGTGCAATCACGTCATCCTCCAGCAGTTTTTTATTTCCTCCTCCAGGGCCTTTTCTTTAGAGAATGGCACTGGGTAAACCTTTTGGCGAACAGGCTCCTTGTGGTCAAAGTCATCTCGAACTCCACCAACCTCGTTCGTCCTGGTTTATCAGTCAGTATCTCCTTATGAGACTTGAGAACCTGGGTTATCCTTTCCCTCTCCTGGGAGGTCAGATCAGGGTTCACTTGCACATCCCTATAAGTTTCCTGGTGTACTAAGGGATATTCCCTGCCCTCGCTGGTTCCCACTTCTGTCTCCACTGCAACTGCCATTGCCATGAGGTGAGCTGCCTTGTCTCCGGGTCTCTCTTCGTATTTCCGCAAGAGATTGATATGGAAAATCTTCGACTTTCCCCGGATCCGGATCTGATAGTTGGTTCTGGATATTACCCTTTCCACGGGAAATGGTCCTTGCCAACCTATCTCCAGTTTGTTGTTTCCCGTTGGGAGTAGCAACAAGACTTTATCTCCTACCTCTAGAGATCTGTCTTTAGACCTACGGTTGTAGTAAGCCGCATGTCTTTTCCTGGCCTTTTTCAAGTTTTGATTTGCCAGAGTCCATCCCTTGTGGAGTTTTTCTTTCAGTTCCTCCACGTATTGATAGGATGAGATCACTTCTTCTGACGTCCCCTCTTCAGTCCAACTCCTCAACATGGCTTCCAACGGTCCTTTGATTGGACGACCAAACAGCAACGTAGCGGGTGGTAGTCCTGTTGAGCCATGAGGGACTTCCCGATAGGCAAAGAGTGCTGCTGGGATATATTCACCCCACCTATCAGGTTTTTCCTGCGCTAGTTTCCTGAGCATTGTCATCAACGTGCCGTTGAAACGCTCTACTTGTCCATTGGCTTGAGGGTGGTAAGGGCTGGTATGTATGTGGTTAGAGTGAAACACCCTAAATACCTCCTCCATGAGTTTTCCACAAAACTGAGATCCATTATCCGTCAGAATTTGATCCGGAAAGCCTAATCTGGTAAAGGCCTCCATCAGTGCGTCCGCCACTCTTTTCGAGTCAATCGTGGTCAACAGTATAGCCTCACCCCACATTGTACAGCAATCCACCATTGTAAGTATATACATGTTCCTCTTCCTAGTCCTGGGAAGTGGACCCACGATATCGATGGCTACCCTCTCGAAAGGAGAGTTCATGATGGGCATCTCCCCCAACATCACCGGTGCTGTCCAGTGTTTCGGTGCCACCCTCTGGCACTCAGGGCATGACTTCACATACCGACGCACATCATCTGTCATTCCCGGCCAATAGTAGTGGCAGGAAATCCGCTGCATGGTGGCGGCAATACCCATATGTCCACTAAAGGAGATGGTATGCCCCCTATGAAGAATCTGGGACCGGTGAGCTTTCGGGACGACCAACTGACCGTATAGGTTGTCTCCCCTTCCTGCTCTCCTGTAGAGTATCCTATTCTTCATGTAGTACTGCCCCCGTCCTGGTGGATCAGCACTTTTCTGCAGCTTTTTGTAGCAAGGACGTAAAGTATCATCCTCACTCTGGGCAGTTCGTAGCTCCCCCGGCATTGGGTTAGTCACAATTGCGTCTGCCTCTTCCGTTTTCGTCTGAGAGCGAGTCTGCATTGCTCCCATATGGATTGGCTCCCTGGGCATTCCCAGAAAGACATACCGGCAACCTAGGATGACTGGAAAAATGGGATCGGTCAATACAGCGGCCTTGATGGTGCCGGTGACGTACCTTGACCGAATCTCCACATTAGCAATGGGCAACTTCATGACTACAGCACTCTTCTGTGCAGGCTGTATATCCAAGGTTTCACCTGTGAATTGTTCTGGATGTACCAGATCCGCAGAAATCACGGCCTCCCCATCCAGTCCTGTGTCGTATAAACACTCCACTTGACGACCGTTAACCTCTACCAATTCCACTACAGGTGGTTTTTCCTGGTCTGGAGTCTCTTCCTCGGCCTCGACCTGTTTGGTGGACTCCACCTTAGGTTTCCCGGGGCACCCGACGAATTGAGTGTCTCCTGACTCTCCTCTGCAGTCAATAGCATTGTGCGTATTCGACTGGCATTGGTTGCACCATTTCCCTGTCCTAGATTTTCTATTGTCGGACTTGAATGAGCTCTCCTGGTGGCGAGCTTCCTTGTTGACCTTGGCATTTTCCGTGACAACCTCCTTGGAAGTCACTTGACATGCTGCAAAGTGAGGGTTCTTAGCCTTCGATTTGCAGTCCCTCGTATTGTGAGAGGGTGACTTACAAATTGAACACCACTTCTCCGACCACGGTCGTTTAGGTGTAGAGCTTGAAGTGCTCTTGCTTCCCTCCTTCTTCTTCTCTGAATTATCCTCTGATTTTTGCACATAAGGTTCCCACTTTTTGGTTCCTGAGTTTTTGGCTTTCTTCTTGTCATGTTTCTCTTGACTTTTGGAGTTGGTGGAAAGGTTTTCCCCTGCCTCCCCATGTACCTCGACGAACCGTTCTGCTAATTTAGTCACGAGGTCAATACGTTCCGCTCCTTGTTCTCCCAGGAACGTCCTGAGAGGTTTAGACATTTGCTTCTTCAGCTGGTCGACCACCATGAGCTCTTCCAGACTCTCATAGTCATGTGCGAACCCAGCCAAATCCATCCACTTATGGAGATAAGATTTAAGACGCAAACTGTAGGCGGCAAACAACTCCCCCGGTTCTCGTTTCGCTGCTCGAAATTTTTTCCGGTAGGTATGTGACGTAACCTCGAATCGTTTCAGCAGAGCCGTCTTTAACTCATCATAATTGTTCTCATGTCCTGGTGGCAGGCGAGTATAAACCTCGTATCCCGTCCCGCGTAATCCCTGGGATAGCTTAAGATTCCATTTGTTACGCTCCAGACCCATAGCAACTGACATAGCCTCGAAGCGTTGAAGGTATTGATCAATCTTCTCTTTGTCCTCCTCGTAGACCGCTAAAGGAAACTTCATAGCATGGTACCCATGTCCACCTACTGGTGTTGATCCTGGGATGGAGGAACCTCCAACTGCTCCCTCAGTTTCTCCATTAGATTGACTCTTCAACTCGAGTTCCCTCATCCGGTACTCGTGCTCCCTTTTCTGTGCTTCCTGTTCAGCTTCTAATTTCCTAGCTGCTTGCTCAGCTTCCAATTTCTTAGCTGCTTGCTCAGCTTCCAATTTCTTAGCTGCTTGCTCAGCTTCCAATTCCATCCTTCTCAATTCCAGCTCAGCCTTTCGATCTTCCCTTTCTGCTTGACGATACTCTCTCTCCACTTCCTGTATGTAATCCGTTAGAGCAGACCCCGCCAATCCCATTTCTTCCCCCTTTGCCTTTAATTCTGCTGTGCTAAGTTTAGGGGTGGCCATTATACAGAGAGGTAAGCTAGCAGGTCTAGTACAATATAACTGCAAATTACTATACAGATATATGAACAAGTACTATAAATCTAGATATACCACACACAGCACATTCACGCAGTGACAAGAGTAGAATCAGGACCACAGACCTATGCAGACGTGTGAAGTGTGAACAGGTAAGATATTAGTCCTAACCCCTATCCACGTTCACTCTAGCTGGATTCTCCAAAATGATATCTCCCTCTTATAACTAAGGATCCCGTGTCAAAAGACCCCGTTGTCAGAAGATCCCACTGTCAAAGGTTCCTGCTTGCAGGAGATCTCGCTGTCCAAGGATTCCGTTTACGGGAGATCCCGCTGTCCAAAGATTCCGTTTACGAGAGATCCCGCTGTCCCAATATCACGTTTACGAGAGATCCCGCTGTCCAAAGATCCCGGACGAGCCCCCAATAATGTCGTGTCCTCCTTTACAGTGCCGTCCCTGGAGTGAAGAGAGCCGACACCCACATTATAATATTTTTTTTCCCTCTCAATATTCTGGAGAATCCACCAGCTTCCGTCCAACACACTCCATCAGCCTATGGACACCTTTTCCTATCACTCTCTCACTGTCGTACTATGCCCCCTTCTCATACTTCCCCAACGCAACATACTCAACAACTCTTGCTTCTAAAAATTAATAAAGATTAATTTATTAAAATAAAAGTGTAACGTATATGAGACGTGTATGTGAAGAAAATGTGTGACGTGTTCTATAAAGTGTGTAGACTCTGACTCTCAGACAGCAACCCAGTCAGCTGATCCCAGCAAAGATAGACCACAGCACGTTACGTCAGAACATGTACTTCTCACCCGTTGCCGAAACCATCTTGCCGGATACTGCTTTGCCTCTGTAGACCTCTGGTAATCCAATTTCATGAACATCCGAAATAGACACCGGTGGTATTAACAGTTACTCATGGACCGGTTGCACTCTACACAATGTCCGTTCCTAACGTTCCTTAACAAACTGCACAAGTCTTTTGTAGTGTGTACGCAGTTAGTTAGTTAGTTAGTTAGTCGACAGATCATCCTCGTTGCACATCGAACCATTCAGTCCATAAGTGCTAATTACTAATGTTAATTGTTACTGTACTAACACTAGGTACTCTTAGCCGGTTCTCGGTTCGTTACTACTGTCTGATGCTGTGTGGTGCATCAGTATGCATCACTCTCTTTGATGAATCAATTTCCTTCTAGCGTAAGTTACGTTTCTGCATGCAACTTTATTGACTCTTGAACTGGTGTTCTTCAGAATGAGTTTTTTAATTCTTTCCCAAAACTTGTAGAGTTTCCTTGGATCTGGTAGGGAACCTAGGATAGAAACAACACATCTGGTGATAGTACTAGTCACTGATCCCTTCGGCTGAGTGTAAGCCTATCACCTTGCTTAATGATCTTTAGCTAACTAGACTTAGTCATAGAGCAGATTAGCTACCCACCTAGAGTCGAATCAGGCTATGACAAAGAAAAAATATCAGCAAACAGAATGCGGAACCCCGCCCACCAGGGACACCTACGGGAAGATCCCAATTATCCCTCATAGCTCAATTCTCAACTAGTAAAGCTTATCAACACTTCACTAATCTATTTTAGCTAACAGAGCCAAGTATCACTTCACTACTCTAGCTAGTTTCCACTAACAGTGCTAATCATCACACTATAGTTTAACAAGGCTACAGTCTATAGTAATTATAACGAATATATTATAATAAGTTATACCTTAAATGGCACTACTGCAGTCCTATAAATCATATCTACATCTGCCATATAGGCACGTGTAAAATTAAGTCACTAATTAACACACGGTAGATATTATTTCCACTGGCACTGCAGTGCCCTGCACTCTGTCTAGAGCATTATTCAAGTCCACCCTAGTTGATCTCAACTCGAGTTTATATCGCAAACTACCAAAGTTGGCCACGTGACGTTATCCTTTACTCCCCCACACAGGTGGCACAGTGGCAAATCATCCCCTGTCAAGAACTATTTTCCTGGCTTAAATCCTGTCAAAGTTGTCAGTAATTACCTAGATTCTCAAAACAAGCCAGCTAGTTTCTGTAAACTCCCAACAAAGAGTTTCGATACCAAGCTGCCAATCATCTTGATGTTCCGGAAACCAAGAATTGACAGATGCACTGTTTTCCGTACTAGGTACTTCCGTTTTACATCTGCCCCTGTGATCTCACGGCTTCCATCTGCATTCAAATGTTGACAAACTTGTCACTCTTCTGTTCCGTGGTGACAATCCCAGCAGCCATTTCCGTCTGATGTCCGGCCGTATAGATGACAAACGGAACCATTCCATATCCTAAGCTGACAATATATGTGATTCTACTTGTTAATGAACTGCCAACTCTGTGTATCCATTCCTTCTCACTCACCACCAAATGTGTTTATGGGCTGACACGATGTAACCTGTGCAGCTGTGTTTACTCTGTTAGTACGACTGTTGTGGCCCAGAAAATATACGCCAAGCAAACGTCGGTATTATTATCTGGTTAACTCATGGCGCTCGTGACAAGTAGCATAATGTAATGTAATGTTTTGCATCCTTTACAGGACATCGCTGTCAACATCAGCATCTTTCAGCTGATTGTTGGTTTCTTGGCAAGATTACGTTCGGTAGTTTGCCATTGCTTTCTGAGCGACCGGCTCCATACTTCATAAGTCACTGGCGCGACTCGAGCCGCTTCCAATTCTCGTGCGCTCATGTCAACCACGAGAGTATTCAGGGTTACGGAGAAAGCTGCTAACACCTCGGCCAGGGAGACCGGCTTACAGTAGCATACACAGTAGATATTGCTTTGACCACAAGTAGCTGACAAGTATTGTAAGTCATGGCTTTAAGTAAAGCAATAAACATGGCTCGAGACACAGACCTTCAATTGAGCACGCTTTCTTGGTGACTCAGTGATTATGTTCAGGAAGATAGAAATGGGTTGGATCTGAAGACCGTGGTTGGTGTCTCTGGAGCGGTCACCGCTGGCAAATATTAATTTCATTTTCGTGGCAGGGCAGGTGTACGTGGAAATGAGCAGGCTGACAGGCTTGCGGGTAAAGCTACTATGGAGGGTGGACGCGCCATAGACCAGGCTGATATGCTGAATGCTCTACGAGAAGTAATACTTTTGCCAGAACCAAGTGATGACTGTGAATCTACAACCATGGTCAGACTGCAAGAACAGCAAGTTAAAAGAGATGTGGCCAGACAAGAGCACAATGCAGGAAGCCAAAGAAGATTAATAAACGAACATAGAACTGGTGTCGTGAGCCTCTACTCATTGCAGGATTTACTGAGGAGGGGATTCAAGCCCTTATGGACTGAATGGTTCGGTGTGCAGTGAAAGTAATCTGTTGACTAACTAACCAATACAGTAGATGGCTCATAAAAAGACTGAAATCTAGACATTCATACTATTTCTAGACATTCACCCTATTGGGCAGACTTTTATGTGATGCAGTTACTGCATATATAATTGCCTTACCTTGTTGATGACCCAGTGTTGACATTGGACATCTTAAGTTTGCTCTGTCTTTCTTCTGTTGACAGGAAGTGGCTATTTCGTGGTGACCCCAGACACCAACAGGTTACACTGTGGCTCCAGCTCGGGCTACATCCCAACAAATGCCTCCTGGCTGCCCTACCACCCCATGTATGTGCCCGTCTTTCAGGGACAGGTGGCGCAGCAACCCATGTTGTTACCCTCCAAGTCACACATGCGGTCTATATCATGCCAGGTAAGCCATGAGACAAATGAGTTACTTGCATACACAGTTATCTTTCATTGTTATACTTTCTAGTGTCTTCTGTAAGACTCTTTTTTTCCCAGTCTCAGATAACTATAAATATCTCTCTGATAAAGTTAGCAGTCCATCCTAACTTTCTTCTCCTTATCCTACTCTTCCTCCTTCTTCTTCTTATCCCTCTTCCTCCATTTACCTCAGTGAAGTGTTGGGGAATCTTTCTCCTATCGCCACCAAAGTTTATCTTTCACTGAGATTGTGTAAAGCTAAGTTATTGCTTTGTACCTTTTCCTTTGAGACTGTTTGGCATTCCCTCTGTCTCTGTGCCAGGGGCTCTTCAGTTCCAGTGAGTCAAGAGCAAAGGAAAGGACACTGCGCTTGACAGGACACACATTGAGAAAACCTGAGGATAGTATAACTAGATACTCCCTTAACCGGAACTCACAAGATGAACAAACTAGTGGGATACCTAAAAATATATATAGTAAAGAATTAAAGTCAGAGATGAATAATAAGGGGGAGGATATGGAGGGAGTTACAGGAGGTGAGGAAAAGATAGGACAACTTGACTTGAGTTAGTTGTGGACATGTGCTCTATTAAGGCATCAAGGACAAAAGAAGTTATTGCTCTGAACATGTTCTCTTCAGTCTGTGTGTTTGGCAGTCTCTCTGTCACTCGTGCAAAGGACTCTTCAAACAATATGCCATGTCTACAGAAAATATATTCAACTTCCTTATTTATTATTTTTTCTAATTTATGACTCCATGGTATGATTCAAAGGCCAAACAAAACTGGAAAAGATCAGTGGGCCGGTCCACAATACATAAAGCATGGATAAAGCTGGAAGTTCTTTAGAAAATACACGAAAGGAACAATATAAGAGCAGATTTCAATAATATCAAAACCAGAGCTGCTATAGTCATGGTCCAGGAAAAATGCACGGCCTCTAATAAAGACGTTAGGAAGCAGATCATATTTAGATGCAAAAAGGGCAGATGTAACCGTGAAAGGAGAACCCAGAGACTTCCTCCTGCTGTTGCCGCTTCTTTTCTTCTCATCATCTTTCTTCATCTTTTGTCACAACTGCTGTTGCCTATTCTTTTCTTCTCATCATCCTTCTTCATCTTTGTCACGCCTGCTGTTGCCTTTTCTTTTCTTCTCATCATCCTTCTTCATCTTTGTCACACCTGTTGTTGCCTTTTCTTTTCTTCACATCATCCTTCTTCATCTTTGTCACCCTTGCTGTTGCCTTTTCTTTTCTTCACATCATCCTTCTTCATCTTTGTCACCCTTGCTGTTGCCTTTTCTTTTCTTCTCATCATCCTTCTTCATCTTTGTCACACCTGCTGTTGTTTCTTCTTTCTTCTCATCATCCTTCTTCATCTTTATCACACCTGCTGTTGCCTCTTCTTTTCTTGTCATCATCCTTCTTTATCTTTGTCACACCTGCTGTTGCCTTTTCTTCTCATCATCCTTCTTCATCTTTGTCACACCTTCTGTTGCCTTTTCTTTTCTTCTCATCATCCTTCATCTTCTTCTTCATCTTTGTCTTCTTCTTCTACTCTTTCACGTCCTCCGTCATTAGTTTCCTCATATGGCATGCACAGTAGGTGCCAATGTAACTGTTCTTTGCTTCCCTCATAGGGCCCAGCTCTGTGGAGAAGGTGTAATGGATGCAATTCGTAACCCCTTATTCTGTGTTCAAAACACAACTACAGGCAATTTGGAAGCAGACTGCCTTGCATTGATTTCTTACAATGGTATGAGTGCTGGTCATTCAGAAAGCAATGGCAAACTACTGAACGTAAACTTGCCCTTAAATTACAAACAGCCAAAAAATGTTGGGGTTGACTGCTAAACATAGGGCCCTGGTAAGACACAGGCAAGTTTAACTTTTAGAGTAACTGTGTGGTAGAAGATACGTTAAGTTCATACAATGAACAAGATAACCCCATCATTGGAAAACATCACTCACTCACATGAAAGCACAAACATTGGTTAGCAACTAACTTGTTTGGGCACTACAACCACAGATTTCAAACTGAACTGTTAATAGTTTCGATATTTGTTATGCAAATTATACTCTCATAGTGTTGCAACATTGTAAGTCTGAATGGTTAGTAAAGTTTGATTGTTTCATTCACTGTGATCACGGGTTATATAAATATTTGATTGTTTCATTCACTGTGATCACGGAGTATATAAGTGTTTGGTTGTGTTATTCCTTCTGGTCAAGGAGTATATAAAAGTTTGATGGATTATGCAAATGCGATGGGTGACGTTGTAATATTCTGTTATGATAATTTGGCTGTGTGTCCAACGTGTGCCACGTGGTTACACACCCGCTTCACACGCCAGTGATCCGGGGCTTGTTTCCGGATCCGGTCAGGGATATGCACTACTGACGAGCTCAAACGAGGGTGAAACTCGAGTATAGTGCTTCCATATTGACGTGGATAGGCCTTAGGTTCATACCAGAATACGATCAGCGTTGCCAGTAGTGGGTTGTGCTCAATATTTAAGATTATGCAAATGTTTGTTTCTTTGGCTGTGGTATTATTATTATATATTATGTTATATTATGATTATATAAATGTTGTTTTTCAGGTTACAACTATTGAAGAGTCATCAGAAGAGGAAGATGTGAGGGAGAGAAAGAAACCCCAGGAGAAACCAGGAAAAACTAGCTGCGATACGAAACCATCTCGCTCTGATAGTTTGAAACGTCGGGAGGGTAAAGATGATATCAAATCGTCTAAGAATGTGAAACGAGACAACAAAGTCGTCACAGAGGACGGAGGAGACTTAAAGCGTTCTTCTTCTTTGAAGGTAAAAGGAGAAAAGGCAAAGACTGCAGCAGAACCAAATCTAAAATCCAGCGATGCAAACAAGGGCAAAGAGAAAGGTATTTTTGCTGTCGTATTCTACCATGTCTGTTGTTTATCTTTGTCATGCACAGTTGTGTACTCATTTGTATTTCTTAAATTGTCATTGGTTAGATTTTAAGTCGTTCATGGTGGATTAAATAGTCAAGGGAAAAGAGACTGTAATTTATTTCTGCTGTATCACATGGCCAAGGGAATACATACTTTTCTGCTGGATCAGATGGTCAAGGAAATACAACCTTTTGTGCTGGATCAGATGTCCAAGGGAATATAGACTTTTGTGCTGGATCATATGTCCAAGATAATACAGACTTTTATGGTGGATCAGATGTCCAAGGGAATACAGACTTCGTGGTGGACCTGATGGCCAATAGGATACTTCTTCTTCTTCTTCCTCGTTCATCCGGAGTTTTTTTTTTGGATGTGATTGCGTTGTGCCTGTTTACAGCAGAGCTGCGTTCTTGCGCCATTAGGCCGACACATCCGACTTCTGCAGGCATTTGTTGACTGGGTTATCCTTCCCGGGTCAATAGGATACAGACTTTAAGTCATTTGTGGTGGACCTGATGGCTAATGGAATACAGGCTTTAACTCATTTATGCTGGATCAGATGACTAGGGGAATACAGACTTTGAGTAATTCATGACTACACCAGGCATAGAGTGTAAATCTGGCCCACCGGTGAAGACCCCAGCAAACCATCATGTTTGTGACCCCTGCTGAGGTAGACAAATAGCAAATGCTGATCGCCAAGAAGTCAAATAAATTCATTCATTGTGGATCGCGTAGGGAAATAAGGATGCATCAAACTGGCAAACTAAAATGAGGATATACAGAGCTAGTCCTTCCACTGCTGCTGCATGCTTGTGAAATATGGGCTGTCTACAGGCAAAGAAGCTCAACCACTTACATACAGTATGTCTAAGAAAGATCATGAAAATCAGGTGGCAGGACATGATCCTGGATACAGCCGTTCTAGACAGAGCAGGTATCCCCAGCATTGATACAATCCTGATGCAGACACAAATTTGCTGGGCAGGTCATCTAGTATGAATGCCAGATCATCAGCTTCCAAAAATAAGCTTTTATGGTGAGGTACAGGAGAGCAGACATTTTCAAGGATAGAAAAAAACAAAACAGTGCTTTAAAGACACACTTAAGACATCACTTCTGGTCTTTGACATAAACCCTGACACATGGGAGGCCATAGCACCTGGTGTACATCCAGCCAAGCGGGCGCAGTTACTTGCGAGGCATTAAGAAATACTGTGGCTGAACAGCAGAGACAAGCTAGAAAGACCCGATTAACAGGACCTTCATTTGCAGAGAATATTCCATGCCCTCACTGTCCAAGATATTTCCGAGCCCACATCGAACTTACAAGTCATCCCAGGACCCACAAACTACCAAAAACAACCTTGTGGATGAAAGAAGTGGACCTCGTGACTTGTGATGGATGAACAAAGTACATTAAATGTAAAGGACCCTGTAACACTCCTTATAGAGTCAAACTGGTGTTGAAAAAATCTTGGAGGTCAAACCCAGGCCACTGTCTTGGTAAGAAAGTGGACTAACCACTATGACACCTAGATTTATGGTAGATGAATGAGTTCTGCTGGCTGTCTGTGATGGATCCATGTATCAGATGCTATTTGTGACTCCTGTTGTTTGTGTTTCTGGCAGAACTGTTGCTGCTGTGCTTCCATGAAAGTTTTGTGTATCATCTTCTGTGAACTGTCTCTACTGACATGTTTTACAAATTCAAACTCTCTAGCTCCCTCTTATAGTCCTCATTGTGTTATCTCTTCTGTGTACTCTCTTTCCCTTCCTGTCCTGGCATGTTTCCTCCATCACTTTTTCCCTCTCTCATCTCTCCCCTCCTCTTCCTCCCTATATATCTCCCTCCCATCTTACATCTATCCTCTTTTCTCCCTCTCTCATTCACTACCTCTGTCTCTTCCTTCATATTGTCACCCCCTCTTTCTCCTTTCAGCATCACCTTCCATCCCCTGTTCTTGCTTTTTTATTCCCTCTCCCCTCACTCTGTCTCTCACCTCCCTTCCTCTCATCTATCTTGAATAACTTTTATTGGCTTCTTCCTACTGTGTGCAGCTTTCTTCTTTTCAATTGTCTTTCCTCTTCTATCTCAAGGTATATATGGCTTATGATATTGTGTTTAGTATGAGTTCATCATACACTACTCTCCACCCTGCCCAACCTCTCTATATCTCTCTCCTCCTTCCCTCTCTCTCTCTCTCTCATCCTCCCCCTCTTTCCTCCTCCTCCCTCTCTCTCCTCCTCCCTCTCTCTCCTCCTCCCTCCCTCCCTCTCCTCCTCCCTCTCTCTCTTCCTCCCTCTCTCCTCCTCCCACCCTCTCCTCCTCCCACCCTCTCCTCCTCCCTCTCTCTATCTGTGCTCTCCCTCACAGATACACAATTTGCCAAACCACACGAGACACCCCACAGGGGATAAAACCTCTGTCCCTCACATCACTAGGTGAGTATGTTACTACTCTACCATAGCAGCACCGTGTCTTCCTTTACACAAAATATAAACATCGGTTGACAGGAAGTATTCCCTAGGTAGTAGATCTGTGATTGTTGGGAAAATGATTCATTTGGAACCGGTTGTGAGTCATGGGTAGTTGCTAGAGCCAGACCTGACAGAAAATCAATGATTTTGGATAAGACAGATTGACTTCACTGGGGTGTGTTGGACCAAGTGTGGCAAGCAGACATGTTTCTGTACAAGTGTACGTGATTACTGCCACCCTTCACTGAGGAGATGGCACTGGATAGTGGTGGTGGTGGTGTGTTGATTGAGCTGCTGAGGATAGATCCATGATGCATTCTTCAGGATGTCAATAGTGAAGTGAAACTAAAATCTGACAGCTGGGAATTTGTGTGTTTGTGAGTTCGATGGCTGTAAACTCAAGCGGAATACATAGACGTGCTACTACTTCTAGTAACTCTGGACTGATTTTTGCATGTGGATTACCAGCGTCTCTTTCCATCAGGCCAACCCACTCCAGCTTCTATGGTACTCGTAATTTACGTCCTCAAGTCAAGGACAAGCAACATTTTAGTTCATCTGACCTGTGTATGGGGTTGAACCCGCTGCATCAGCACACGGGAATTTTAAGAGTGAGTGCTCTTATCCATTCTGCCTTGCTGGCCTCCATTGGGAATATGAATTTGAATGAGAGTTAGTTGCATATCCTGTACAGGACATCCCAGGCAACCCCAGAATATATTGACTGTTTATGATTCTGTGTTTAGTGATTCATCATTGCTTTTTAAATGGACAACGCCTCACGCCATCAAAATAAATGCAAATCGGTCTGCTTCCAAATTACCTGTGGTTCATTTCAAACCCTCCACTCGGTTATGTCGTGGAATTTTGACTGTGTTTCGCTAAACCCTGTACCACAGACCCTTATGGAGAATTGAAGTAAGCTGTTAATGTAGTGTACATTTTCTTAGGCAGGGCTGCTGGCTCGATTTCTAACCCTTAGAAAATAAAGTTGCTTTGTTTTTTTTTTTATTATTTGATATAATGTCATATTGAATTCTATGTATTGGTGCATGTTAAGACAGATGTGGTCGGGACCTTTTGGTATTGCGTGCATAGTGCAGAAGATCAGATAGATCATGACAGCATGGAAAGAATGGGTACTGCATGGATGACCACCGGACTCTAAGAATGGTACTGCAGGGAGTGACCACCGGCACTCATGACTCTAAGAATGGTACTGCAGGGAGTGACCACCGGCACTCATGACTCTAAGAATGGTACTGCAGGGAGTGACCACCGGCACTCATGACTCTAAGAATGGTACTGCAGGGAGTGACCACCGGCACTCATGACTCTAAGAATGGTACTGCAGGGAGTGACCACCGGCACTCATGACTCTAAGAATGGTACTGCAGGGAGTGACCACCGGCACTCATGACTCTAAGAATGGTACTGCAGGGAGTGACCACCGGACTCTAAGAATGGTACTGCAGGGAGTGACCACCGGACTCTAAGAATGGTACTGCAGGGAGTGACCACCGGCACTCATGACTCTAAGAATGGTACTGCAGGGAGTGACCACCGGCACTCATGACTCTGAGAATGGTACTGCAGGGAGTGACCACCGGCACTCATGACTCTGAGAATGGTACTGCAAGGAGTGACTACCGGCACTCATGACTCTGAGAATGGTACTGCAGGGAGTGACTACCGGCACTCATGACTCTGAGAAAGGCCAGACGAACACATAATCAGACTGCTACTGGTAGCATTAGTATTGGGACTCTCCACAGGCTGTTGAAGATGAGGATGGAGCATGTATGGGAACATCCTGACTACTGTGATGTCAGTTCTTGACTTGACTCAACTCTTTGTGAATTCTATAGCTTTGTTATTCTAACTAGCTTAGTTTCCCCAGCCCCTGCACTTAGTGGCAACTGTGAGGGGTATCATCCTGGCCTAGACAATCCAAAGTTAGTTGCATTCCTTTACAGGACACTGTAATCAACCCCAGCATTTATTGACTGTTGGTGATTTACTGGGCAGTATTACATTCTGTAGTTTGCCATTGTTGTCTGAATGGCTGATACTCATACTATTTTGAAAATCAAGACAACATAAAACTGCTCCCAAATAGCCTGTGGCTGACCCCGAATCCTGTATGACGGGGTTGTGAAATTGTGTTCATCACATCTAAACCACAGGGACCAAGAGATTACACAATTTTCTTTTTAGTTGCATGTCCTTCACAGGATGTAACATTCAACCCCAGCATTTTGGCTGTTCGTGATTCCTGGGCAAGATTTACATTTAGTAGTTTGCCATTGCTTTCCGAACAACCAGCACCTATACCTTTTTTTGAAGAAAAAAACCAGCACCGCTGTGTTTCGAACCCGGGTATATGGGATTACGAATCGCGTCCGCAACTCCTTTGCCACGGAGACCAGTGATTACACAATAGACAATAAATTATTCTAATTGAAAACTTTATTTTTGTTTTTATATTCACATACCGTTTTTAGTTATTACTATGTGCTGTCTAGTCTAGGTATGAAAGGACATGAATTGTGCTTTAATTTTTTTTTTTTTTTTTATTATGTTATATTTCTTTAGGTGAACTATCTGTATTTCTTTGTAAATTTAATATTAATGGGTGTTTTGTTTTTTTGCAGGTGAAAAGACATCAATATTCTCAAAGTTGTTCAGCCGAAAGAAAAAACAGAAGGACAAGGATAAAGCTCTGATGCCCCCTCCACCTCTGCCCCCACCACGTCCTCAGATGCCGACTCCCAGCTCTGACACCGTGAGTGAGGGAAAGGGGGAGAAAGAATATGGGACATTCTCAGCGCAGTTCCCTCCTCCTGAGTGGGTGTGGTACCATCAGCAGTTGGAGAAACAGAAGCGGACGGAGACCTGGGTTTGCCAGCAAAGCACCAAGGTTGTCAGTCACACGCAGTCGGTCAAGGTCATGTCTCGCCCCCCAACAGGGATCAGACATGTGGCTGCAGTGGAATACCACCAGCATGGCACGGAGAAGGCTCTCAGGCCTGTCAATGCAGAGCTGTTAGATTACGTGGCCATGAACCCAGCTGGGGGCCACAAGGATGGTCTGGCCTCAAGCAATGAAGTTGTTAGGAAAGTGTCTGGTGGGGATTTTGCAAAACCTCACCCAATCAGACCTGACAGGTTTTACCACAGCTTCCGCAATCCGCCGGGGGTTAAACATCACGTGAATCAGCGCAAGTCTCGAGACTTTGAGCAGTTACTTGAAGACAGGAAGCAGTCGGAGTATGCAGTGATTGATCAAGATGATGCCAGCACACTTCATGAATCAAATGTTATACGCTCTGTGTCAGCATTGTCACCCGTAGCACATCTCAGTGATGAAAGCACGTATGCCAAGCTAACCGAACCAAAGTTAGGACCTCTACATTCAACACCGCGCTACGAGGAGCAAATTGAACGGGGGGCAAATTACAGAACTAATGGCCCTGAGTCGAAGGATAGGGTTTATGGGGGGCCTGATCATTCTCAGAGGAGGAAGTCTCAAAGAACTCGTCGGCGGCCCCATAGAATGTACAGTTATTATGATGGGCATGGGGATGATATTAGTTATGAGTATAAGGGCCGGCTTCCGAATAAAAACTCATCTCGTACTCAGTCAAAAGATAGTGGGGTCAACTGTGTGGGCCTGGCCATGGCTGAAGGCAAAGACAAAAGACAGCCTGGTGCTGTTCATGAGACTGGGTCAAGTAAACACATTGCACGGGCATATCATGGTAGACAACATCCGAACCATTACCCTCCGTCTGGGAACCATGTTCACTTTATGATCAACAGTACCACAGCCAGTGAAGCCACAAACACTAACGCCTTCAGCGCTGCAGACTCAGTCACCAATTCGTTGATATACCAAAGTGATATTACAAACCCAGCTTACAACTCCGTGGTGTACTGCAGCAGTATCACAGATATACCGACTACATCGTCAGACTACCACCACACCATCACCGGCTCCAACCTGGAGTCCACGGAAATGCATTTACACCATAATTCCCTGCAGAGTGCCTTCTATTCTGAAACTGGAATGGATTTAATATCTTTGAATGCAATTGCCTGTAAATCTGAAATTGACCGTATAACATCTCAAGATGTGGTAGAGCTTCATGACGCTGTTGACACTGTTTTAGTAGATGTTTTAAACTCAGTCGCAGAAGATGCATCTGGTGCTTCTAGGAATGCTTCGGAACATGTTATATCAAAAGATGTGAAGGAAACAATTTCAGATAACAATGTTAGAGATTGTAAATATGAAGCCGGGGAGACGGCATCACAAGCTGTGGTGAGCAATAATTCTAAAAAAAAACACGGTCAGGGTATTGATCAGATTGTTTCTGTACCGGAAATCACTCCAGAGCAAGATCATGAAGATGGTCAGCCAGATGCTTCTAGTGGTGGTGAAATAAGTACACAAGCACAAACACAGGCCGCAGCTGGCTGTGCTGTCACATGTCACAATGCTGCCATTGGGAAAGATGTTGTTGATTTAGACACTGGGTTCAGTTCTCCGAGAAGTCCAGAAAAGTCGTTAGATAAAGTCCCAATCTCATGCCGTTCAAACTCTATCAGTGAGAACGGTAGTGGACCCAGCAGTCACGACAGCAACAGCCATCAGAGCTCTGACAGCTGCAGCCACACCCATCAGTCTTCCTCCAGCAGCAGCAATGATCAGCACAGCGATGTCTACATGGCCACAGGCAGTGATCAGCAGAGCAGCTCAGCCAACGAAAATGTTGACTTTAACAGTGAACCTCTCGTAGAGCAGATCAGCAACAAGCTGTCGGATTTGCCCAAACTGTTTCCTACAGTGAAGCAGAGCGCTTCTTTAAACTCCATCAGATCCTGCGGCCACGTTCAGCAGTCTCAACCAACATCTCAGTACAGTTACCAACATCTGCTGCAGTCTCAGATGTTGTCACAACACGGCTACCAACATCATTTTCAACATCCACATTATCATTCTCAGCAGCTGAATCAAAACGTAGCTGCCCTCTACCACACTGCCGCAAAAATTGTGCCTCACCCTGATGCCTACAACAACAATACGGCCAGCATTATGTACATAGAGCAGAACCACCACTGTCGCGATCCCCTTACAGGGCCATGTGCTCACCCAGCAGAGGCCACAAAATAAGCAACAGAAACGGGACAGGCCTCATTCAGTTGACTTGTGGAAGTCCAGCACTCCTTCAGAACTGCACAAGTTTGAGGAGGAACAGCTGTCCAAGAAATACGGAGAATATGAAGTCATGGGCGTGTTATAAGATGTGCTACAGTCAGTTAGTTGCTGGGGCCAGAGTAGTGCAGGGGCTTGCCTGCCTGCCGTGGGTTTAAATCCCTATTGAGGTGGATGTTTTAAAGTTGACCTGGTCCCCCAGGTTGACCCAGCCTCAAATGGGTACCAGGAAATGTCCAGCGAAGTCAAAGCGGCCGGCACTATACTGACCACATGGTCCACTGAGTGGCTGCTGGTCTGTGCAATATGGGGTTGGCACCATATACCTAACATGCCTCCAGGCAAGTCAAGGGGCCCTGTGCTTTGTTTTTACTTTACTGTGTTTATGTGCCAGGCGTGCTGTTCTTGTGCCAGCTTGGCCTGCAGAATTTTACCGACAAACGTAATTACTTGGTCAAAAGGCCTGATAGGTGCCCAGGAGAATGTTGATGAAATGCTGGTTAGAAAAGTGTTACATAAGATCATGTCATATTGATTGCCTCAGTACAGTAGCCTTGCGTGGCTTCTGTAACTGAGGGCATTTTTATTGCTTACATAATCTGTGTATGTCTAAGCCTGAACGAAATATGAACCATAACTGTCACTTCTGTGAGTGATCAGTAGTCCCTCTTCAGTCCCCAGTAGGTGGTCATTTCTGTGAGTGACCAGTAGTCCTTCACTCCCCGGTAGAGGTCACTTCACAGAGTGATCAGTAGTCCCTCTTCAGTCCCCAGTAGGTGGTCATTTCTGTGAGTGACCAGTAGTCTTTCAGTCTCCAGTAGAGGTCACTTCACCGAGTGAACAGTAGTCCAGCTACAGTCCCCAGTAGAGGTCACTTCACCGAGTGAACAGTAATCCCACTTCAGTCCCCAGTAGGTGGTCATTTCTGTGAGTGACCAGTAGTCCTTCAGTCCCTGATAGAGGTCACTTCACCGAATGAACAGTAATCCCACTTCAGTCCCCAGTAGTGGTCACTTCTGGGAGTAACCAGTAGTCCCTGTTCATTCCCCAGTAGTGTTTACTTCACAGAGTGACTAGTAGTCCCTCTTCATTCCCCAGTAGTGGTCACTTCACTGAGTGACCAGTAGTCCCTCTTCATTCCCCAGTAGTGGTCACTTCACAGAGTGACTAGTAGTCCCTCTACAGTGCCCAGTAGTGGTCACTTCACTGAGTGACCAGTAGTCCCTCCACAGTCCCCCTTAGTGGTCACTTCACTAAGTGGTCACTTCACTTTAGGACTAGTATTCCCTCTTTACTCCCCAGTAGTGGTCACTTCACTTTAGGACTAGTATTCCCTCTTTACTCCCCAGTAGTGGTCACTTCACAGAGTGACCAGTAGTCCAGCTTCAGTCCCCAGCAGTGGTTGGTTTCTAGTCGAATTGACACACCCCTCATGACGACCTGGACCATCAAATACATGTCTGATACTTTTCTGAGAAAGTAAAATACCTGACAGAATCTAACCATTTAACTGTTGTGTACTAGTTACTTCTTCAGCTTCTCACATGTTGAAGATACAGTACTTTGTGCTGCAGCTACAATCTTCTGTGGAAGATACAGTACTTTGTGCTGCAGCTACAATCTTCTGTGGAAGATACAGTACATTGTGCTGCAGCTACAATCTTCTGTGGAAGATACAGTACTTTGTGCTGCAGCTACAATCTTCTTTAGTTTCCCAACTCTGCAAGATACTTTGTTGCAATTACAATCCTCTTCTGTTTCCCAACTCTGTAAGATACTTTGCTGCACCTACAATCTTCTTCTGCTTCCCACATGTGGAAGATACAGTACTTTATGCTGCAACTACAATCTTCTTCTGCTTCCCAACTCTGTATGACACGAGTACATTGCTGTAACTATAGTCTCCTTCAGCTTGCCCAGTCTGTAAGTTACGTTTGCCTGCTGACTCTCTGGTCATGTGGTCAAACCCCCTTCGAGGCAGAGATTTTTATTCACTGACCTGTTTTGTCAGGTCATCCCAGCCTGAACTGGGCATCCAGAAATGTTCTGGAAATTGAACACTGTTGGGGTGGGGTGATATCAACCACATCTTGCTTGAAGTGTCAATTGGTTTATCAAACTATGGGCCTGACGCCATCTTCCTGTGTCAGAGAATAAATCATTATTTTAATGAATTGTAATGCCTCGGGGCGTAGTGCTTAGTTCACTTGCATGTCAAGACAGTGATCTGGGTTCAGTCCTCAGCAGTCAGGATCATTGTATCTGACCTGTACAGCTCTGGAGTTAGGATCATTGTGTCCGACCTGTACAGCCCTGGTGTCAATCGTCTCCTAAACATGGGTACCAGACAATTTTCACAACTGCTGGGGAAGGAGACTGACCACTCTACCTGATGTGTCATGGCCTAGAATATGTGAAGGCCTGACACTTCACACCCCAGTGGCAGTGACTGCCATGAGGCTACCATTACCTGAATCTTGATTTGTCAAGTGTTTACTGCTTTATGATTATTATTTGTGAAAACAGGTCATCTGAAAATGACACTTGTTGTTTGTATATAATTTTAGCTGCAGGTGTATTTATTCCAAGTGTCTGTTGGCAGACACCTCTGTGATAGAGTGCTAGAGTGCCCAGCTGTAGATGTGGATGTCTCAGACACCACGCTGGCTGTAGTCTAGCAAACTGAGACAATGTGTGTGTGTATATGTGTCAGATATATGAACCTGCAGGGTATTTTTCTCTCCCCTGGCTGGATTGATTGATTGATTGATTGATCTAGGAACCGACATCACAGCATTCGGGACATTCCCATAAGCGCTCCGTCCCCTGGCTGGATGTGGTGGTTTACCATATAGTGGTCCAGTCGTGGTTTATGGTATAGTGTCTGGTTGTGTTGGTTTATGTATAGTGATCCGGTTGTGATGGTTTATGGTATAGTAATCTGGCTATGTTGGTTTATGGTATAGTGTCAAGTTGTGGTGGTTTATGGTGTAGTGTCTGGTTGTGTTGGTTTATGGTATAGTGTCTGGTTGTGTTGGTTTATGGTATAGTGTCTGGTTGTGTTGGTTTATGGTATAGTGTCTGGTTGTGTTGGTTTATGGTATAGTGTCTGGTTCTGTTGGTTTATGGTATGGTGATCTGATTGTGTTGGTTTATGGTATAGTGATCTGATTGTGTGGTTTATGGTATAGTGATCTGATTGTGTTGGTTTATGGTATAGTGTTGGTTGTGTTGGTTTATGGTATAGTGATCTGGTTGTGTTGGTTTATGGTATAGTGATCTGGTTGTGTTGGTTTATGGTATAGTGATCTGGTTGTGTTGGTTTATGGTATGGTGTCTGGTTGTGTTGGTTTATGTATGGTGATGGTTGTGTTGGTTTATGGTATAGTGTCTGGTTGTGGGTTTATGGTATAGTGATCTGGTTGTGTTGGTTTATGATATAGTGATCTGGTTGTGTTGGTTTATGGTATAGTGTCTGGTTGTGTTGGTTTATGGTATGGTGATCTGGTTGTGTTGGTTATGGTATGGTGATCTGGTTGTGTTGGTTATGGTATGGTGATCTGGTTGTGTTGGTTTATGGTATGGTGTCTGGTTGTGTTGGTTTATGGTATAGTGTCTGGTTGTGTTGGTTTATGGTATGGTGATCTGATTGTGTTGGTTTATGGTATAGTGTCTGGTTGTGTTGGTTTATGGTATGGTGATCTGATTGTGTTGGTTTATGGTATGGTGATCTGATTGTGTTGGTTTATGGTATGGTGATCTGATTGTGTTGGTTTATGGTATAGTGTCAAGTTGTGGTGTTTATGATATGGTGATCTGATTGTGTTGGTTTATGGTATAGTGATCTGGTTGTGTTGGTTTATGGTATGGTGTCTGGTTGTGTTGGTTTATGGTATAGTGATCTGATTGTGTTGGTTATGGTATAGTGATCTGATTGTGTTGGTTTATGGTATGGTGTCTGGTTGTGTTGGTTTATGGTATAGTGTCTGGTTGTGTTGGTTTATGGTATAGTGATCTGATTGTGTTGGTTTATGGTATAGTGTCTGGTTGTGTTGGTTTATGGTATGGTGATCTGGTTGTGTTGGTTTATGGTATAGTGTCTGATTGTGTTGGTTTATGGTATAGTGTCTGATTGTGTTGGTTTATGGTATAGTGTCTGATTGTGTTGGTTTATGGTATAGTGTCTGATTGTGTTGGTTTATGGTATAGTGTCTGATTGTGGTGGTTTATGGTATAGTGTCTGATTGTGTTGGTTTATGGTATAGTGTCTGATTGTGTTGGTTTATGGTATAGTGTCTGATTGTGTTGGTTTATGGTATAGTGTCTGGTTGTGTTGGTTTATGGTATAGTGTCTGATTGTGGTTGGTTTTAGGTATAGTGTCTGATTGTGTTGGTTTATGGTAGTGTCTGATTGTGTTGGTTATGGTATAGTGTCAAGTTGTGTGGTTTATGATATGGTGATTGATTGTGTTGGTTTATGGTATAGTGTCTGGTTGTGTTGGTTTATGGTATAGTGCAAGTTGTGTTGTCTGATGTGTTGGTTTATGTATAGTGTCTGGTTGTGTGGTTTATGGTATGGTGATCTGGTTGTGTTGGTTTATGATATAGTGATCTGGTTGTGTTGGTTTATGGTATAGTGATCTGGTTGTGTTGGTTTATGGTATGGTGTCTGGTTGTGTTGGTTTATGGTATGGTGATCTGGTTGTGTTGGTTTATGGTATAGTGTCTGGTTGTGTTGGTTTATGGTATAGTGATCTGGTTGTGTTGGTTTATGATATAGTGATCTGGTTGTGTTGGTTTATGGTATAGTGTCTGGTTGTGTTGGTTTATGGTATGGTGATCTGGTTGTGTTGGTTTATGGTATGGTGATCTGGTTGTGTTGGTTTATGGTATGGTGATCTGGTTGTGTTGGTTTATGGTATGGTGTCTGGTTGTGTTGGTTTATGGTATAGTGTCTGGTTGTGTTGGTTTATGGTATGGTGATCTGATTGTGTTGGTTTATGGTATAGTGTCTGGTTGTGTTGGTTTATGGTATGGTGATCTGATTGTGTTGGTTTATGGTATGGTGATCTGATTGTGTTGGTTTATGGTATGGTGATCTGATTGTGTTGGTTTATGGTATAGTGTCAAGTTGTGTTGGTTTATGATATGGTGATCTGATTGTGTTGGTTTATGGTATAGTGATCTGGTTGTGTTGGTTTATGGTATGGTGTCTGGTTGTGTTGGTTTATGGTATAGTGATCTGATTGTGTTGGTTTATGGTATAGTGATCTGATTGTGTTGGTTTATGGTATGGTGTCTGGTTGTGTTGGTTTATGGTATAGTGTCTGGTTGTGTTGGTTTATGGTATAGTGATCTGATTGTGTTGGTTTATGGTATAGTGTCTGGTTGTGTTGGTTTATGGTATGGTGATCTGGTTGTGTTGGTTTATGGTATAGTGTCTGATTGTGTTGGTTTATGGTATAGTGTCTGATTGTGTTGGTTTATGGTATAGTGTCTGATTGTGTTGGTTTATGGTATAGTGTCTGATTGTGTTGGTTTATGGTATAGTGTCTGATTGTGTTGGTTTATGGTATAGTGTCTGATTGTGTTGGTTTATGGTATAGTGTCTGATTGTGTTGGTTTATGGTATAGTGTCTGATTGTGTTGGTTTATGGTATAGTGTCTGGTTGTGTTGGTTTATGGTATAGTGTCTGATTGTGTTGGTTTATGGTATAGTGTCTGATTGTGTTGGTTTATGGTATAGTGTCTGATTGTGTTGGTTTATGGTATAGTGTCAAGTTGTGTTGGTTTATGATATGGTGATCTGATTGTGTTGGTTTATGGTATAGTGTCTGGTTGTGTTGGTTTATGGTATAGTGTCAAGTTGTGTTGGTTTATGGTATGGTGATCTGATTGTGTTGGTTTATGGTATGGTGATCTGGTTATGTTGGTTTATGGTATAGTGATCTGGTTGTGTTGGTTTCTGGTATAGTGTCTGGTTGTGTTGGTTTATGGTATAGTGATCTGGTTGCGTTGGTTTATGGTATAGTGATCTGGTTGTGTTGGTTTCTGGTATAGTGTCTGATTGTGTTGGTTTATGGTATAGTGTCTGGTTGTGTTGGTTTATGGTATGGTGATATGATTGTGTTGGTTTATGGTATAGTGTCTGGTTGTGTTGGTTTATGGTATAGTGTCTGATTGTGTTGGTTTATGGTATGGTGATCTAATTGTGTTGGTTTATGGTATGGTGATCTAATTGTGTTGGTTTATGGTATGGTGATCTAATTGTGTTGGTTTATGGTATGGTGATCTGGTTGTGTTGGTTTATGGTATAGTGATCTGGTTATGTTGGTTTATGGTATAGTGTCTGGTTGTGTTGGTTTATGGTATAGTGTCTGATTGTGTTGGTTTATGGTATAGTGATCTGGTTATGTTGGTTTATGGTATAGTGTCTGGTTGTGTTGGTTTATGGTATAGTGTCTGATTGTGTTGGTTTATGGTATGGTGATCTAATTGTGTTGGTTTATGGTATGGTGATCTGGTTGTGTTGGTTTATGGTATAGTGATCTGGTTGTGTTGGTTTATGGTATAGTGTCTGGTTGTGTTGGTTTATGGTATAGTGATCTGGTTGTGTTGGTTTATGGTATGGTGATCTGGTTGTGTTGGTTTATGGTATAGTGTCTGGTTGCGTTGGTTTCTGGTATAGTGTATGTTTGTGTTGGGGTATGGTATAGTGTCTGGTTATGTTGGTTTATGGTGTAGTGATCTGGTTGTGTTTACTTAAACAGATATCCAGTTGTGCTGACTTAAAGTTATACGGTTGTGCAGGTTTACAACAGTTATCCAGTTGTGCAGGCTTACAACAATTATCTGGTTGTGCAGGCTTGCAACAGTTGTCCAGTTGATCTGGCTTACAACAGTTATCTGGTTGTGCAGGCTTACAACAGTTGTCTGATTGTGCTGACTTAAACAGTTATCCGGTTGTGTTGACTTAAACAGTTGTCTGGTTGATATGGCTTACAACAGTTATGTGGTTGTGCAGGCTTACAGCAGTGGTCTAGGTGATCTGGCTTACAACAGTTGTGCGGTTGATCTGGCTTGCAATAGTTGTCAGGCTTATATGGCTTACAATGGTTGTGCGGTTGATCAAGCTTACAACTTTTGTGCGGTTGATCAGGCTTACAACAGTTGTGCGGTTGATCTGGCTTACAACAGTTGTCAGGTTTATATGGCTTACAATAGTTGTGCGGTTGATCAGGCTTAGAACCGTTGTGCGGTTGATCAGGCTTAGAACAGTTGTGTGGTTGATCTGGCTTACAACAGTTGTCCAGTTGTTACAACAGTTGTCCAATTTGTCTGGCTTACAACAGTTGTCTGGTTGATCTGGCTTACAACATTTGTTCTGTAGATCAGGCTTACAACAGTTGTCCAGTTGATGTGGCTTACAACAGTTATCCGGGAAATCTGGCTTACAACAGTCATCTGCTTGATCTGGCTTACAACAGTTGTCTGGTAGATCTGGCTTACAACAGTTGTCTTGTAGATCTGGCTTACAACAGTTATCCGGTTGATCTGGCTTACAACAGTTGTCTGGTTGATCTGGCTTACAACAGTTGTCTGGTAGATCTGGCTTACAACAGTTATTTGGTTGATCTGGCTTACAACAGTTGTCCGGTTGATCTGGCTTACAACAGTTGTCCGGTTGATTTGGCTTACAACAGTTGTCTGGTAGATCTGGCTTACAACAGTTGTCTGGTAGATCTGGCTTCCAACAGTTGTCTTGTAGATCTGGCTTACAACAGTTGTCTAGTAGATCTGGCTTACAACAGTTGTCTGGTAGATCTGGCTTACAACAGTTGTCTGGTAGATCTGGCTTACAACAGTTGTCTGGTTGATCTGGCTTACAACAGTTGTCTGGTAGATCTGGCTTACAACAGTTATCCAGTTGACCTGGCTTGCAACAGTTATCCGGTTGATCTGGCTTGCAGCAGTTGTCTGGTTGATCTGGCTTATAGCAGGTGTCTGGTAGATCTGGCTTACAACAGTTGTCTGGTAGATCTGGCTTACAGCAGTTATCTGGTTGATTTGGCTTACAACAGTTGTCTGGTAGACCTGGCTTACAACAGTTGTCTGGTAAACCTGGCTTACAACAGTTATCTGGTTGATTTGGCTTACAACAGTTGTCTGGTAGACCTGGCTTACAACAGTTGTCTGGTAAACCTGGCTTACAACAGTTGTCTGGTAGATCTGGCTTGCAACAGTTGTCTGATTGATCTGGCTTACAACAGTTGTCTGGTAGATCTGGCTTACAATAGTTATCCGTTTGATCTGGCTTGCAACAGTTGTCTGGTTGTGCAGGCTTACAACAGTTGTCCAGTAGACCAGACTTGCAACAGTAGTTCGGTTATCAGGCTTGCAACAGTTATGCGGTTGATCTGGCTTACAACAGTTGTCCGGTTGCTCAGCCTTACAACAGTTGTCCGGTTGATCTGGCTTACAACAGTTGTCCGGTTGATCTGGGTTACAACAGTTGTCCGGTTCATCTGGCTTACAACAACTGTCCGGTTGTGCTGGTTTAAACACACAATGCTTTGTTATTTAATACTCTGTAATGTATATGTATCGGATTAAATTCCAACCATTATGACTCCTTAAGGTCTGTTGACACTTATAACATAGATACTGGATCATTGTGAGTATTTTCTGGGAAGGGAAAACTGTTGACACTTATAACATAGATACTGGATCATTGTGAGTATTTTCTGGGAAGAGAAAACCATGAGGACATGAGCAGGTCACCCAACCATCTTGCACACTAACAACATGATCTGCCTTGAATTCACTTTACTACACACCTACAACACTAACCTGCCTTGGATTCACTTTACTACACACCACACTAACAACATGACCTGCCTTGCATTCACTTTACTACACACCACACTAACAACATGACCTGCCTTGCATTCACTTTACTACACATCACACTAACAACATGACCTGCCTTGCATTCACTTTACTACACACCACACTAACAACATGATCTGCCTTGGATTCACTTTACTACACACCACATTAACAACATGACCTGCCTTGCAGTCACTTTACTACACACCATCAACATCGACCTGCCTTGGATTCACTTTACTACACACCAACAACATTAACCTGCCTTGGATTCACTTTACTACACACCAACAACACGACCTGCCTTGGATTCACTTTACTATCCACTTGTTTAGAAATAGCGCTCTAATCTGTTTTATCTTTCAAGGACTAATACCTAAATCTATTTTTGTGTTTTCCAACCTTTCTGAATAAGAAGTATATTAAAGAAAACCAGTTAATAACACCCACACAAAGAAAAAAAAAATGAATCAAAGATTAAAGCATAAAGGAAAGACATGGAAGGAACTCAGACAGTACAGAATATGAGAGTTTGGCATAAGATGGTGCAGTCTATACGCTATCTGGGGTTAAAGACAGAAGACTATCCAATTGTCTATGACTTTATGTAATGATTTTTTAACAAATAACATTGAGTGGCGAAAGATGTTGAATGTATATGTTTTTACAATGCCTAATTGAATCACAATGTAACATATTACAAGCTGTACCACTGCCATATTTGGTGCCAACTTTGTTTCTTACCAAATTTTACACGATGTTTTTTTTTTAAACCTGGCCAGAAAATGGCCCCATACATTGAAAACAAATGTTTTTTTTTAATCAGCTGGGAACAGGTAAAGTTTTCTTGTAAGCTGATTTCTAGTGATGACTTTTGTTGACTTAGAATGTTCTGTTGATTTGAAACATAAGGTTTCTTGTTGTCTTAATATATATTGCAGACATTATGTGTGCGTAGAATGGGAATATATTAGTGGTGTCTTTTGTTGTAATTTCCAGTTTTGTTAACTTAGAGTGGAAATATATTAACTGTCTTTTGTTTTAATTTCTTGAAAGGACATTTTCTTGACTTACAAACAGCGTTTTTTTAGAATGGAAGCTGTTGATATGGATTGTGTGTCTAACAGGGCTGTTGTTTTAGTTGTGTACGTTGTCAAGGTGGTCAGATAGCTGTATATACCAGTAGGGGAAAGAATGGGGGGAGTTCAATTCTGTGGCAGCTGCGAGCAGTTTGTAACAAAATCATTGAGTTGTAAACTATTTGTTTGACTATGTATTGAGCTGTAAACTATATGTCTGAGTTGTATACTTTGTTGTAAACAGTATGTCTGACTATGTACTTTGTTACAAATTATATGTTTGAGTATACTGAGTTATAAATTATATGTCTAACTGTATGCACAGCTGTACATTATATGTCTGGCTATACTGAGCTGTAAACTACATGTCTGACTATACTGAGCTGTAAATTATATGTCTGACTATACCAGGCTGTAAACTATATGTCTGACTATACCGAGCTGTAAACTATATGTCTGACTATACCGAGCTGTAAACTATATGTCTGACTATACTGAGCTGTAAACTATATGTCTGACTATACCGAGCTGTAAACTATATGTCTGACTATACCGAGCTGTAAACTATATGTCTGACTATACCGAGCTGTAAACTATATGTCTGACTACACCGAGCTGTAAACTATATGTCTGACTAAAATGGCTACCAGGAAATTATTGGGGAGTAAAGGCAGCTGGCGTGACCTCTGCCACTTGACCCCTGGGAGGCTGATTGGTCTATACAAATATGGGTCCAGCCTCATGTGACCAGGATGTCTTCAGGTGTGCTCCCAGGCTCCTCTACTTGCTTACTTACTCTACATGATGATGATAGTATTTTTTTAAAATTCACATTCAGATTTTATCATGTAACAAACAGTTCACTTGTTCATAACATTTACATCTTTTCATGTAACAAATGGTTCACCATTTCCTTTGAGAGGAGTGTCTTCACATCTCAGTTCAGTGGTCAATCACAAAGACCACCATTTATCGTATTGTCTCTGATCATATTTGAGTGTTCTTTGTGCTGCACTGTTATTTATGACATGAGATTGAGCTGACAGTCTTGTATTTATCATGTAGTGTCACCACTGAATGCTTCTAGTCAAGCTGTCTTTGTATAATAAATCTATTTCAGATTTTCCATGTTTGTGCAGTTGTCATTTTGTACGTGAACGATAATATCATATTGTATGGTTTCTTCTTGATCTGGCTTTTAACTGTACATAGCCAAGTCTAGTAATGATACTCTGTCTCATCGTTTCTGTACTCTTCATCTGCTGTCTAATTCTCTGCTTTCCAGCTGCCTGTATATCATGTACAGTTAAACACACTGTGTGCTGATGCCGAGGTAAGGGGTTCAACCTCTACACCGGACAGTTGGACTAAAATGTTGACCTGTCATCCTTGACTTGGGGACGTAAATTACAAGTACCTCTGAAGTCGGAGTGGGTTCGCCTGATGGTGGGGGACACTGGTGATAGGGAAAGCTAATCCACACACAAAAGTCAGTCCATTGCACTAAAAAATAGTAGCATGTATGTGAGCTACGTTTGAGTTCAATAAAAAAACTGCTTCTGAACTCTAAATAAAAATACGAGTAATTTCCACACCCAAAACTGGATGTCAACCAAAGATCAACGGTCAATCATGAAGGCACTGAAAATGTCACAAACTGAACATCCACACTCCATGATCAGCACCATTGGGAACTGTTGACAAGAAATTATACATACATAGACTGGTCATAGCATTGCAGCAGTTAATCCGTATTACAAGCCTATTATATCTATACAATGTAGAGGTGAAGTGGTATTACACGCCTATCATATCTACACAATGTAGAGGTTAAGTGGTACTACAAGCCTATCATATCTACACAATGTAGAGGTTAAGTGGTATTACAAGCCTATCATATCTATACAATGTAGAGGTTAAGTGGTATTACAAGCCTATCATATCTATACAATGTAGAGGTGAAGTGGTACTACAAGCCTATCATATCTACACAATGTAGAGGTGAAGTGGTATTACAAGCCTATCATATCTATACAATGCTGACAAATAACAGTCACATTTGTTAGAGCATGCATCCTTCCTGTGGCATCTTACGAGTGTGTCATGGACCATTTTGCAATCTCTATGCAGTTAGGCGTCGCAGGCTTGTTTGATGATTTATTTCCGAACTAGGGCTCGCTTGGTGTGCTGAGACATGGTGCGTTTTTAAGGTGTTGGAGACTCCGTCGTCTATTTTTTTTTCTTTTCATGTTGTATGCTCTTGTCGCTGGTGACATTGGGTTCATTTGCAATCAGTAAATAAGACAAATTGGGGCTTTTGAATCTCAGTGTTACACCAAAAAATTATGAGATTACAGTAGACCAGACATCATTATCAAGTGCCCTGCCAGGTGGTTTAGTTCATGTCTTTCCACAGATCTCTGTCGGTGGTGTTCTGGATGCTATTCCTCCATGTCACCGTCTTAGTCCACCCAGCATCATTTCTCTTGGTTTACCCCTGTCTCTCTTTCCCTTGATCTTTCCAGTTGTCATGATTTTCTCCAATGCCTCTCTTCTCATCACATGACCAAACAGGCGGTCTATTTCTTATTGTTGTATATAATTTTCTAGTTTCATTAGCCTCTTTCAGGCAATCGTTAGTTACTCTGGCAGCCAAGAAATTCACAACATTCGTCTCAGGAACCACATTTCTGTTGCTTGCAAGTTCTTCCGAATTTGTTCATTTACACTCCAAGATTCACTGCCTTATAGCAAAACAGATTATAAATAGCATTTCAGCACTCTATGAGAACCAAACAGAAGAATACTGACATTCTAAAAGATTTTAACATCAAAGAAACCTGGTTCAAAAACAGCATTATATCTCGGAACCTGGAGTACTTTAGCCATATAAAACAGTGTGGGTTTTGGTTAGTTGATCTTCAGTGGAGAGATGGTACTTGATAATGATGGCAAGATGTAGGGTTGCCTTGTTCTCTACAACCTAATGTAGAGAATGGGTGATCAAAAGAAGATATACATGAACTGTGTAAAACAGTAGCAACTGTGGTGGCTAGATGCAAAACTGAGAAGCAGCTGTCGTGGCTAGATGTAAAACTGAGGGGCATCTGTAGTGGCTAGATGTAAAACTGAGTAGCAGCTGTAGTGGCTAGATGTAAAACTGAGTAGCAGCTGCAGTGGCTAGATGTAAAACTGAGTAGCAGCTGTGGTTGCTAGATGTAAAATGAGTAGTGGCTAGATGTAAAACTGAGTAGCAGCTGTGGTGGCTAGATGTAAAACTGAGTGGTGGCTAGATGTAAAATTGAGTATCGACTGTGGTGGCTAGATGCTGGCCTGACAGCCCAGTGGTCACAGGTTCGATTCCACATGAAGGTGGAGTTTTAATTGACCTGGGCTCCCACGTGACCTAGGCTAAGGTAGATATTGGGAAATGAAGATGGCCGGCGTAACACTGACCACATCACCCCTGGGGTACTGCCAGTTTGTCTTAAAATATGAGTCTGGCACCATACGCCCAAGCACTTTAATTAATTAAAAGTCGTCTTTACGTTTGACCAAAACAGCTCACAGCAGGGACCTGCCGTGGTTCTCTGACGTGTTGGGACCAGCACATTCTGTACGCCTGAAAGCACGGGGAATGGGTGGCGTCTTTTTCTCTTAGCAGACGATGAGCGCAGGTGTAGAACCCTGGTCTGACTATACTCGTGACATTATCAAATCCCCTAATGATTACACCAACACGCCCCCTTGTAAAAACTGAGTGGCAGTACTAAATGTATGCCGGCAGTACCTACTTGCAGTTCAGCTCACTTTTAAATGATGGTGATTGATGTACGGAAGCAGGTAATGAGAAATTAGCAGACAACGAGGAATAATGTGCAAGCTGCAAAGATATGAACTGGAAACAAATAGGTATATTAAGCTCCTGCGAGAATATATACCTATTTGTTTCCAGTTCATATTGTTATATCCTGCTGCAGCCGCTGCTTTTTCTGTCTATTCCATATCATGCAAAGATATGGTTTTGTGGATAATAGAAAGAGTAATGAAAATACCTTGAAAGAAGTTAAATCTCAAAGAGAACTGGTTACACGAATCAGAGGAAGACAGTCCACATTCTTTTGGGCATGCCATGAGAAGAGGCGGGGGGGGGGGGTGGGGGGGGGGGGGGGGGGGGGGGGGGGGAGAGAGGGGGTGGTGGTGGTAGAAACTACCATCCAAAGGTATAATTTGTATTCACCATGTCTCTGCAGATCTCTACCAACCATGGTTGATACGCATTTGAACTCAACGAATGCAGTCACCAAGACGCTGAAAATTTGTGTATGTGTGGGAAATTCAAGTATTTAGACCACATAAACTGGTTTTACTTAACAATGCTGAAATACCTTGGACAGCCAAAATGAGTGATATATTTTGAAAGGTTAATAAACAAAAACAACTTATCGCAAACATAAAAAAGAGGCAGTCAACATTGTGTGGTCAAGTTATGAGAAGATGAAAAATTGCAACATGTGAGTGAGTGGCACCTTGCAGTCTTGACAGACCAAAGTATGTGAGTTGGGATGTGGCCAATATTCCATCACAATGCCTGGGTAGAGCTTCAGAGAAACATGTGGTGCCCAAACGACATGATCCCTCTCTTGGCCTAATCGTGTGTTTTCCAGGGGAATGGGTAACCAATACGTCTGGCACAAGGTAGGCTGCAGACGCTGGCGGCACAGCGTCAAACCTCCGAGACCTCGCCACCACGAGCAGGTGGCGAGTGATGGCCACACCCTGGCACCCAAGGGACCCGGCTAAGAGGCGTTCAGCCAAGTCCCACAGGTGAGGGCCTCGTACGAGCCCGGACCATAAGGGCGCGCATAACTGTCAATCACAAGTGTCCGACCTGTGTAAAGCGTACACTATCGTTAGACTCTCCACCTGACTTTAGCGGACCCCGGGACCAGCGGGAATAGGCCCGCTGGAGATATTGTTCGTCTGCTGCCGAGACTGAATAAGTAAAGAAACGATAAAAGTAGTGGTATTTCAATTGCGCTTGCGCTCCCACCTATGCTACACCCTTCATGTGTCTTCACAAAGTCGGACTAGAGTCAAGCTCAACGGGATCTTCTTTCCCCGCTGAGAAGAATAGAGATAGGCTCAGAAGAATAGAGATAGACACAGAAGAATAAAGAGATATACAGATGAATAGAGAGACCCTTGACAACCTTTCATCACGACATGATAAATAAAATAGGGATGCATGATAAATTTGGTAGGCAATGACGAGATAATAGAGAAAAACTAATCATCCACACCAGTTGGTATGCCACTTCATGATGATATGTGGGAAGACGCTGTGGTAAATTGGGTGTCCTTTGAGCATTGCCCTGGTCGTTCAATCCCCAACAATGACATGTCCCCAGCCCGTACAACTCTGATGTTGACCCGACCTTGTGATACGGGAACCAAGTCATTTAAAGAGTTGTCTGGACTGGCAAGGGAAATGTCGTTTGGTTCACTTTTTGAACTCAAGCGTAGTCCATACGCGTGCTACTACTTCTAGTGCACTATACTGTGGGTTACCTTTCCCTATTACCAGTGACCCTCACTATCAGGCGAACCCACTCGGACTTCTGAGATACTTGTAACTTACGTCCCAAAGTTGAGGACGAGAAATCAGCACTTTAGTCCAACTGTCCGGTAGGGGTTGAACCCGCTACCTCGGCATCAATAACACCAACAGTTTACGAGCGAGCGCGCTGATCCAGTCTGCCATGCTGACCTCCGGCAAGAGAACGAGATGGCAGGCGGGCATCATGTGTCAACTCCTCCAGAATGGCGTTCTGGCTAGTCCATAGGGGTGACTCTTGTTCCTCTGCCAGTTCTCCTGCCCAGGGTGTCTGTAATCTCCCGAGTCCTTCATGCTGGCCGACCACTGCCCGTTCTCACACGTACCACGCCTTCCCATCTCCGTTCTCTCCCAGCCAATGCCACGTTCTTGTGTGTCCTCTCCCAGCCAATGCCACGTTCTTGTGTGTTCTCTCCCAGCCAATGCCACGTTATTGTGTGTTCTCTCCCAGCCAATGCCACGTTCTTGTGTGTTCTCTCCCAGCCAATGCCACGTTATTGTGTGTTCTCTCCCAGCCAATGCCACGTTATTGTTTTCTCCCCCAGCCAATGCCACGTTCTTGTGTGTCCTCTCCCAGCCAATGCCACGTTATTGTTTTCTTCCAGTCAATGCCACGTTCTTGTGTGCTCTCTCCCAGCCAATGCTACGTTCTTGTGTGCTCTCTCCCAGCCAATGCCACGTTCTTGTGTGCTCTCTCCCAGCCAATGCCACGTTCTTGTGTGCTCTCTCCCAGCCAATGCCACGTTCTTGTGTGCTCTCTCCCAGCCAATGCCACGTTCTTGTGTTGTTCTCTCCCAGCCAATGCCACGTTCATGTGTTGTTCTCTCCCAGCCAATGCCACGTTCATGTGTTGTTCTCTCCCAGCCAATGCCACGTTCTTGTGTTCTCTCCCAGCCAATGCCACGTTCATGTGTTGTTCTCTCCCAGCCAATGCCATGTTCTTGTGTGCAGAGTATATCATCTTTCAAGACAAGATGCTCACTTCCTGTAGAATGTCAGGTTTTTTTTTTTTCCTTCTTGATCCACTTATTGTAAGCATTTTTCTGTAACCTTCAAGTTGAAAAGCCCATTTTTTCCCTTCTGCGATTGCAAAAGCAGCTACTCAAGCTGAAAAAACATCTGATGGCTGCAGAAATGTGGTTTCTGAGAATTATGCAAAGAATACCATAGACAGGCAGAAAAACCAATGACCAAGTACTACAGGAGACAAATGAAAATCGTAAATTGATTAGATAAATTAGGCGTAGAGTCAAAATTTTTTGGACATGTTATGAGAAGAAATGGATTGGAGAACTTAGTGACGACTGGCAAGATTCAAGGGAACAGGCCAAGGGAAAGACCGAGAGGAAAATACCTGGATGGCGTGGCCACATGGCATGGTCGAGACAGGAACACTGAGCTGATCCACGACTCTGGTGATTGAGTGAGATTGCAGAACATGACCACCCACGGTTATCGGCATGGCACATGACTGATTGATTGATTGCAAAATGGTCCTCGACTCAAATCTGTATGTTGTCACAGGAAAAGGAACTTCTTCTTTCGCTCAGTTTAAATTTATTGTCTATATCTGCAATGTGCCAGCGCTGTGGCGAACGGGTTACGAGCACAATTCACAATCCCACATTCAAAACACAGCTTCGGGAGATGTGAAAGCAAACTGCCTTGCATTAGTTTTCATACAATGGTATGAGTGCCGGTCGTTCAGAAAGCAGCGGTAAACTACTGAATGTAAGCTGGCCTAGAAATTACAAACAGTAAATAAATGCCGGGGTTGACTGTGATGTCCGCTAAAGGTTATGCAACTATCTTAATTGTTTTGCAATGTTGTCTCTTGTATACACTTTATTTGTTGTTAGTTCACTCAGTGGTCCAGTTTTTTCTATTGTTTCTCTAGGCCAGGTTCGACCAGACATGTTGTATTGGAGCAGTCGTATGTGTCTATAACTGCAAAGCTGCAATGCTGTCTCTTGTATGAATTTAACTGTCTTTTTCAGTTCACAGCAGTCCATATTGTTTATCTTCAACTGTCGTCTCTCTAGGCCAGAAGGTTTGCCTAGATATGTTATATTTTGGGCAGTCTTGGAGTATGTGTCTTAAAGTAACTTATGGACTGAATGGTTCATGTGCAGTGAGGACTAACTAACGAAAGATGCATGTCCTCAAAATGTCTACTTCAATTTGTGTGCTGGTGTTGTCACGGGCTCTTGATACTAACATCTGCATGGTTACTGCAATCTTCAGACGTATGGTCTCCACTGCTGCTGCTTACGAAGCCAAGATAATCAAATTTTGTGACATTTTCAATGTCATTGTTGATTGTAATGTTCAGTTGGCCTGTAGTATTGTCATCTATCATTGGTATAAAACCCTAGGGGCTAGCAGGGTACCCTTTACTCCCCATGTCATGACAAAGGGTCCTTTACTGAACTGTCTTCATGATCAGATTAGATTTGGTCACCTGGAGAAGGTTAATCCGGTCAACAAATGCCCGCAGAAGTCGGATGTGTCGGCCTAACGGCGCAAGAACGCAGCTCTGCTGTAAACAGGCACAACGCAATCACGTCAGAAAAAAAGCTCTGGATGAACGAAGAAAATCTGGTCAAATGTCAGCATTGAACTTCTTGGTCTGCTGTATTCTTAGAATGTGTCAGTAACAAACATTTCAGTTTACAAGCTTCCAGTTTCTTCTTCAGTGTTTGTGGAATTCTCCATACTCAAGACTAGTTTTTCTGAATTTCTTTTTGAAAATAGTACCAAAGTAGTTCAAAACACCTGCATGTTTCAAGATCAATGCACCAAAGTCAGTCAAGACATCTCTGCATGTGTGCAGATCAATCAGCTTGTGTATTTACTTGTTCATTAGTCTTGTTTTCTTTAAAAAATTTATTGAATGTGACAAATATATTTACATGTATAGGCGGGTCTACAAATTTACATATTGAAAATTACAATATCACCAACAATTGGAGAATGAGAACTAACTGTTCATACTTATTAAATTATAATTTAGCCATAATACTTGTAATCATTGTTTGCTTCCTAAACACGTCATCATACACATGAGAATAGACTAGAAGGATAAGATTGCAGATCCATTAAAAATAAGAACAAGTTAAAGATCATATGCACACACACACATGAAAACTGAAAGAAAGAGAAAAAGAGGGTTGTGCACGCGAAAACAGAAAGGAAAGAGAAACAAAATTGTAGCTGTTCATTCCTTTTGTAGTGAAATGTTAACAACATGAAATGACACACAACTTACAGTCTAGTTATAATGATCACCATATACTATTTTTTGGGGGGCGCTCGCTCACTCTGAACTCAAGCGTAGACCACATATGTGCTACAACTTTTAGTGCACTGGACTGATTTTTGCATGTAGATTAGCTTTTCCTATTACGTGTCCCTCACCATCAGGTGAACCCACTACTAATTCAGAGGTACTTGTAATTTACATCCCCAAGTCAAGGACGAGAAGTCAACATTTTAGTCCAACTGACCAATGTTGAGGTTGAACCCGCTACCTCGGCATCAGTACACCAGATGTTTAAGAAGCAGTGCTCTCCCATATGCTGACCTCTACCAAATACGATATGCACTCGTAATACTACATAACAATGTCAACTGTAAACACTGCAGCTGTCTGACAGCACCGACCACAGAATACTCAGTTTTGCCTGTTTACTGTTTTATCTATGTTTACCCTATGTGCTGGCATTTGTGATTCATTATTTTCACACACTGTCCTAAGATAAGAAGTCCTACACTGCTCCACTCTGTGTGCATCATCAGAATATCTCAAATACAGCAGTTTGTGATCCTGCGCTGATAAAACAGTCACAACATGATGTATGTTTTGGTTGACTGGAGAGAACATGCTGACAAAGACTTGTTACATCTGTGCAGGATCACCAACTAACCTCTTGATAAGTCAATATTTTATATCTTCTTCTTCTGCGTTCATCCGGAGATTTTTTTCGTACATGATTGCATTGTGCCTGTTTACAGCAGAGCTGCATTCTTGTGCCGTTAGGCCAACACATCCGACTTCTGCGGGCGTTTGTAGACAGGGTTAGCCTTCCCGGATATTATGTTATATGACATCTTGCTGAAGCTTATTTCTGTTATCTCTCAGATTTTGTGCTCTTCCCCACTGGTCTCGTCAAGGAGAAGATCAATTTTATAATTGTTGCAATGAGGACTCAAAAGTTAGTAATAGTTAAGCATGTGACCAATACAATTATTGAGAGACGAACACAAAACACGAGCTATAAAAACCAGTGATGTTTTGTTTTTTTCTTTCAACTGTCTTGAAATGTTCACAAATTTCTGAAATCACGAGTTTGTGATCTTGGCTGGAGATACCCATTGGATACAATTTCTTCAACAGACAAAACCAACAAGGTGGCAGAGTGGTAGCATCGGATGAATTCGAATAAGAGACGAGATTCCGTTCTCCAGTAAAACACACTGATGACTTGTGGACTATAGACAATATGTGCTGTGAATGTCAAATTTACAAGGTCCCATGTCTCTCTACACTCTAGGGTAGAAGAGGATACCACCCCTTAACTACAGAACACAGAAATATGAGCAGCAACATAAAACAATAATGAGCAAATAACTTATTCCAAATAAAGAAAAACAACAAACTGTCAGCAAGTCACAATACATTTTATAACATAAAAATGCAAGCTATAATTCATTATTTACAAGCGACACAGAATGATGAACTCATATAATCAACCAAGCAAACTGGTGTGAAATCAAAGTCTAAAACAATGCTCACAGTACAGAACCAACAATTCTCCCAAAGTCATACACCCAAGTCCATCACCAGTAATGGAATCATAATCACAAGGATGATGACACAGTCATATCCTGCATGACTGACAATGTTTAGACTTGCAGCAGCACCACGGAAAGCTTCAGGCAGCATACAAGCCAGGCATGCTCCAGCCTCACAAACAACAGTTAGGTAACTGGGACAGGATAGGAAACCGCAAACTTCCAATGATTGGTACAATGGGTTGGTGGAGAAACAATCATGAATTAAATCAAACTGTAAAACGTAAGTGCAGCCGAGTCTTCACTGAATGGGCACAAGGTACTGGGCAGCATTCAACATTGCCAACTATTATTACGAAGGCTGTGGTGTGAGATTTACAAGAAAACACCCTTCTCTTTCTTCATCCCCATAATTCACCCAGTTAATTCCCTCCTTTATGGTCTGGTTTCAGACTGGCAACATTTCACACACTTCCTGACGTTTCAAACAGTGAGATGGCTTATCAATGGGTCCAACTCCAGAACACCATGGCATGTAGGAAACTGCTGCCACCCACAAAAGATATTACCCCATAAAACAGACCAAAAAATGAATGTCATGTCATCATATGAGTATGTACATAAGTCATTGTAACAAAAGATACATGTTCAGAAGTTTGTCCTCAACAACAAAGTTGTGGAATTGAAATTACTACCATGAGCACACAATAAAGAAAGAATAATTCTGAACCGCTGTCTTCTAAACTAGCTAAAGACAATTTAATACAATTTGTAACATGTAACCACAAGGTAGAAGAGGCCAGTAAACGGTGCGAGTCCAGTATTTGGTTTCCATGCAGTCATGACAGGTGGCCAGTATTTGGTTTCCATGCAGTCATGACAAGTGGCCAGTATTTGGTTTCCATTCAGCAATGAGAAGTGGCCAGTATTTGGTTTCCATGCAGTCATGACAAGTGGCCAGTATTTGGTTTCCATTCAGCAATGAGAAGTGGCCAGTATTTGGTTTCCATGCAATGAGAAGTAGCCAGTACTCAAGACTTGGTCACTTTTACAAAACCATGTAATGTTGACAAACAGCCAATACTCAATACTGGTAATGTTTGCTCAAACCATGTGGTTATGACAAGTGGCTATTACCCAAGATGCAAATTTTACTAAACCATGCGGTTATGATGAATGGCCAGTATTCAAGACTGGTAACATTTACTAAATCATGTGGTTATGACAAGCAGCCAGTACTCAATTTTGGTAACATTTATCCAAAACACATGATTTTTTTATGAGTGGCCAGACTTGTAACATTTACTAAACCATGAAATTATGATAAGTGGCCAGTATTCAAGACAGGCAACCTGTGCCATATATTTGGAAATATATACATCAACAGTCTTGGACAACTGGCAAGGAACTGACCATTACACTTTAATACCGTAAGAAACTTAAAAAGAGAACAATCTTTAGGTCGTTTGAGGACGTCTGACATTCTGGAAATCACACACTAAATCCAACTACACTTGGAGGGTTCAAGTATCTCTCATTGCACAAACCTGTCCAGCTCATTGCTGTTACACAAATTAATATCCTGTAGAAGTAAGTATAATACTGTCATGCATTTTGTTTTGAGTGGAAACAAATATCTCCATTCAAAAATATTTTCCAGTGAACGCAACTACACAAAATATGATAATGAAGCTGACGAACACAGGTGCAGGCTAACGTGTAGACGGAAGCCTTAATCAATAATGATGCACAGAATAACACAAACAATCAAAATTAGGCATAACACAGGAATACTTATATTTCAGTTTTGTTCACTGGACTACTACTTGAATGTCACGCTAAGTATTCCTGCGTTTGATCAGTTGATTGTTTTATCCTTGTATCCTTAGGTTCACATGTGTGTTTTAAAAAAAATTTAACTTCTTAGTTATATTTTGTGTTTTCATTCAGACTCTAGTCAGAGCTCAGCAACAGCCGAGCACCCCCCCCCCTTACCTCCAGTGAACTAACATATGATCTCCAACGCTTCTATGTGTGTGTGTTGTTTAAGCCCTGTGATGACATGTGCGCTCCGAAACATGTGGTTTCAGTCTCTCAACCCTATTTGCAACTGCTAAGGCAAAGAACTGTTTCAAGCCTCCATCCCTCAATGCCATGGATGAGGGTGCTCATTTCTCTCGAACAGTCCATATTGGCAGCAACAGCCACACGATAACAATAATAATAAAAGGAAAAGCACACACAGTGGACAACAAAGATAACCATTTGTCAAGTATAAAAATGTATCAACAATTAAAAGTCAACCATCTGGGTTAGCCAGCTCAGTAACCATCACTGCTGTAGTTGCCCCGCTCCTCGTAGTTCTTAGCCTTACTCTTGCTAGATGTGCTTTTCTTGCCACTGCCTTGTTCATCCTATGGAGAGGAGAGAAGCAGCATAGAACATCTGTTTATTTACATTCTCATTACACATTCGTGTGTATATTGGTGTGTATGTGCTCGTATATATGTGTATGTGTATATATTTGTGTGGGTATGTGTGCATGCATGCAGTGTATGCAAGGGAGTGTGTATTTGTATGTTATTGAGTGTGTGCATAACTGAGAATTTGTGCAAATGATGTAAGTATGTATGCACGTGTGTCTGCCTGTCTCATAACATGGTAATATGCATTGTTTACGTTTACAAAATCCATTTGACAATGTTTTTTCCCTATGTGAATGTAACATGCACAATTGATGAATGAAAGATGAGTGATTGGAAGGGCCGAATGTAAGACAGGCCTGTGTACCCAATTTGTTAGCCTTAGAAAATAAAGTTTGTTCTTTTGTTCGTATGCCCGTCTGTTCAGAACAAAATCCAAATGCATGGTTTCGGCTCTAGTGGAAACTGCCTGGGACAGGGGGCAACACTTCTTCCTTGTGCCTCTTTCAAGGGGAGTGTCTCACACCAAGTTATGCACCTCAAAGGATGGTGTCTCCGACTTCAGCATGCAGGTGCATCTAGTTTACTTCCTCCAGACGGATTTCCTGTAAGGCAAAGAGCTCTATCCACTGGACAATTTTCTATCTCAACAATTTTGCCAGGACTGCGGCCGTATGGCATATTCTGTTGTGACTTCCAATTGATGTGGGATTTTAATTGTGCACAACTTGCACAGAACCTGTTTATCACCGTCAAAGCATGTGCATGCATGCTGTGTTAGTTTGTCGAGACTCCTTTCTGTTCCACTTTTCACATGAGGCAGTAAGGAGCATTTTGTGCGATAATCACTGCCTCAGCAACGGAGCATAATGGGGCGATCCTTTGCTGTAAAGTTGAAAGCACAACTAACTAATGCTGTGTATGCTCATCTTGACCAATCGCAATACACTAGATCAGGTTAAACAACAATATGCTAGAGTTAATTCTTGTTTGTCTTATGCTAGAGGTAAATCTTGTTTGTATTCTGCATTCATTCAAATTGTGTCAATGACTGAACAGTTCTCATGTGTCACTGGGCCCATAAGGCAAGCAAAGAACAGTAACACTGCCTGTTGTCAGAGACTCAGGAAGGTTGGCATCAGAATGGCTACCTCAACCCATAGAAAATTTGAGTTGCCAAATCCAACCATTCATGAACAAGTCCAAGTCTACAAAGAACTTGGCATGAGTTGGCTGGTTGCCTATGCTCTACTGAGAGAACAGGAGGGAAGAAGAAAACATGTATGTTTACGGCAGTTCTATCATATTGTGACTTTTCATTTTTTGCCACATGTATGCCTTGGGATATTCAAGGCTACAAATGTGGAACTACTATATGTAGCAAATAGATATATATCCATACACTCCTTCCAGTGCAACGGAGGCCTGTGATGGCCATTTATCTATGCCTGACGTGGCCATACGATGTAGGGTTCCATACAATCAGCAGAGAGCCAGCTGGCAGCCACAGTGTGCTACAGAGTACCCCTCCATAGGCAACACACTGGCCTGACATTTCCCCCACTCCTGTGACAAACATCATCATGCCACACAGTTCATGTGTTAGTCCAAAAGCTATCCTATGTTGTTCGCCTCTATGTGTACATACTGGCAACTGGCTCCTTTATAGCACCATGTCCTGGAAATGGATATACATTGGCCATATAAAATGCCAAGCTGAGAGAGAGCAGTAACAGAAGGTTTGGTGGCAACCAGCACAAAGTGGGACATAATTTGGCCATAAGAATGCCATGCTGAGAGAGAGCAGTAACGGAAGGTTTGGTGGCAACCAGCACAAAGTGGGACATAATTTGGCCATATGAAATGCCATGCTGAAAGAGAGCAGTAACGGAAGGTTTCGTGGCAACCAGCACAAAGTGGGACATGGGACATTACAGATGCCTTGGACACAAAGCAGGGAAGCTGCCAACAGATTGAGTGTGGTGGGCTGTGATGAGGGCACTGTTCTACAAAGATCCTACATCAACTTTACTGTGCAAATGAACTGTTCTACATCAACTGTACAATATACATTTTTTTTTTGCACTCACTCACTTTTAACTCAAGTAGTCCATACACGCCTACTTCTAGTAGTGTTGGACTGAGTTTTGCGCTGTGGATTAGCTTTCCCTATTAACAGTTTCCCTCGCCATCAGGAGAACCCACTCCAACTTCAGAGGTAATTGTAATTTATGTCCCCATGTCAAGGACGATAGGTCAACATTTTTGTCAACTGTCCGGTGTAGGGGATGAACCCCTTACGCCGGCATCAGCACACCGGATATTTAAGAACACGTGTTCCTATCCATTCGGCCATGCTGACCTACTACTATATACATGACATAACAACGCCAATGCTTACAGTTGGTCAGATTTGAACAGACCTGAGATTTCTGATACTGCCTGGCATCGTATTCATCATTGGCACTGGGACTATGTGCTGGGGACCAAGATCTCGGCTGCTGCTTCTTTTTGGGAGGTGGGGAGGGTGAGGAGTTGCCAGAGTCCGAGTCCTGGACGCGTTGGTTTGACCTGGACTTAGGTGGAGGAGATGCAGACGAAGACGACTGTCTTTTAGATTTCTTGGATTTCCTAAAGAAACAAGATAGAACAGCAGCATTTATATAAAGCTCCACAGTGCTTTCAAGGGGTGGATACATTCATTCATACTCAATATATAACCACACACAAAAATTGTCAGGTTGGACTTATAACTGATGGATTGTAGCCACTGTTTGGTTCCACACTGCTGTTGTAGCTGGGAGTGCAGAGTTGAAGATGAGTGCTCAACTTTGCAAAATACCCCCATGGCTTGTGCATTCATCACCTCTGGCAGCCAGAAGCCACTGTTCAAACTGTCTGCCTGTAGTCATTAAAATTGTGCACTTGTATTTAATGAACTTATAAATTTCTTATGACTGCTGAAATAACTGTTTACAAATCTTTGCAAATTAATATTGTTCTTATCTAAGTGAACTAAATGGTTAATTTATTCTGCAATCAGGTTATATGGTAGATAAAATTGTTCTATAAAGTGAAAAAATTAACTTGAATAATAGGAAGGCGCAAGTCGCTTAAAAGTCGACAGTGTCGACTTCATTGCACAGAGTTTTATCCCATATGGCTCTGTCTCTTTCCGCAGCACAGAAAGCGTCGCACAAAGCACGAACTCCGTAGCTTTTAGCGACGACCCACAGGAGTCTCCGAAACATTTAACTCGTAAACCGAAGGACGCGGCCCGGAATCGAACCCACAACCTTCGGAGCATGAGTCAAACGGCTTTACCACTTCGCCACAGAGGCACAAGTATTACTAACAAAGAAACAGATCCTACCTAAATGTACAATTATACAATTAAAGTAAATATTATTGGGACAAGTATAGAGATTTTAAGTATCCAGACAAAGGATAACAACAGATGGAAGGTGTATCATGGAGATCAAGAACAGAACAGGACAAGCAAAAACTATTCTATAAAATGAAGGAAGAACATCTTATGCAATAAATCATTGTCATTGGAGATTACAACAAGATTCTTGCATGTTACATAGAAGCAGTTTTGACATATTACTGAGAAGTGAAAAACTTGAAAGATTTATGGACAGAGAGATAGAGGAACACAATAAGAGAAGATTGATAGCCTGTTGTCATAGCATGGAAAGGTGTCAGTACATGAACTGATAGACACTTATGTAGAACACATGATGTGGACAGATATGATTGCCCATACCAGTTGGCAAGGGACTTGATAACATTACAAGTCTATAAATATGTTTTTTCTTTGTATGCGAAAAAGATAAATGAGGTGCCATACTGGTTATAACACCAAGTCTAGCCTTCACATTTTTTTTTTCATTTCAAAACTCCACAGGAAACTAAAGCATGCCATGGCCAAACACAGAATACCAACAACTGATTCAGAGCTCGAGTGGTTCACAAAATAAACAGTAAACCCCTGCAGGATATAAGAGAAAATGTGAAGCATGATTGAGAGAACTAGGCTGACTAGGAAAGGGTCACATAAAAATAAACATTTCTAGTGCATAGTCTTGTGTTGGCACTATGTGTCACAGTAACCACAAACAGACACACAGACAACACTCACACTGGCCGAGAATCTGGAGAATCTGATGGAGATCGCTTGGATGCTTTCCTGGGCAAAGAACTCTCAGTTCTGTGGGTGTAAATAAACAACATATAGTACACAAATGAAGCTACAGCCTAAACACTAAGTAGCAAAACTGAGATTAAGTATAATCACCAGCACTGCAATTGGAATGATAAGTGTTGGACGTTCACATCTTTTAAAGACAGGGAGCTGCGTGGTCTCGAGGTATGGTGTTCAAGCCCTGGTGAGGGCTGGGATTTTTTTCACGTGGACTTCTAGTAATAAACTTTCCCCTGGTCTCTGGGTAGTGAGATCGGACACCCGTGTGTATTGTTACGCATGTAAAAAATCCCTTGGCAGTTGGAAATCGAAAAAGAATAGCCTAACGACGCTGCCCGGGCAAAATTTCGAGTTAAAAATCTACCCAAATATTTCAGGATCCTCGCCGGTGCTAAGGAGTTCATGCACTGAGCTGAGTTTCTCCAGACTCAGGTTTGAGTTAGGAGGAGAACGGAGCACTTATGGGTTACACCCGTGTGCCGTGATGTTGATCCATCAACAAGACTAAACTATCTTTAACTGAAACAGAGTGGCCAGTTTCTTTCCTCCCAGAGACAATTCTGAAAATGATCCAATGCCAGTTTGACAAAGCTAGGGCAACCTCAAGTCCTGCCACTGTTGAGAACTGAACCAGGGCATATTTTAGACATCTTTATGTCAGTGCAGGAGCATACTGGTGTGGATGACTAGACTGGGATCTCTCTGTGGAGCAATTCAACTTCAACAGGAACTCAGTGTGCATGGATGCATTTGTCACACATGAATGATGATGACCATTCATTTCATCCAGTGGGGTTGAAAGTATGGAGCCATGAGTTCTAAGATGGCTGATAAGGCCTATTTTGGCTCAAAATGTTCTTTGACAATGTGGGTAAAGAATGCTTGACGTTCAAGCAGAAGGATCTCCAGCAGTGCTTTTTCTGTCCTGCCTTTTCTTCACAGCTCTTGCAGTCATGGTTGCTTCACAAGCAACTGCACCCTTGCGTAATGATGTACGCCATAAATTTTGGTCTTTGGCAGCAGTCTCCCAAGTGTCATGATAAATTCCAAAAAGCTTTAAGTGAGATCTTCAGAGTGTCTTTAAAGCGTTTCCTCAGGCCGCCTTTTGGACCATTTACCACAACACAGCTCGCCGTAAACAATTTGTTTAGGGAGCCTGTGATCTAGCATGCGAGTTAAGTGACCAGCCCAGCGAATCTGATTCTTCATCAGTAAAGTGTGGATACTGGGCATGGACGCTCTTTCTAGAACTTCAGTGTCTGGGATCTTGTCTAGCCATTTAATCTTCAATAGGATGAAATGAATGGTCATCATCATCCTTGATGGACAAACAGTGGTTCTGGGTTCCAGCTCCCTGTATGTGGCCATGCAGCTCTAGAACTGAGACATTCAGCCATTGTGTTCTGTTTGATCAAGAGGCAACACGCCACAATGACATCCTTTAATTTCTAGAGTGTGTGTAATTATAAAACTGAGTGTGCGCGCCAATGAAAAAAGCATGTGTGTTGACTGTATATAAAACAATGTATGCCTGATTGTATCTGTAAAGCAGTGTGCATGTGTGTGTTTGTAAAACAGTGCATGTGTGATATGTATATAAAACAATGATATATGTGACTGTTTTGGTACAACTATGACATCAGCATGTCTGCATATCATGACCTGTGTGTGAACACACATTTCATAGTGAGTGGATGACAATGCATGCATGTATTTAATATGCAGACAATTTGCTCAAGGACACACTCACCAGAAAGCAACTTCAACAATGAAGCTGGCAAATGTAACATACAGCATGCATTTATAACTTGCAGTAAAACCACTCACAGTGGACAAACAGCAGACAGACAGGGAGATCAGACAGCAGAAAGTAGAGATATGTGTGTTTCTGTTTTAGGATGAAGTTAACTGAAATGAGTATAACCTTCGCCTGGTGTCTGGTGGCGACTGCTGTGCCCTGTTACTCCTCACTGGACTCTGAGAGCGGGACCTGAAGAGTTTGAAAAACATATACTAAATGGATTGACACATCCTGCAGCCTTCCAGCTGGAGTGCATGCCTGATAGTATATCTATGCACTATGGCTGTGTGTGTGTGCTTGCTAGGTATATGTGCCTATATGAATGTGTGTGCTTGTATGAATGTGTGTGCTTGTATGAATGTATGTATTTGTGCCTATATGTATACATGTGTCTGTATGTATATGTGTGTGTGTGCTGTATGTGTGTGTATATCCACTGTGTCTATATGATGAATCTTTGATGTGTATGATGTATATATGACATATAGGTTTATATGTATGTGTGCGCCTGTATGTGCACCTGTATGTATGTGTATCTGTAGGCATATGTGAGTGTGCATGTGCATGTGTGCCTATATGTGTATGTATGTATTTCTGTACGTAAGTGCATGTGCTTGCCTATGTGTGTATGTATGTATGTATATTTGTATTAAGTGTTTGCCTATATATGTGTGTGTGTACACATGTATGCCTATGTACATAAGTAAGTGTCTGCTCAACAGACTGATTAATTACAAGTGAAACACTTAACAGAACTTTTAAGTACTTGAGAGGATAATAAACAATATATCAAATAAATTATAACAATTACACAAAACTACAATATACTGTTAGTCACATCAAAACTATTATTCTTAACTAGCCCATGTGTCTTTAACACGGACAATTTATTTAAAACACATATTTTATCACTCAATAACATCAAAATTTGTTAGCATAAATGTTGCCTAAACTGTTACTGATAGAAGTATGAATCTACCACTTTTCACAAACCAAAGGCCATGTATACAATTCTCTTGATCTTAAATACATCATGCATCACTTTACTATGATTTGGTCATAAATTTAGCTCAGTGCAAATTCAATGCAGTCCTGTTTGCACAAAGACATAACAGTTAGGCTGGCATCAATTAATACGACTATCCAATAATGTTCTCTTATGTTGCAAACTAAAACATAACAGAATGGATACTGTCATATTTTTTGTGAATGAATTTATCTAAAGTTTAAGCAGAACCAACGGCTACTGAAATTTCACTCCGGAAAGCTCTAGCTTAAATATTTAACAACGCTCCTTACAACTAAGTGTCACACAGGCCCAAAACACACACATTCTAATTATTAAACATTCACTGACTTGTTACTTATTCATTTGCAACCGTTAACTACACTAGCACACCTAATAACACAGAATTTAAAATATGTACAAGGACAAGCAACAACAAATATAATCACAAACACAAACAGACATTAAGACATTCTTGAACATGTATGTATATTATATGGGATATGTGATACCCAACAATTGCATAAACATTACCGCATCAATACATCTCCTGTTTTCAAGATAGAAAGGCCTTTGTGAAAACTCGGTCATAATATGACATGAGGGGAATGATTTGGCCTGTACTGAAAGCCTTTCTCTTTATGGCCAGAAGGTGGAAGGCGACGGAACAAGGCATCGACATGGCTGGAGACGACTGCTCATCTGCTTCAGTCAGGCTACTGCACGAAGGTCCACAGACTCCTGCTTGGGAATGCTCTCTTGCTCGATTTCTATCTTTGGAACGACTGGCATTGAAACGACCTGGAGAAGGACCTAACGACTGCGTTGAAAACACTTTGGACCATGATCTCATGTGACAACAATCATCTAGCTCGCAACCAAACGTAAAGGTGTTAATCGTATGACTTCGCTTCCTTTGGGCCTTGAGCGTTGAAGCAGGATGCCGATTACAATAAGCCACTTTGGATGCCCCCTTGAATAAATGTGTCAGGACAACATATTAAATATGACTAGATATAGCAACAGACAAATAAACTACAAATAACACATTAACCAACATTATGTAATAAAGTTCATTCAAAAGTTCTGCATAACTTAAATCGTATTTATTGTTTTAATATAATTTGTTTTCAAAAATATTTCAAATAAATGCAAGTAAAAGAACAAAGACATTATGATAACAATGTTAAAGTTACTGTCTCACAATTGATTGGGTTATTTTAGACTGCTGTCAGCTGGCATGAGCCTGTGTCATGCTTGTATGATTGAATTAATGATTACAGGAATGCTCATATTGTGTATTAAACCCTGATCTACCTAGTGTTTGGACTAGAGTAATCAAGCTTGTTTATATGTCCAACTATAAGATGGTAAAATAACACAAAACTTATGTTTATGCATCTATGTTGTGTGATTTCTTAGTTTCCTCGTCAGACAGCTTCTCTTTGACTGATGTTTCCTCTATGACAAAAATCTTAACAACACAATCCCGTTCTTAAAATCTAGCAGTCTTGACCCATCTAACATGGATGACACCCGACCCCATCAATAGCTATACCACCATCAGGACAGCTTTTTAGGTCACTGGAACAGTCAAGCTTGCTTATTTGTTAACAATTTCTTCTGTGCTATCTTTCTTCTTAACAATAGGATGCAGTGATGATGATATGCCAAGGTTTAGCACCAAACTACCCACCACAACCTTTATTCACATCCATATAGGGCACCCTGCCAACACAAACTAACCTAGTTAATGATGGGAGCTACAACCACGAGCTCTGCTACAATGAAGTCTGATCAGGACTACAAACATTGCAAACTGCAAGTCACTGAAAGACCCCATGACAATCTTAGACGGGTGTTACCCACTCCCTGTGTGAAGACCTCTAGAGCATGCTCAGAATTGAGTGTATCACTAGCCCAGCAGAGTGGAACCAAGTCATCCCCAGTCCCAGACTCTATCAGTTCAATCAATGCAAGAAGGCTTCTCAACCAACGCTCCTAACTGCCCTTCATCATCATCATGTGTCATGCCAACAATGTTCGTGCCCGGAGTGCGTCATGTGACCAAGCCATCCAGGTATTTATCTAACTTTTCCTGGCTCTTTTCCCATAAATGTTGCCAGTTGTCATTCAGATTTCAAGTTTACTTCTCCCCATAACGTGCCCAAACAATTGACGGTACAAGTCTAAATTCTCTAATCAATTTACGATTTTCATTTGTTTCTTGCCTCATTCATTTTTTTCTTTCTGTCGGTCCATGGTATTCTCTGCATGTTTCTTAGGAACCACACTTCCACTGCAATAGATATTTCCCAGTTAGTATGCTTATAGTCCATTTATAAGTTCTTTACAGCCCTTCAATACTGTTTTTCTCAATGCCGACAGCTTTTTGTTAGTCTGTTCTCAATCTTGAAAAACGCTACCTCTCATGGTGTTTCTTGTTCTAATCTCTAAAAGGCATCTTCCAACAGATGTTATGACTGTTCCATGACAGTAGTATTAAGTCACCTATTTAATAATGTTCCTATTTACTTGGTTGTTACATTGTAGTATGTCATTCTTCTTGGAGATGTATTTACTTATGGCAGTTATAGACATATTTCAACGAATGTTCTAAACTATCTGGTGATTTACATTCTTCAATTTAAACATATCAAATGACATATTAAGAAAACTGGTGTTCTCAAATGCTACCTTCTCGTTTAAATATGTTTACCAATAAAGCAAGTGAATATGAACTACCACGAAAGAACAGCTAAGTTCTGTGAGGTTTTCATTGTATCCTGTTAAACTTAATTGTATAAACTGTATGCTACAGTAAACAAGAGATAATAAATCTATTTCAAACATAAACAAGAAATACAATTAAATAGGAGGAAATGATTTTTCTGTAAAACTAATATGAAACTCAATATCCTAACATGAACATTTCAAAAACTGTCAAATCTGTTGCATAAATACTTACATTTTTTACACAAAAACAAATAAATGGTAATAAGCATAAACAACTAATGTGTAAATCTGCTCTTTTAATACAAAAATAAGAAGTACAATAAACAACTTTAAAACAAAGGTCAAATAAAACTATTGGACTCACCTTCTGCTAGCACTCCTTTCTTTGGACTGAGATCTCCTCCGAGATGTATTACCTCTCTGGTAATTGTTATAGTCTCCTCTGTTGTAGTCTCCTCCTCTGTTGTAGTCTCCTCCTCTGTTGTAGTCTCGGTTTCCCCCACTCCAACCACCACCACCACCCCCACCTCTGCCCCGCCTGGTATTGCTGCCAATAGGCCGGGCGTGTTCCACCCTGACAGTACGACCACATAGTTTCCTGAAAGTAATATGTTCAAACATCCCTACACAAAGCAGCACAGCATTAGATCTCTAAATTACTATAATTTTGCTATATTAAATAAACTGCTATAATTTATTTATGCTATAATGTGTTATTCCACTTTTTATTTTGCATTAGTGGAACATTTTTTATCTTGAGCATAATTGTGCCTGATTACAGCAGAACTGCGACATTTGTGTCCTGTCGACAGGAACATATTTTATTGCCATTATTTATATGCATGCATTTTGTAAATTAAAATCTCCTCAAGTGAGTTGTTCTTTGTATGTCCAGTGTACTTGCATTGTGGCTCTATGCTGTATAAATATAAACAATTTTTTTGCGCTCGCTCTATTTCGAACTCAACCGTAGTCCATACACACTATTTATAGTAGTGATGGACTGGATTTTGCATGTGGGTTAGCTTTCCCTATTAACAGTGTCCCTCACCATCGGGCGAACCCACTCCGACTTCAGAGGTACTTGTAATTTATGTCCCCAAGTCAACATTTTAGTCCAACTGTCCGTGTAGGAGTTGAACCGCTTACCTCAGCATCAGCACAAAGGATGTTTAAGAACATGCGTTCTTACCCATTCGGCCATGCAGACCTGCATATAATTTATGAGGTCTAAAGTGAGAAAGACAATATATTTATCTGTTGAGAGGTAGACATAGATTGGTGGAGGAGGGAAAGTCAAAATAAGGGTTAATATTCTGATACTCAAACTAATTATGTTCTTAGCCTAAATAGGACAGAGGATGCGTTAAGTTAAGGTTGGATGAAATATAAAGTAATGACCTCTTAGCTAAGAGAAAAACAGATTCCTAAAATCTAATTCCAGGTAAGCAGGCCTCTACACTTAGAGGTAAGCTTCCCCATGATCACCACACAAGCAATTTCTTATAACCAAAATGATTCCAACCTTCCATTTCTATCTCTCACAGCTTCTTCTGCATCATCAGGGTATCGGAAGACTATAAAAGCATAGTCTGGTGCACTTCTGTGAATAAAAGCATTCAAAACATGTCAATTGTTATTTTTTAAACTATCATATCTTTCAGAAAATCAAAACAATGTTTTCCCCTAGTGAATTCGAATAACGAAGACACAAACAAGCAATGGGAGCCTAGGGAGGTCGACACACCACAAACCTCCCGCTTCGTCGATTGCACGGTACGTGTTGGAAACCGGCCATGTTATTGATAGAGACAGTGCCTCTCGCATGTTGTTTAATACACAAAGTAGTCACTTGTTAAAGTTTGCAGAAGCCATAATGATTAATCTACATAGGCCAGTTTTGTGCAAACAGAAAGACATGTTAGTCAGTTTAAAATTACTGTCAGTTTAAAATTGTGCAAACGGAAAGACTTGATAGTCAGATTAAAATTACTGTGGTAGACAACTGACATTACTGTGCAAACATGTGTATATTTCAGCTTGAAGGATTTATCTAGTTATTTTACTTTATGTTGTGTGAATTCTGCAGTATGTAACTGACAAGATGCAGCAAAATATGCCAGGCAATAAATCATGCAATCTATTGTTTGTGTCTTCGTTATTCAAATATCATATCTTTTTTTTCAAAGAATAAGTTTTCAAGCTGATTCACTGTTTCTTATAAGGTGTTTTCTTTCTACCTCAAACCTGCCTTCTTCGCTTCACATCTTTCAACTTCAACTTTTTTTCTTTGCATCATTCAATTTAAACTTATCTGTTTCCATCTTTATTTTCTTTTTCTTCACATCTTTCAACTTCAAAGTATCTGACTTTGTCTATGAAGCTCATATTTGTATCATCCATCATCATCATCCAGTGCCTTGCCAGCTAGCATGGGCGATCATGCCTCTCCACAAATCGCGATCTCCAACGGCATGGATCACTTCATGTGTTGACTCACTTCCATGCCATGACACAAGACAGTCAAGAATTTTCTCATGCTGTCTTCCTTAATTCTCTTTTTCCGCAAAGTTCCAGTTGTCACATGTTCCAGTCTTTGTCTTCTCATAATGTGGCCAAAAAACAATAACTGCCATATTCCATAAAAAACACTCTTCATGATTACTACAGAGTAACATGAGTCAAGAAAAAAATGCACACACCTCATCAAAAGATATGTTCATAAATGATTCTATTATCTTTAAATCCAACAGTACATCTGTAGTACTGTAAGAAACAGAAACATGGAGAATGTCTAAAAGAATTACCAGTACACTACAAGATTTCATTAATTGGTGTCTACACAGAAAAGTGGGATTAAAATGTCATGACAGAATCACTAAAGGAACCAAAACATCACCAGTCCCAGACTATCAGTTCACACAAGAGCAAACAACTCTATGCAAGTAGGCTTCCTAATTAATGCTCCTAACTGCGCTTCATCATCATCATGAGCCCATGAATAGAACAAACATTTGAATGAGTCAAGAGGTGAGAAAAAGATGCTGGGGCTGGATAGGACATACTGAGCAAACCTGAGGATAGTTTATGTAGAACTTCCTTGTCTGGAATCTAGAGAGCGAAAGAAATAGTGGAGGCTTAAAAACACATGGATAAGAGAATTAAAGACAGATAAATCACATGGTGGGGGCTGCAGGAGGCAGCAAAAAAAAGGACAGCTAAGCTTGAGTTGGCTGAAGGCCTACGTCCAAATGTGGGACAATGGGCAAAAGAAAAAGAGCACCATGGTCTCCCAACACACCAGAATGCCCTGGAGAAAATTTTTAATTTTTTATCTTTGATTTTTTAATTGAAGCATGCCTGTTTTCATCCTTCTCAGCATACTCTGTGAGTCCATTTCAATGACAACATGGGTGTTGTGATTAGATGTGGTATCATATGCCAGGCTCTCCTGCACTAAACACCATCCATTAATTCCCAGGCACTTCTTTTGCCTTAGTACAAAACAATCAGTGTTAATGATTGTTTTCATCTTAGTGCGAAATATCCTTAATAAATTGTTGTACTTCCCATTCAGTGCTGCCTGCTGACCAATCCCTGCACTGCTAGCCCAACGTGATTATGTTGCACCTCCCATTCAGTGCTGCCTGCTGACCAATCCCTGCACTCCTAGTCCTTCTTTCGTTCGCTTGAAATATGTCTATAATTGCAATGTTGTCTCTTGTATGAATCTAAGTCATTTTTAGTTCACTCAGCGGTCCATAGAGTTTATCTTCCACTGCTGTCTCTCTAGGCCAGAAGGTTCGCCTGGATATGTTGTAGTTTGGGCAGTCTTGGAGTATGTGCTCTGCTGTCTGCAGACGCCAAACCATACGTGCACATGGCAGAGTCACCAATTTTGAATTTTGTATACATGTGGTTGTGTCCTGTTCTGAGGCGCAGAATAATGACTTGTTCTGGTCTGTCCATAATGTGATAGTCATCTTGAACAGGTTTTGGTCGCTTTCTGACCTGATTTGATCATTCTTTTCTTTTGGTGGTATGTAATGGACACATCATGCTGTTCTTCTTTTGCTCCTTCCTTAGCCAATTGATTAGCTCTGTCGTTTCTGGGTACTCCATAGTGGGATAGGTATTAACTGTATGGTGATCTTATGCTGACCGCTAAGTTCAGAAAGTAGTGTCCATGTGGTTGCGTACCATGCGTGATTGCATGACAGCCTGATTTCTGTGGTGCGCCTCCTGGTTGGCTGCCTCCGTCTTCAGCACCTTTCCTTTGCTGGAGTAGACTGGTCTTACTCGACAAATAAAGTATGGCACTCCTAGTCCAATATGATTATGTTGCACCTCCCATTCAGTGATGTCTGCTGGCCAACCCCTGCACTCCTAGTCCAATGTGATTATGACCCTGCACAGGTCTGCCATTCCGACCCACTCACCTCCTCTCCCAGTGTTTTAAACTCAAAAACATCAAAAGCAAACATTGTTGCAATTGACCAGGTATCTTTTCAGCTTGGCTGCTAACTCCCCAACCCTCTTAGGAGTAGCTCTTCCCTTTCCAAGAATTCCTGCAGCTTAACAGCAACTATCTTCTACAGGAGAGATTGGAATCCTCTTCTTCTTCGTTCATCCGGATTTTTTTTCGGATGTGACTGCGCTGTGCCTGTTTACAGCAGAGCTGCGTTCTTGCGCCGTTAGGCCGACACATCCGACTTCTGCTGGCATTTGTTGACCGGGTTAACCTTCCCGGGAATCCTATTCCATCTCCCAACCACCTACTTCTTAAGTAATTAATTCTATAAAGATTACTTCTGCTTTTGCCTCAACTTCCTACACACAGAAGGAGAAACAAGGAAGCAAAATGGTGGGTGATTTGTTTTTGTTCAGCAGTTGTTAATTTTTGTTTACATTTTTTTCAGACTATGACACTATCCCAACATAGAAAATTGGAAGCTGTGTACACTAAATCAGAAAATGCTATAATACAGATGACATAAATATATTTGAAAACTACCTAGATTATATTCTAGCAGTTCAGCCTGTCTCAGAGTATGAATACTTTTTTGACTTTTTCTCTGCCAAAGAAAGTTTCATAAGACTTCTTCCGCTTTATCTTTCTGTTATGTGCATTTCATTGGTCTATAGTAAGTAGTAAATTCGCTGAAATCTAGTAATTTTTGTCTTCTATGTGTGCGTAATAAGACCTATAAAATTATAAATCTTTCAATGATCTACTTTAAAGCACAATTCAACTGTACAGACACCTCCCTCCCCCACGGCTCCAGGGCGACGCGGCCGTGTGACGTCAATGAAATGAAGCATTCAACAAGACACGACAACCTCCTGGGGGATACTTGATGCCATGTTACGCAATAAATGGAAAGACATGTTGATAAGATTAGATTATGCACGCATTAAATGAATAAAACACTTACGGTTCACGTTTTTTGCCCATCCAGACATCAGTGACAGGCCCATACTGTGTAAATTCTCTCTCCAAATCTGATTTATAAATCCGCTGCCCGATATCGCCAACATAAACTCGGTATCCTCCAAAATTACCCCCGTCGCTGCTTGATCTTCTCTGGTACGAATTATTACCGTTGTTGTTGTTATTATTATTATTCCTGTAGGACATTATAAAGCTGAACGTCTACACTTTAATAATGAAACAAATAGAAAGTAATAGTTATTTCAACTGATAATTATGATAAAAGAACAATGTTACTGCCAACGGTTGAGAACACAAATGGCAGCTACCACAGAAACCTACAACTGTCACGCCAGAGCAATATGGACGTTTCGAAAAAAACGTTTGTCAAGACTAAAGTGGGGTTTATATTTTGATATTAATCTTCAGTTTCCTTTTTTTACGTAGAAATTTGTTGTTTACAACGCATCTATATACATGTGAATATGTATGTTATCGGAAAAGAAATAATATTTGTAAAAAATATTATTATTGAGTTTCGTATTCTGGTCCAATTTTGTGACTTTTTATCGTTTTTTGGACCAATCGTTAGCACTCACATCACACTCAGTAGTCACACACCCACACACACACATACGTGTGTGTGTGTGTGTTGTGTGTGTTTGTGTGTGTGTGTGTGATTAGTAGGATTCATCATCACCACCACCCTCTACAGATTCTCCGATCTCCTCCTTAACATCTTCACCAGCGTATATCGACAGATCGTACCAGCAGTTCTGTTGTGGTTAATCAAATGTCTTGGCTTTTGACAAAATGTTCATGGCTGCCGGCTTTACCCCTGTCTCCTCCACTCTGGACAGGGAAGCAGATTCTCAGGTTTCCTTAAAGTTATCTGTTCGTCCATCACCTATGCTGCTTGCTTGTGTTCGCTGGCTGTGAACTCCAGCGTGAAGTCCTGTATGTCGGATGAAGGCATCCTGTTGTCCAACATCAATGTGATGTCATACCGGACCTGAGGTTTGCGTGAGTATCCGGTGTCCCATGTCTGGCTTATTGGTGTGCAGACTGGTGGTTCCTCGCCGTACAGGCAGATACTCTCCGGCTTCGGGGGTATCATCGATCTTACTGATGTTAGCCAGGTATCCGAAGGGACCTGTTGCCCAGGACGCACGGCATGGACGTGTCAGCAGGTCTTGGTCAGTATAGATCCCGGCCCTGGTGCTTTAGAAACACCTCTGCGTCCTGTCCATCACCGATTATAGCACTGATGATTCCCTAATCTATTGCTCTTCCTACCTCGATCATTGCCATGCTCGCCAACCGATCGGCTTGCTCATGGTCTTTCATGTCCGAGGTGCCAATGAATGATGTATTATGTATATATGTCTGCTTGTCTGTGTGTTGTGTGCGTGTGCGTGTATACTTTCTTTGGTCATGTGATGAGAAGGGATGCTTTGAAGAACATCGTGACAACGGGAAAGACCAATGGGGAAGAGAGGCAGACCAAGAGAAATGGCGCAGGATGGACCGAGACTGTGGTATGGAGATTTATAATCAGCAGAATTGATCCAGAACACCAAAGACCGAGATCTGTGGAGAGTGTCAACGCCTACGCTACATGAGACGAGTTGAGTTGAGTCGAGAATCGACACCACAGCACTCGAGAACATTTCCATAGTGCTCCACTCTCATCTACATCAGCCAGCGAAGAATCCCAGATACTGAGGAGACACAGACTCTAGCCCGACTGCACGAACTGGGAGTAAAGTCTGGTCAATCTTGCCAATGCCGCCTTCATGGGAAAGAGAGGAGATTTAATCAACTCCTCATGGGAACAGTGAGCAGAAATACTTTGGGATGGCTGCTGCATCGGGGGACTGAGCCCGCACTGGGAATGCCCAGTGTGCAGTGAGGTCGTTAGATATAACATAACATAACATAACATAACATAATGATAAAAGCATAGAATGGGCTCACAGACCAAAATTGAATACACTTGTTCCTACCTTGGCGCATTTTCTCAAGTTCCCATTTATTCAAATATATTTTGTTCCCTCTACATCACTGTACACTGGATGTCACCGATTTGAACCAATGCAATATATTTATGTTCAGTTGATAACATGCAATGATTACAGAATAATAGATAATTTCGAAGTATCGAGTGCCTCTCCGGCTGGCGAGGGTGATTGCGATTGCCGGTCTCCGTGTCTAAGGTATTACGGACGCGATTCGTAAGCACACTTACCCGCGCTCGAAACACAGACGCGTGCGATTGGCAGCAGACCGCGTTGCGCTGGGTTTTAACGAATTGGTTTAGGAAGCAATGGCGAAACTACTGCACGTAAACTTGCCAAGACATCAACAACAGCAGGAAAATGCTGGTGTTGACAGTGATGTCCTGTAAAAAGGATATGAAAAATAAAACAAGAAGTGGTGTAACTTGTTAGAGGGAGATGCCCTTGTGACACATATCTTTGAAAAGTGGCACCTAGCACACTTGTAAGATAAAAGTCATTCTGGTGGTACGCATTTATATGCTCGCTTCCCCTAACTCCTTCTTCATTCGCTGACTTGAAATGTATTGTCTGTATCTGCAATGTGATATCTTGTATAAACTTCGCTGTTGTCATCAAGTTCTCTCATCTATTTCTTCTTATAACGTGTGCCGGCTCCATGACCACGGCCTTACGGACGCAGTTCGTAATCCCGCATACAGCGAAACACAGCTGTGGGCGATTTGGCAGCAGATCGCATGGCGTTGGGTTTTTATGAAATGGTATGGGTGCCGGTCGTTCAGAAAGCAATGACAAACTACTGAACGTAAACTTGTCCAGGAATCACGAGCAGCCACAACACGCCGTGGTTAACTGCTACATCCTGTAAAGGATATGCAAGTATGTTTTATTTTTATTTTTAATTTAATAACGTGTCCAAAATTGTTGACTGTCTACGTCTAATTTTTCTAATAAATTAACGGTCTTCATTTGTTTCTTGAAGGACTTGCTCATTTCTTTATCTGTCTGTCCATGGTAATCTTTGCATTTTCCCCAGGAACCACATTTCGCTGTAATTAGGTGTTTTTCAGCTTGTTTGTTCATTGTCCTCGTTTCACACCTATACTTCTTCTTCTGCGTTCATCCGGATTTTTTTTTTCTTTTTCGGATGTGACTGCGCTGTGCCTGTTTACAGCAGAGCTGCGTTCTTGCGCCGTTAGGCCGACACATCCGACTTCTGCGGGCATTTGTTGACCGGGTTAACCTTCCCGGGGGTTTCACACCTATACAAAAGTACAGGTTCTATGTAGCACTTCAACCCTCCTTTTCTCGTTGCAATTGAAATATTTTTGTTTTTTTTGTATGTTCATGTCTGGCCACACATAAGGCCTAAGGCTATCAACAATCTTTTCTTGTTGTCTTCCACTATTTCTGTTTCCGCAAATATGTCAATTTGTGACACGTTCCAGGTTTTCTCTTTTCATAAAAAAAACATTAGTTGCATGTCCTTTACAACAAGTCGCAATCAACCACAGCATCTTTGACTGCTTATTTCTTACTGGGTATTTTACGTTCAGTAGTTTGCCATTATTTACTGAAAGGCCGTCGCCTAATACCATCGAAGTCTACGCAAAGTGACCTGCTTCCAAAATCCATCGCGGCTAATGTAGAACCCTTTACTCGCTCTTCACAATGTGGCAAAAGAGTAGAAAAGGCACACACAAAAACGACGACTGCCTCTTTGTGATGTTTTTAGTTCTTTGATCTAAAAAGTTCTTTAGGCTAAAACTTTTAGCCTCTTTCAAAACGTTTAGCTGGCCGTCCATTGATTTTTCAGTCCTCTTCTGTAAATTGATTTATTTGGTTGTTTCGGGATTTGAGATTTAAATATTGAGCACAACCCACTACTGGCAACGCTGATCGTATTCTGGTATGAACCTAAGGCCTATCCACGTCAATGTGGAAGCACTAGACTCGAGTTTCGCTCTGTTTGAGCTGCTCGTCAGTAGTGCATATCCTTGACCGGACCCGGAAAAAACCCCGGATCACTGGCGTGTGAAGCGGGTGTGTAACCACGCGGCACACGCTGGACACGGCCAAATTATCATAACAGAATATTACATCATCACCCATCGTAGGCTGTAGCTCAAGATTTGCCCGATCGCCGCGACTGACGTCCGTCAATCGATGTGGACCCGAACGATCAGGTCTTCTCACTGGCAAGGCACACCAGGCCGCCTAAAGTCCAGCGAGCAATAATCAAATTGATTTATTTGGTTGTTTCGGGATTTGAGATTTAAATACTGAGCACAACCCACTACTGGCAACGCTGATCGTATTCTGGTATGAACCTAAGGCTTATCCACATCAATGTGGAAGCACTAGACTCAAGTTTCGCTCTCGTTTGAGCTTGTCAGTAGTGCATATCCTTGACCGAACCCGGACCAGGGGGCATATAACCTTCGGTAAATTATACTGCTGTTCCAGTGAACAGTGACACCATTCTAACTACTCAGACTATTAGAAAGGGGTAAGAGAAATGGGGTTGGATGTCACCTGCTACATGGGGGATAGACCATGTATTTAAACTAGGATGAAGGTCACCTGCTACATGGAGGTGGGAAGCATGTATTTAACCGATTAAAGCTGTTGACTAGAATGGAAGGACACCTCTCCCACAGGGAAAATGGGAAATGGTATTACCTGAGATGGTTTCGCAGGTGTCTGGGAGTGAGAGCCCATGGAGACATGATGAGGAAGATGAACAGAAGGAGGGTTTGGCGGGACTGTCAAATATCTCCCCAGAGAGGTCATTAAACCTAATTCGAATGCCTAACCTTTAATGCATGAAATGACTGAGACTTTTGCAGGGGACTTCTGCTCCTCATCTGTGAATGACCGACGGGACCTGTCCGAGCTGCATCACAGTTCTCTAGGGACGAAGCTTTTCCTGGAGCGGTCTGGCAGATGAGAGTCCAGGTTCATTCCAGTCCATATCGCAGCAGATGAGGAAGGGTACAGGAACATTTATATCTTTATATTAATGTATCCATTGGTTCTGAGAGCATACCCCTTGTTATAAGTGTGCGCTGAATGCTGTTACCAGCTGCTCTCACTAGGTCGTTTCTTTGCAGAACCTGAAATTGAGTGCGAGTACCAGACCAGCTTAGACCAGGCCAGTGAATGAGGAAAATTGAGCGAACCGAAGAGAGTGTAGGTGTGAGCTTCCTGGAGTTGAAAAAGCGCCTGGTCGTTGCAGTAGAAAGAGTTCCTGTAGTTTAGGGTCTCCGCAGGTCAGCCACCGACCAGTACCAGTCCAAGAACAAACAGCCTTCCATATCTCCCCTATCTCAGTAAGGTAACAATGAACAGTATTGTGTCATATCAGGCCACTGCGGCCCAGAGATGGTGTCTGACATTAGTATCATGATACATCTGGTCCTGAGGTTTATTGACATTGAGTGTTGAACTTCCTTGCCTCTAGGTCTGACTTGACACCGGAATCATATGATCGAAGACTATTGGATCCATTTGTTTCATCCAGCATACTAATGGATTTTGTGCATCCACATGCCTTCTATGAGCTTGTTATGAACATTTACATTGCACGAAGGGCTATTATGGATGACTCGAACTACACGTCAACATTGTTGATGAACTCGTTAGCCACCGCAGTCAAGACCCTATAGAAGTCCACGGAGTGGGTTGCTGAGAAGTGTCATCAGCATCCAGAGGGTGACGACCTAGCCCTGATACCAAGCCGGCCTGGACCATTCTTGGGGAGGATCTGCAGCAGCCTGGTGAGAGAACGTCGACAGAAGACTGGGTGGACTGAACCATGGACTCGAGAGCCGTGATCCTACCCCACTGATATTGTGCCTACCTATCCTCCAACTGCCTACCTCTATCTATGCCTATCTCCTTGGACACTCTTTTGTAAATACATTCACATCTTATGTTTGTTCTAAACCAGAGATGAGTCAGTCCATCGGGATGGAGCACTAGGGTTTAACGTCCTCTGAAAGCAAGGTTGAAAGAAGGGTGTGTCCAGAGTCCGGAGGGGTTGGTCGACAGAAAAAACTCGTACCCCATACCCAGAACTGATTCCACGGTATACAGTGTGGTAATAGCTTCCCTCACCCCAGGGATATTACAATATTAATTCACAGGCAGTGTGTGAATATGCAATAGATTTAATACCAAGAAAAAGATGTAAGTCTGTACATATCGGAGAACTACAGATGCAACAAAGGAGACTAGAGTATGATAGCTCCAAACAATTTTCAAACAGGTAAACTTCCCTGGCGTAGGGGTTAACGTCTTTCTCCGTAATCCCGTATATTCATATTCTTGTAACGCAGCTGCGCGAGAATCGTCAGCGGTTCGTGCCATGCTGGTACGCGCTCGTAACTTATGAGGGTATGTGAGCCGGTCGCTTAGAAAGCAATGACAAACTACTGAGCGTAATCTTGCCTAGTACATCAACAGCAGCTGAAAAATGCTGGTGTTGACTGCAACGTCCTGTAAGGGATATGCAACATTTAAAAAAACAACAACTAAATATTGCATGAATTATATGAAAATAAATAAACTCAAAGCTGTTAAAGTGTGTTTCCACAAGTTTATATGTTCAAACTGTCATTGTGAACACCATGGGAATATCAGGGAATATACATGTTCTGCTTTTAAGTATGAATAACAGTATAAGGAAGATATTGCAACATCATAGTCTAAGACTGGGCAACAGATAAAATAAACAGGCAAAGCTTAGTACAACTAATGCTGTTGTGTAAATACTAAACTTCTGTCTGCAAAAGCAATGTTTACGTACAAAGGAATAAATCAAACCTGAGCCACAGCAAGGAACACAAACACACACACATTAGAAGTTAACACATCAATCACACAGCTGCAAATATGCTAGGCATTTATATATATTAGGTACTGACTTTATAAGGTGATGGAACCAGCTCTCTTCTCCATTACATTCAGAGACCACAACTCGCAGCAAAATACTCATTTTTATATCTTAGAGTATTGGAGAGATTGCAATGACCTGGCTTAAACCTAGCCACAAATACTACAAAAATCTCACCCCTTGTTGGATACAACGTAAAGATTTACTGACTGGCACTTTGTTGTCTTGATAGTTTGTAAAGTAACACAAAGCCTGGGTTGAATTTAGAGACCATGTGTTGCCCATGCAGTATGATCCCTCTCTCAGCCTGCATAGTTTACCCCAGAGGAAAGGTAACACTAATACATCTGGAACAAGACAAGCTGCAGAGGCTGCCGGATCAGCAAAGCAACGCTCTGTCAACCTGTCAGAGCTTCCATCCTAGACCAGTTGCCGACCAAGGCCTAGGGTGTGGTCTGCCCTGCCATGATATTTAGTCTTTAGGTTGCATTTCCTCCCAATTGCACCCCTCCATCCGAAGCTGTTTAGTGCAGATGACATAAATCTGCGATGAGATGGCTAGGAATCCTCATAAAATAACCTTGTGAAATTAATTTAGGAATGTAACTGGCTAGCTGATACTGACCCAACCATGGCTAGATGATACTGACCTAACCAAGGCTAGCTGATAGTGACCTAACCAAGGCTAACATTGTTGTGACCATATTACCCCTCAAGTGATGTTTGGTTACCAAAAACTATCAGCCTAACACTATATCCCAAGTACACCTTCATACAAATTTAATAGGGTTGCTTTGACTGTCACTACTTCCTGTAGCTGACACTACCTGTAAAGAAAGGTGGCCTCATCTTAAATACTGCCTTTGATTTGTAAGTATTGCATATTCTAGGCTTCATAAATTGTAGTGGCCAGTTCTCTTCATCCCAGCAACCTCAGAGCCATACTGGTCGGACACAAGAATCCTGGGGATAGAAGCTGGACCACTCGTTTGGTAAGCAGACTCACAAACCATTGTGCCATCTACAAGTAACTGGTAGTCCCATAGCAGATAGTGCCACTAGGGTCTGAAGTGTTTGGCCTTCACATATTCTAGGTTATGGTATATGAGGTAAGGGTGACAGTTTCCTTCCTCATTATCTTTCTTTCCCAGAACAATCTGTGGTACCCATGTTTATGACCCTGGATTGACCCCAGAACATTGTGTGGTACCCATGTTTATGACCCTGGATTGACCCCAGAACATTGTGTGGTACCCATGTTTATGACCCTGGATTGACCCCCAGAACATTGTGTGGTACCCACATTTATGACCCTAGGTTGACCTCAGAGCTCTACAGGTAAACAAAAAAAATATCCTGCCTCGTCTGAGAATTGAACCCAGACCACTGTCATGGCAGGCAAGTACACTAACCCCTATGCCACAGAAATTCCTCACCTGCAAGTTGGCTTATAAATTAACACAACACATCCAAGAGAAAAACAACATGCTAGAGAATATAATGGAGCATTACGCCAATGATCATATAAACAGAAAAAGGAGAACATATCACAGCTGAATGTATATCGATAGTTTGGTCAATGTGATCAGAGAATTGTACATTATAAACAGGAAGATATCCACTGATAAATACAAAAATACATTTACATATCAGCCTTTAGTTAAGAACACACAAAATCCTCTAATGATCTCATTACAATTACTATTGACTATAATACAAACAAAAATAAAACCTTATTTAACACACACAAAACACTGAACACATTTGAAAGAAAGAAAACTTAAGAACACTATACTGACGAGTCTAAAAAAAATAAATAAGCCTACAGATTAACTTATCTAATACACAACATAAAGCAGCCTTTTCAACTCTTTAAATCAATACAAATATACACAGGAATTACTTAGTGTGTATTGGAACAAATGCTCTTGTAAATGAGAACGTCCTTTAATAGTCTAACAAGAAAGTCCTTTCTCTGGAACCCACACAGCAAAAGAAGAGGGAGACTTAAAAAAATATACGAAGAAGAAAATTAGAGTCAGAGGTGAATAACATGGGGAAGATATGGAGGCGAGCTGCAGCAGATAGCACAGGACACGAGGGCTTGGCATGAGTGGGTTGAGGGCTTGGAGTGAGTGGGTTGAGGGCTTGGAGTGAGTGGGTTGAGGGCTTGGAGTGAGTGGGTTGAGGGCTTGGTGTGAGTGGGTTGAGGGCTTGGTGTGAGTGGGTTGAGGGCTTGGTGTGAGTGGGTTGGGGGCTTAGTGTGAGTGGATTGAGGCCTCTACTCCATAAGAGGATAACCGGCTGCAGAAGATGATGATTTTGATGTTCACTGGAATGTCCACCTAAAACTGTAAGATTTCTATTGACATTTCAATGATTTCAATTCGTAAAGTAGAATGTACGGCTTCCATTGTGTAGTGTTCTTTTTAATAACACGCAGAGCCAGTTGCTTCGTGAAGATGGTGAATGGCTGATATATTCTAAGCATGGTTATGATTGTATTTGTGTGACTGTCTTACATTTTCTGAGCATGATTACGAGTGTATCTGTGTGATTGTCTTACAATTTCTGAGAATGATTATGATTGTATCTGTGTGAATGTCCGACATTTTCTGAGGATGATCACGACTGAATTTGTGTGAATGTCCCGACATTTTCTGAGAATGATTACAACTGTATCTACTGCTGTGTCCCAGCTAACGAATTCTGAAGATTCTTCATGTTATGTTTCCTTTTTAATAGAGCATTACATTTCAAAATGTTTTTAAAAAAAAACACGTACATTTGTGATTTATTAAATAAACAGAGAAAAGATCCAATATAAAAAGAATGATATTTTGAATTAATAAATCTGTAAATTTCTAACAATGAGGCATGAGAGAATGCCAGGTGCTGCAAGGAGATTTAATGCCAAATCAAGAATTCTGAGACATGTTTGGTTGGTTGGTTAAGGTCCACTTTGACTGCACAGGTATGTCTTCATAAGTGCTGCAGTAATCTCCCACAGATTACCATCATCATGTGGCAGGATTTTGCAGAACGCCTCTCTCATCACATAGATCCCACAAGCAAAATCTTAGCACAGTGCACAAACTCTGCAGCACCAGTAAGAATACAAATCCAGAATCACACATTCTATAAATATTCTTTTTATGTGTAGGTTTTCAAATTTTGAAACATAGGCTGGGCAGCGGTTTATTCACCTTTTTAAAATTTCCAACAGAAACATTTGTTTTAGAAAATGCAAATGCCACAAATAGATATGAAGATAATTAATCATTATTTATATGATATAAATTATGAGATTCGTATGACTGCTCAATAACATATATGTAATATATTTCCATTAGGTAGCTTGTAGTATGAACTCCGGCGCAGAGCAAACATGACAGAGAAGTTGCTCCGTCACCTCTTTTACACTCTTTGGGGTAGGACCAACCCGGGTCATGACTCCCAGGTGTCTTTCTCTTACTGCACTTTGACACATTCTGACTTGAGACATTTCATCATTTTTTGCACTCATCCCCCAGAATTTCTCATGTACATACACAAGTGTTCTTATATGCCTCATGATGACGTTCTACAGTAGTTGTCTTATGTTGTGAATAAACCAATTCTAGAGTAGTTGTTGTCTATGTTGTGAATAAACCAATTCTATAGTTGTAAATGTTGTGAATAAACCAATTCTATAGTTGTGAATGTTGTGAACAAACCAATTCTATAGTTGTGAATAAACCAATTCTAGAGTAGTAGTTGTCTATGTTGTGAACAAACCAATTCTAGAGTAGTTGTTGTCTATGTTGTGAACAAACCAATTCTATAGTTGTGAATGTTGTGAATAAACCAATTCTAGAGTAGTTGTCGTCTATGGTGTGAATAAACCAATTCTACAAGGATAAAAAAAACGAAAACTTCAAATCTTAGTGACAATAGGCAAACTTAATGGGAAAAAAAGCAAGGGGAAGGTAAAGTGATAAATGCCTAAATGGCCTGACCACATGGAAAAATCAGGACAAAACTCTGGTGAACGTGTCAGACAGTAAACTCTTATTGTGATGGCTCATGATGATAATGAGAGTAGCAGTTATTTATGTTATGAATGAAGCAATTTTAGAGCCTGATATGTTTGTTTTCTGTAGCTAATGTTTTGTCAATTAACAACAACAAAAAATATGTGTGTTGCAAGCAAATATCTGAAATTGCAGCGCAGATATCACCTGAAAATGTGATACAGAGAGTAAAGTGTAAGAGCCACTGATCCGTTTGTAGTATTTATGTCAACCAACAATGAATGAGAACACAGTTACACTCGAGTAATAGGAATCGACTTTCACATACTTACATCATCAAAATACAGCAGTATATTTATTTATATACCATAAAATATACACGAGAAATATCATCTTTAGCTCGTATTTAAATACATTTACAGGAATTTCCCACTGACCGAGACCTCACTTAATGATTATTCAATTAATCACCCTTTTGAAAATATAATCACCATCAGTTGGTCTTATTCAGCCAATCAATTTATTCTTGTTTTGAAGATTGACTGCTTATTTCTTCCCTCAATCGGGATGGTTTTTCTCAGCCACTGTATTAGTGCATTAAATAAACAGTGTGTTTTTAGCTTTTCTTTGCCTTTACAAGCGACAGATAATATGCTATGTATATTTTACAACAGGTAATATACATGTACGTGACTTCAGAACCAAGACAAGCGGCTGTACGTAGAGACACAGATTTCTCATTACAAGAGTAATGAAATGGTGAAGAGGCGGTCAGCATAGCTGAATGGATACGAGCACCCGCTCTTAAACTTCCGGTGTGCTGATGCCGAGGTAGCGGTTTCAACCCCATCACCGGTCTGTTGAATAAAATGTTGACTTCTCATCCTTGACTTGGGGATGTAAATTACAAGTACCTCAGATGTCAGAGTGGGTCCACCTGATGACAAGGGACACTGGTAATAGGGAAAGCTAATCCACACACAAAAATCGGTTCAGTGCACTAGAAGTTGTAACATGTGTGGACTTTGCTTGAGTTCAAAGTGAGCAAACAGAGGAGGGGGGAAAAGAGAAATGAGCCTCATGTGGATACATTCCATGCAAGAGAGGCAGAAATTAAATAAACATGTAGAAGGCAGGCTCGAACAGCAGCGCAACAAATAGTGATAATGTAAACAACATCAACCTCATGAAAACATCCGAGACGGAGCGGATTAGAGGGTCATGGTAGTCAACGTATGCTCCAGACCAGACAGCTGAAGGAGGAGGAAGATAAGTAGAGGAGGAGGAAGAAGAAAGGAAGAAACTGAAGAAGAAGAAGAGGGAAAAAAAAAGATGAAGAGAGGAGGAGGAAGAAGCAAAAGAAGAAGAAGAAGGGAGGAAGAAGAAGATGGGAAGAAGAAGAAAAAGCAAACGCATATGTAAGCTCTGCTTTTTATTTGATGATTTTAACTAACTGTAAGCACTCTAGTCCCTAAACTGAAAATGCATGTCATGAGAAAGCATTGTTTGCCTGTATAAATAATTCTATGTTCAACTTTTGCTTGACTGTATAAATAATTCTATGTTCACTTTTATGATTTTAATTCTATGTTCACTTATATGATTTTAATTCAATGTTCACTTATATGATTTTAATTCAATGTTCACTTATATGATTTTTAAACCAAGCCACATCACAAAAGCTGGCCACAATGCTAATCTATCACCTGGACTCTGCTAAAGCATAAGGTAAATTGTGTATAAATTGTACAGAATTAATATCCGACTGCAGTAGACCATTTGGGAATCGAGAAAGATTAATACACACTTTGCTGATGGCAAAATGTTATGGAGGTTTATACAGTTGCAATAGAACACTGTACTTTCTAAAGTTATAATTATGTACGTGGGTCTTTTCTATGCTGTATGGCAGTGAATCTTGATATATGAATGAAAAAACTAGTAGAGCCTGGAGGTAGAGGAGATGTGGTTCTGAGACACACGACTTAGATGGCCAGAGTGACTAAAAATTATTATCTGGGAGAAGCTGATGAAAGGAGACCATTATACACATCTTTAAGAAAGAGACAGTGATCTTTGGTCATATAATGAGAGAAGAGATACTGCAGAACACAGTGACAACTGGAAAGATCAGTGGTAGCAGAAGCAGACCAACAGAAATGATGCCTGACGGTCAAAGAGAAAAGCCTGGAGTAATGCTATCAATTAAATTAATCCAGAACACCAAGAATTAAGATTTGTGGAGAGACATGAACATGTCTTCCCTATGCATATCTGCCTCTCTTGATTATTAAGTCACATACTGAATCATTTCTGATTTATTTAACAGCTGTCAGTTCGCCTATGAAACCCCTTGAGTAAAAAAAAAAAACATAATAAATGTGAAAATATGGCATCTGTAATATTAAATACATTGACTGACTACATACAAGTAGCAACTCAATAAATGGATGGCAACAAGGCCTTGAAGTCCTTGACCTCCTTATGCTTGCCCCATCCGTGGAAACAGCGAATGAACTTCTTGTGTTCCTTGTACTTCATGGCCAACAGCAGCTTGCGTGGTCTGTCTGGCTGTTTGGCACGAAGGTTCTGTATGTACACCTGTAGGGGGATACCATTTGTGGTAATAAACAGTTTATTGTGATGGCATTTTCGTCATTTTCATAGATCTTCAGGTGAATATATTTAAAGAAAAAAGTTAGTTGCATGTCCCTTACAGGATGTCACAGTCAACCCCAGCATTTTTATGGCTGTTTGTGATTTCTTGGCAAATTAATGCTTAAATGTTTGCCACTGTTTTCTTAACGACTGGCACTCATACCATTGTATGAAAACCAACTGCTTCCAAACTATCCATAGGTGTATTTCAAACACGGTTCAATTTAAAGAAAGCAGCAGTCAGTTTGAGATTGTTGACATCACCATTGATTGTCTTCACATGGAGCGGGTGTGAACCAAAGTAATTTTCTCTGTTCTGCACATGTTGGATACTCTTACAGCATATGTTTGACCATCATGTGACTACATCCACAGTATTATTCATCAGGATCTCCTATGTTAGGTTTATTGACAAAGTAGTATTCAGCCCATGGTGTCCTGTGTAGAGTCTGAAGATTGCTACTTGTTCATTTTGGTTGAGTTGGTAATATACATCATATTTCTGGTGGCTTGGATGCTCTGATTCCCATTTGGTTTTATAAGCGCTTCCTTATGAACTTCTAACAAGATTTTTATCTGCATTGTAACTATATGGCAACTGAGATTTTGTGTGGTCAAGACTGTTATCTTCCAAGTAACTTTGCCAAAAACAGTTGCTGTACTTATCTGAGAAGGTTAGATGTTTGATCCAAACCCCAGGAGGTGGGAATACCATACTGTTTTTGTATGTGTGTAAACATCCACACCATCTCATCTCAACATGTTCCTCTTGTACCTTGCGGTGTCGAGATGAAGTATAAATTTCGCGAGAGTGCCCGATTATGAGCTTCATATATCGATATTCCCTCTCCGCTGCTATTCCCTCCGTCCAATGTTTACGCGGTCGGCCTCTTCCTCTGTTTCTATCTGATCTGTACATCATTGCTTGTTGTGGTATGCTGTTGACTGGTAACCTACTTGCATGGCAAAACCATTTGACTTGCTGCTTTCTAATAAAATCTAGTGCTGCTTTAACCCCCACTTTAGTCCTGATTTCTTCATTTCTGATCTTATCTCTTCTTGATACGTTGAGTATTCTTCTCAGGAACCTCATTTCTGTTGTTGTGATTTTTCTTTTCTCTTTTTCTGTCATTGTCCAGGTTTGGCATTGGTAACATAGAGTTGGTAGGAAGACTGTGTTGTAAAGTGCTTTCTTAGTAGTTATTGATACATGTTTGTTCTTTAGTATTGGTGCCATTTGTCCAATGAGTTGATTTGCCTTAATGCACCTATTTTCGATCTCGTCTTCTGATCTGCCATTTGATGATATTATACTTCCTAGGTACTTGAAACTCTTTACTTGTTTCAAGGGATGTTCGTTTAGGTGAATTGTTGTTGTTTGTTCTTCTTTAGTTATAGTCATTACCTCTGTTTTGCTTGTGCTAATTTTCATGTTATGTTCCCTACACATTTTGTTTAGACTATTCATGTGATCTTGTAATTCAACTTCTGATTTTGTTATTAGTGCTTGGTCGTCCGCAAACAGAAGTTCTCTAATGGTTAAATTTGCAGATGGTTCTTATTCTGTGTTCTCGTCATGCGGTATTCTTTCTGTCTCTGTTTGGCTGGTTTCTTTGCATAGGTTGCCTATATATGTTATGAACAAGAGAGGGGACAGGACACAACCTTGTCATACTCCAGATCTTATGGTGAAGGGTTCTGAGTGTCCTCCAGTTGCTCTCACTATGCATTCACTGTTGTTGTATAAACTTCTACATAGGTTTGTTAGATGTGTACTCACTCCATATTGTTTAAGGATTTCCCACAGCTTGTTTCTATCTACTCTATCGAATGCCTTTTCTTGGTCGACAAAGGCTAAGTAGAGTGTTTAATTGAATTCGATTGATTTTTCTATAAGTTGTCTAAGAGCAAAAATTGCATCTGTGCATCCTTTGTTTTTCCTAAATCCAAGTTGTGTTTCGCTTAGCTGGGGTTCTAAAGTAGTTCATAATCTTTTTTCAAGAATTTTGCAAAATATTTTCCCAGTATGACTCAACGGTGAAATGCCTCTGTGTTGTGTGCAGTCTTTTTTGCTGCCTTTGTTTTTCCAAATTGGGATAATTATGGCATTTCCCCAGTCTCGTGGTGTCTGTTGTTCTACCCAAACATGGTTGAATAGTCTATGTAGCCAAGCTGTTCCTACTTCTCTTGCTGCTTTAATTAGTTCATCATACACACTGAAAATGATAGTGATTTGTTACAGACGGACATTGTACTAGAAAGCCTGTTAAGTGCTGGAGTGACAGACAGACAGACAGGTAGACAAACAAACAAATAGATGAATGGAAGGATAGATGGACTGACCCACAGATGGATGAACAGACAGACAGATAGTTAAAATAACATACAGACTGACAGACAGAGATGGGTGAACAGACAGGTAGATATAGTGACAGACAGTCAGATAGATAGATCATTGACACACTTTGCCCTGATCTGATCTACTGGAAAGGCCACCAAACCCCTGGACATTCACTGAAGAAAACAGGATGTGCTGCTTTATCTACTACACAAAAGCCAACTTGCTGACAATGATGTCCATCAGACACAGACTTACCTGTGCACTCTTGAAGGCCAGCTTGATCTCCACATCACTGGTTTTCTTTCCTACCCACAGATACACTTGTTCTCCGTTGTCTAGGATCATCACATCATCATCAGCCAGATCATCCTATGTGAACAAGGTGAGGTAGGTTACACTGTGTGGTTTGTGATCATCTAAAGTAAGTTAAGCCGCAAGGTTAGTAATATCTTGAAAATACAAGATAAGGTAGGTTAAATGGTGTGGTTTGTGATCATCTTGTACAAAGTGAGGGAGCTTAAACAATGTAGTTAGTGATGGCCTAGTAAAAAAATGTGAAGTAGTTAAACTGTGCAGTTAGTAATTAACTGGCACAAAAAAAGTGAAGTAGTTAAACTGTGCAGTTTGATATCATCTGGTACAAAAAAGACAGGCGAAGTACTTAAATTGTGGAGCGGCTGGCCGAGTGGTTAGAATGCCGGGCTCTCCTTTGGGAGACCCGAGTTCGAATCCTCGGTAAGGTGGGTTTTTTTTTCTGTCTGGGGCAAAAAGAAAACTCTATCCTGCACAGTTCGCGGTGACTGCATTAGCCATGCGGCCTTAATTTCTCAGGGTCAAGACCCCCCTGTCCTACACCGCAAGATACAAAAGGCAGTAAATGACAGAAAATGATGTAAACTGTGCAGTTAGATATCATCTGGTTCAAAAAAAAGACGAAGTAGTTAAACTGTGCAATTTGATATCATCTGGTACATAAAACAGTTGAAGTAGTTAAACTGTGCAGTTAGTGGTTATCTTGTACAAGGAGAGATAGGTTAAACGATGTGGTTAGTGATCATAGCAACTGGTAGAAACAAGGTGAGGTAGTTAAAACTGCATGGTTCGAGATCATCTGATGCAAACAAGGTGAGGTAAGTTAAACCATGTTTTGTGATCATCTTGTACAATCAAGGTGAGTTTGTTCAAGCATGCAGTTAGTGGTCAACTGGTACAAACACTGTGTGGCAGGTTAAAACATGTGGTTAGTGATCATCGTGTGCAAAGTGAGGTAAGTTAAACTGCGTGTTTAGTAAAACCACATCTCATAAAACCAAGGTGAGGTAAGTTAAACAATATGGTTCATGACCATGTGATTAAAAAAAAAGTGTGGAAATTAAACCATGCAGTTAATGATAATCTTATACACACTGGGGTAGGTTAGATTTTGTAGTTAGACATCATCTGGTACAAACAAGGTGAGGCAGGTTTAAACTGTGTAATTAGTGAATATCTTTTGAAGTCAAAACACACAAAAAAAAACTGACATGAAAAAATGAAATATGACAAATAGGCTCAGTTGAGATCTGGTGGAGACCCAACAAAAAAAAAGCTCTAAATACATTACTCCACATAAAGGCAGCACATCTATGAATGGTCTAACATCATTTTACAAGAAATCAAGAAAAGGGGATTCAAAAGGCAAGACGATCGGCTTCATTGCATTAGTTGTTACCCCTCATGGCGCAGTCTATTTCCACAGGGTGGCCTACTGAAAGCCTCGCACAAAGCATGAACTGCATAGCTGCAGCGACACACACACACACCCCCAGAGTATCTGAGAAAACTGCACTCGTGAACTGAACAATGTGGGCTGTAATCGAACCCACAACCTTCAGAGTGCGAGGAAGGCAGCGTAACCACATCACCACAGATATTGCCATAACAAATAAAATAGAAAGACCAATGAAAAGAAAAATGTATGTGAAACGAAGTAACGAAATATGGCTGAACAACAAATAGCTGAGAGCACCTGGCAAAATAGTGAAATATAGCTAAACAATAAATAGCTGAGAGCACCTGGCAAAATAATGAAATATAGCTAAACAATAAATAGCTGTGAGCACCTGGAAAAAAAAAATTTAATATGGCTAAACAATAAACAGCAGAGATTACCTGGCAAAAATCTGCACATTTCTCTGAAACTGTGAAGTAGCCCTTCTCGTTAGAGCATCTGAACAACCTGGCATACTCCATGTAAGAGTAATCCTGGTACAGAAAATCAACACATAAAGTTAGATTATTCTCACTGCGCATGGGATAATTCAGTCCATAAGGTCTCTTGGTTTGGTGTTATAATTTCATTGTGAAGAATCACTTTCACAGTGAAGGATCAATTACACAACACACTCAGATAACTCCATAAGTGCCCCAGTTAGCTTCCACGGATCACATAGAGAGTCTCAGCTCAGTGCACCAACTGTCTAGCACCAGCAGGGGTCCACACATGCATATATCCAGAACCACTCATGCTATAAGTTTTCTTCTCTAAGTTGGTTGTTCTAAATTTAAAATGTTGCCTGAGCAGAAGTTATCTAGGATACTCTGATTTAAGACAAGCAAGATATTTCCAGCACACACAGCAATCACAAAGACCACCATAGTTGTTTGCCTCTAGCTGAGAAGGCTGACATCAGACCTACCACCCCAGCATCAAGAGTTGAGTTGAGAAGAACCGACATCACAGCACTCTAGATATTCCCATATGTGCACCTGTTCTCATAGTGAACAGCCAGTGAAGAGTCCCAAAACTAATGGTACAAGCAGCATTCTGATTATGTGTCCGTCTGGCCTTTTCTTGGAGTTTTGAGTGTGGGCCAGATCCTCTCCCTGCAGTACCATTCTCTCTGAGCAGTGATGATCTACCCGTTCTGCACTATACACACGATTCCAAAGGCCAAGATCAAGAGGGATGACACCATTTCTGGGTTCTATATTTGACACTAATCCACACAATGATTCATACTCAGTCTCCTCGAGATAGGAGCCAAGATCACATCTCTAAACCACTGAGCTCTCTTGTATGAATCCAATCCTTTGCATTGTCTGATGGCCGCCGGTGTAGTATCAACCACATATCATCTTCATTGAGAGTTTCAGATTCTTCCCAAATACACAAAGTCATGTGACTACACCTATTCTATCCTCTTTATCTTCCATTGGAGCATCGACTCTTGACCAATTCATGGCCAGTCATCCTATCTTTTGTCATCCCCTGCAGCTTCATCCATGTCCACACCATACAATTCATCTGTCTTCTTCATGTCCAAAATGCAAATCTTATAATATTTTATGTCTTCTACACTTTCCTTAATTCATGTATAGTTCTAACAGTCCAGGTGGCAATTCTGGAGATTTTCCTAGTTGAAAGGAGGTAATTCGGCAATCCAGACTCCAAGTGGCTTTCTCCACAGTGTCGTGCCTCATCCAGAAGAGCCTGCTTTCACTGCAATGGCTGAGTTATTCTTGTTTCCTGATCTTTTCACTGATTGTCACCGGAACTACGGAGTGTATGCTATATGCTTGAAATCAGCTACAGTGGCCGGCGAAGAGAAAGTGAAGAGAGGGACTCTTCACTGGCTGTTGAAGATGAGAATGGAGCACGTATGGGGATGACCCAAGTGCGGTGATGTCATTCTTGACTTAACCCTTTACAAGGCATAGCGTCCGTTACCGGCCGATCTCTAAATACGAGCGCAGCGTCCGACTCCGGCCGATACTATTATGCATTGTAAAAACGCGATCTCTCGGCTTTCCGACACTTCCGACTGCTACTTTCACTTTCGCCGACAGCTTGACAACGTGGCCGCCATTTGTAAACACGCTACAATGACTTTGAACAGACTTTTACGGACTTATTTTGATAGTTTTCGGGAGTTTTACGCTGTTTTTCAAAATGGATTTCGGCGATTCTTCAAGTGATAGCCGAGGTTTTTTCTCTGTTCAATTTAAATGACATTAAAGGGCACGAAGTTGATTATTAATCGGAGCTAGATATCAGTGCAAAGCGTTACTTTGCATTAGCAGTCGTGAGTCGGACTTTAAAGAAAGTGATTATGATTCTGAAAATGTGTTTGTAAATTGCCGTATAGATGACGGAAAATCACAAACAACATGCCGTATTTCGTAAATATTTGTGTTCATATATGGATTACCGGCTACAATCACGTGAGTAACATATGCTGCATGCTTTTCCCTTCATTGTGTTGTTTATTTAACTAAAATCGGTTGACTAACACCTTATTTGTGATGTTTTTACTAACGCGACCCAAAATTTTTACAGAACCTGAAAAAATCTTGCCCGTTCAGGGCTACAAAACGGACAAGCGTCTGCCCTGTAAAGGGTTAACTCAACTTCTTATCTGTTAGACATTCATGGTTGGTTGGATTTCACAGCTAAACTTTTCCTATGGAATGGGATAGCCACCAGACCCCTGCCAACCCTCCTCTTTTGACATGCAAGGTAGGTTACAGTGTTCTATTCTATGGGTCCAGGTATCACATGGACTCACTCATCTGTTCTGTTACTGTTGTCAACTCTCAGATCTGCAGACAACTTGCTAAGGTACAGTCATAATGAGCAGAAGTCATTGCCATTGCACGTGAATCTCCTTTTCCACTCTTATTCACTTACTCTCTGCTTGTCTAGTTATATGTCTGCCTCTCTCATTCACTTACTCTCCATCTGTCTAGCTGTATGTCTGCCTCTCTCATTCACTCTCTCCATCTGTCTGGCTGTATGTTGTCTTTCTCATTCACTTACTCTCTGCTTGTCTAGTTGTATGTTGCCTCTCTCATTCACTTACTCTCCATCTGTCTAGTTATATGTTGCCCCTCTAATTCACAAACTCTCCATCTGTCTGGCTGTATGTTGTCTCTCTCATTCACTTACTCTCTGCTTGTCTAGTTGTATGTTGCCTCTCTCATTCACAAACTCTCCATCTGTCTAGCTGTATGTCTGCCACTCTCATTCACAAACATAATCAAACAGCAAGGATATTAAAATCCTACAGAAATGACATGAATTACCTCATCATAAGGCTTTTTACCACCAATCCCCACCCAGAAAAAGTTTTCTGGCTCCTCCCCTTCATTGATCATCTGAATCGTGAACCCATCCTGTGTAAACAATAAAGTAGCAGACGCAAATGTTGACACAGACATGGAAACATCTGGCAGACCCAGTCACAACATCATGAAAACAACGTTTTATACACAAGTGTTGCAAGTCAGTGGGGTCAGCGAGCTAGCTACTGCACGTACCAGTGACATTTCAATCAATCAGGTGCTCTTTCCACAGTGAAGGTTGGTTCTAATGGATCTCCAACACTGGCTGTCTCTTGCATTGATTGTACATTACGTCAGGCTGCTGTTTGTCCATCTCTTGATGTTATCTTCCCCATTTTCTTGTTGTCTACCTTTCACTCGCTTGCCTTCAACCTTGCCCTCCAGTATGGTTTTTATAAGAATGTTATGTTTTTTTAATTTGGCTGAAATATTTCACTTGCCTCTTTTTTATTTCTTTCATCAACTCACTTTTCATTCCCAGTTTTTCTAGAACCTCAGTATTTGACTATTTTTGTTTGCATGAAATATGACATATTCGTCTGTATATAGTGACATTTACCTTTAGTCTAATAATGGCAGGATTGCAGCCCGACAGATAGTCAATGCATTTCCATTAAAGTGAAGGCACATGTTGTGCACTTGGCAAGTTTTAAAACTTTCAGCAATGAATTACAACACATTTGCGTGAAGTTCTGTTTCAAATTAGGTTATGGCTGTTGGCTGTCTTGTGTTGATTGTGCTCCCCCCCCCAGTTCCTCAAAGAAAAGGCATATTTCCCAAAAGAAAAGGCATAGTTCCCCAAAGGAAAGACATAATTCCCCAAAAGAAAAGGCATATTTCCCAAAAGAAAAGGCATAGTTCCCCAAAGGAAAGACATAATTCCCCAAAAGAAAAGGCATATTTCCCCCCAAAAAGGATGTATTTCCCCAAAGGGCAGGCATCCCCCCAAAAGAAAAGTCATATTTCCTCTAAGAAAAGGCATACATCTTCTCTCCCCCCCCCCCCCAAAAAAAAAAATAAAAGGGCATATTGCCCCAAAGAAAAAGGCATATTTCCTCAAATAAAAAGCATGGTTCCTCAAAGGCTTAGTTTCTCAAAGAAAAGGTAGTGGTAGACCAGTACAAAAGTGGACACAGGAATTTTAAAGACACTGCGGACATGAAAATGCATGAGGCAGGGGAACTGGCAACAGACTGAGAGTCTGTCTGGTGGACCATGATGAGAGTGATGTTTTGCAATGACCCTGCCACATGATGATGATGATGACAAAGACAATAAACATATTTGACATGAGTCTTAAATGTCCCAGAGTAACTTGGCTCAGAGTGTAACATTCTTAAATGTCACAGTGTAACTTGGCTCAGAATGTAAAATTCTAAATATCACTGTGTAACTTGGTTCAGAGTGTAATATTTTAAAGGTCACAATGTAACAAAGGTCAGAATAATAAAGATCACAGTGTAATACAGTTCACAGTGTAACAAAGGTCATAGAGTAGCAAAGGTCACAGAGTAACAAAGGTCACAGTGTAAAAAAGATCACAACATACAAGGTCACAATGTAAATAGGACAATCATAACAAAGGTCACAGAGTAACAAAGATCAGTTTACAAGGCCAAAGTGTAAATAGAACACAGATCACAGTGTAACAAAGGTCACAGCATAATAAAGGTCACAGGCTAACACAAGTGTCGCACAAGATACCTTATACATCATGTAAGCAATTTCTTCAGCAATCTGGGCCTCCTTGTGATCAGCCTTCTTCCCAACCCAGATGTAGACGATGCCTTTCAGGTCATCACTATCAAAGGGCACCATCAGGATGAAGCTGTGAGTAGAAGACACATTGTTTACAGCACGCATGCAGCACTGGAACTCAACTACACACACACCATGTGTTGTGTCTATAAGGATCACTCGGTGAATACAATCACACACAGCTCTTGGCAAATGTGCTTTGTTAAAGCAAATGTTGGTAAGATATTAGATTAATCGATGTGTTTTTTGACCTATGCTAGGTTAATATGTTGTAAATCAATTCTGACAGGCGGAGAGTTAAGAGCTTGTTGATCTGGAAGCTTCTGCAGCTTGTCTAGTTCAAGATATATTGGTGTTACATTTCCTCTGGAGTAAACTAGGCAGGCAGAGAGAGGGATCATGCTGCAAGAGCAATACGTGGACTCTACAATTCAGCCTCATCACAGTGAAAACAACGGTCGCTAGCTACTCCAGTCTGGCTAATGACCGTTGTTTTCACTGTGATGAACCCTGCTAAGGACTACTTTTGCATGCCACAAAACCGCAACAGTGTCAACAATCAGCACCCACGTCGTGACTCACTACCAGAGAGTTGACAAACATGCTGGGGAAACCAATTCCTCACCAGCTCACAATTCTTCAAGTCATACAAGAGTGCCCAACTTGAACCCACAGGGCTTGACAACTATGATACTGGTTGCTTGTGAATCCTCTAAAAGACTATGAGTTTTAACATTGAGTCCGCTGCATTTACATTCATGTCAAATGAAGCCTGCAAAGGGCTCACATCTATCGGAGTTAGGCTGGTGTAGAGACTTCTCTTTCTGACCTGGTTAATATAGTTGCAAATCCTTTACAGGACGTAGCAGTCAACCCCAACATTTGTTGGCTGTTTGTGATTCCTGGGCAAATTTACGCTCAGTAGTTTGCCATTGCTTTCTGAACGACCGGCACCCATACCATTTCATAAAAAAACAACACAGCTGTTTTTCGAACGCGGTATGTGGGGTTACGAACTGCGTCAGTAACCTAGTGGAGCCGGCTCACCTGGTACTAAAGTACCAAATCCACAAGGGCTGTGCTCTACTTGCCCATCTCCAAGCTCAGAAACCAACAGGCTGTGCAATGCCAGTACTGGAACTTCACATATGGAGAGAGACATATTAGGATGTAAGCAAGTTATGATTCAGCACAGCATGTACAGAGATTAGACCTAGGTTAGCAATGATTCCTCCAGGAGATGAAGGTATTTCACTGTCAGCACTAGAAGAGACATGACATCTATATAGGGCAGAAGGAAGGGATACACAACCGCATCATGAATGTTTGCACACTGACAAAGGTTGACCAGATGATCATATGAAGAATTTTTACAGACAAATGTTGACAAGATAACCACAACAGAAATGTATACTGACAAATGTTGACATGATAAAAAAAAAAATTATAGACTGACAAGTGTTGATCAGATAACCACATCAAGAACGTTTATAGATTGACAAGTGTTGATCGGATAACCACATCAAGAACATTTATAGACTGACAAGTGTTGATCAGATAATCACATCAAGAACATTTATAGACTGACAAGTGTTGATCAGATAACCACATCAAGAGCGTTTATAGACTGACAAGTGTTGATCAGATAACCACATCAAGAACATTTATAGACTAACAAATGGTGACACAATAACAACGACAGGAATGTTTACAAGTTTTAACAATCCCTGACTAGATAACACTCACATCAAGAATACCTACAGACTGCAGTAATACAGTAGATTAATGAACAGTAACAAAGAGAACTTACCAGAAGCGAGGACTAAGCCATGTGGCATCAGGTTTGGCAAGCTGTGAATGAAAATATGAACACTGTACAACACATAGACTATTTTACTTTCTGTACATGATATACAGTAAAACGGTTTTCGTTGCCTTCAGTTATTGTTGGTTTCTGTTTTTGCAGATGTTTTTCAGCCAAAAATTTATCTCGGTTTTCGTTGGTTGCCTCGGATTTCGTTGGCGTGCCCACGTGACTTAGCTGCCAATTTTGCGGAAACAAAGGGATCCACGCATTCTTCTGCTCAGTTTGGCGTTGTTGTTCATTGTGTGAGCATTACTTGCTAATAATAAAATACGAGAGCGGCATTAAGATTGTGGAAATCGGCCACGTGTACAGGGAGTCACCATCCAAGATAAGTTCCATTGTGGCGACAAAGGAAGAAATAAAGGAGGCTAATGTAGCAAAAGGCGTGAATGTGCTAAGGAAACAGAGATCGAAAACAACTGAAGATGTCAATCAGTTGTTAATTTGGACAAATCAAAACCAGGTAGATGGCGATTCTGTTTCGGAGTCAATCATATGTGAAAATGCCAGACTGTTGTTTGCCGATCTCATTAAGAAAATGCCTGGGACGAATGCTAGTGTTCTTAGTGATTTTAAGGCCAGAGGATGGTTTGAAAAATTCAAGAGGCTCACTGGCATACACATTGTTACTAGTGATGGCGAAGGTGCGAGTTCGGACAAGTCTGGAGCCGCAAAATAGTATTAAACACTATATTTATTTTATATAAAATATGTATTTGGCATGTATTTTGGAGTTTCTAGAACAAATTAATTGGATTTACATTGATTAATATGGAAATAATTGCCTCGGTATTTGTCGGTTTCAGATTTCGCCGATTATTTTCGGGCGGATTATCAACAAAAACCGAGGTTTTACTGTATTTCTAGCTTAAAGATAATAAACAGGCAAGTCAAGAAACATCTTATGGCAGTAGAAATGGGGTGTTTGAGGGAAATGCAAAGAATAGTTTGGACAGGCAGGGACAAGTAAAAATGAGGCTGTCTGTCTAGAAGCAGATGAAAACCGCAGATTGATTAGAAAAATCGGATGTAGTCAGAGAAGAGGGTTTGTTATGATGAGAAAGAAATGTTTAAAATTTAGTGATAATTGGCAAATGTGATCGGGAAAAAAAAAAGAAGAGAAAAAGAAAATGATAAAAATCCAGATAGCCTGGGCAATAGCATGACTGGCACCTTGCCGTCTTGACAGACGATAATTTGTAAAATGAAGTTATACCTCTCCATAGCACAAAGTCTGAGTTGAATTTAGAGACCATGTGTTGCCCATGTAGCATGATCCCTCTCTTGGCCTGTCTAGTTTACTTCAGAGGAAAGGTAACACCAATATGTCTGGAACAAGACAAGCTGCTGGATCAGCAAAGCAATGCTCTAAATGTCCACCTGTTGGAGCTTCCGTCCTAGACCAGTTGCCGACCAAGGCTTAGGGCCTAGTCTACCCTGCTAAGACATTTAGTCTTTAGGTTGCATTTTCTGCATTACGATAGGGCTTGTACCCTCCCAATTGCACTTCTCCATCCAAAACTGTTGGCACAATGTGGGGTGTCAGGGTTGGTGAGTGCCGCCCAACATTCGGCGCTAACAGAAAGAAGGTTGCACCATCTGCTGTTATACAGTAGTTCAGTTATATCTGACTAAGACCAGACTTGGCATAATTAGGACAAAAACACAGAGCTGATCCAAGACTCTGTGACTGTGCGGGATGGTTGCCAGTCATCCATGCTTACCACAAGCACATGATGATGATGATGATGATGGTGACAGACAGAGTAACAAACAAGAAAACCATGTTACTTACCTGAATACATCTTGTTGCAATTGGGCTACCATTAGCTCTGAGCTGGAAGAACTCGGTGCTGGGTTTAACCTTCTCTGCCCCTGCCGCCCGACCCGCAGGACGACGCCCAGTTTTAATGATAAACTTTCGCTTGAAGTGAGAGAGGAACTTCAAGTTTTCCTGCTGCTGATGCTGTCTGACCACTTCCAGCTTGTCCCCAAACAAAGTTTGAAATTTCTTCTGCAAACTGACACAAGCACAAAATACAACATTAGTATTTGCATAACAAAGGCACAAACAAGTGTTTGCATGAATTATTGCCTGGCATATTTCGCTGCATCTCGTAGGGTACATAGATCAGAAATCACACATTAAACAAAAACAATAAGATAATTCCTTCATGCTGAAATGTACAACACACATATTAACACTTTATTTGCTTCTTCATTATTCAAATTCACTTCAAATAATTTCTTTGGGATAAAAAGAGTTATAGTAACCACTACTTGGGACAGAAAGAGTTACAGTAACCACTGCTTGGGATAAAAAGTTACAGTAACCACTACTTGGGTTAAAAAGAGTTACAGTAACCACTACTTGGAACAGAAAGAGTTACAGTAACCACTACTTTGGACAGAAAGAGTTACAGTAACCATTACATGGGATAAAAATAATTACGGTAACAACAATTTGGGACAGAAAGAGTTACAGTAACAATTACTTGGGACAGAAATAGATACAGAAAGAATTAATTAACAACCGCATGGGATAGAAAGAGTTACAGCAACGATTACTTGTGACAGAAAGAGGTAAGATAACATTTAGGACACAAAAGTATCTATGGATACAGCAGACAATACCTGAAAGTGAAAGTGAGCCATCCCATGTTGGAAGCATCCCGTCCTTGCCAAAAATACACGATGCATTTGAACTCGTCCTCCGGCAGATCTTCCTCGTCAACATCCTCTTCTCCTTCAGGCAACTCTGGAGGCACCCAATAACGGCACAGGAACACATAACAGTCTTCAGTGTAGAAGATGCCTGTATGGGCAGTTGAATAACTTGCATCAATATAAGTGGTATATACCATAACAATCACATGGGAAATGTGGCACAGGAACACATAACAGTCTTCAGTGTAGAAGATGCCTGTACGGGCAGTTGAATAACTTGCATCAATATAAGTGGTATATACCATAAAAATCACATGGGAAATGTACATTCTTACGATGCTGCATGCCAGTTGAAGTGACACACATTCTAACCCAAAAATAATCAAGGTAGCTTCAAAAAATTGCCATGAAGGGCCACCTCCTATTTGAATTATTGATTCTGACATGGAAATTACACTATCATCATTATCATGATCTTCCACTTTTGCCGTCAAGCGTCATGGGAAGGGATATTGGCGCTCCAGTGCATGATGAGTGGCACTGGATAGTGTCATTCTGCTTGATTGTACAATGTCTTGGATGTCGTCAATCCATTTTCTTCTCAGGCGTCCTCTCCTGCTCTCGTCGCAGATGATCTTTGATGTAGGGCCAGTGATGGTAGCTAATGGTGTTGCATTCTAACGAGGTGGCCAAACCACTTGATCTTCTTCCTTTCAATAAATGTGGCACAAGGTGTTGATCCCACTGTCTGTCTGATAACACAATTTCTTACTCGGTCTCAAATTATTAAGTTGGCAGCTCTCCTCGGGCATCTCATCTCACAGGTGTTGATTTTGCAAAAGTGTGATTTTGATAATGTCCAAGTTTGAGATTGGTAGCATAGGGTTGGTGTGAATATGCTGTTTATTATCTGTCATTTTGCGGACATGGGTATATTTGGATGTTTCAGTATGAGTGATAGTTGATATGTAAGTGCACTTGCTTTTTGACATCTGATTTAGATTTCTCTGTCCAATCTGCCATCTTCTGTGATCATACTTCCAAGATATCTGAATTCTTTAACCTAAAAAAAAGTCTTAAAAGCCGAGAGGATCGACTTCATTGCCCCGGGTTTTACCCCATATGGCTAGGTCTCTTTCCACAAGGCTGGCCTGCAGAAAGCATCGCACAAAGCACGAACTCCGTAGCTCCGGTGACAACCCCCAGGAGTCTCTGAGAAAAATGCACGCGTGAACCGAAAGATGTAGCCTTGGAGTCGAAGCCCACAGCCTTCGGAGCGCGAGGAAGACGGCTTCACCACTTCGCTATGGAGACTCCCAAACCTTTCACCTAAAACCCGTGGAAGAAACATTACCTTCCGAGACCTCATCACAGCCAGTCTGTATGTACAATGGTTGCATCCTTGCATAATTACCTGGGAAGTAAAGTCCACTGTCATAGTACGACCACATCACTCATCGATTGCTGATTCTCATTCTTCCTCTGCTGCCTTTAATACTCCAATGGAGTATACAGCCTCAGCTAACTCACGCTCTTCTAACCTCTGACAGTTCCAGCAGCTCCCTTAATTTCCTCCTCATATTGTTTGTTGTTTCGTTCACTTGCTTTAAACTCAAGTGTAGTCCATTCACGTGTGACTACTTCTAGTGCACTGGACTGATGTTTGCATGTGGATTAGCTTTCCTATTTCCAGTGTCCCTTGCCATCAGGCATACCCACTCTGACTTTAGAGGTACTGGTAACTTACGTCCTGAAGTCACAGATGAGAAGTCAATCATTTTAGTCCAACTGACCGGTGTTGGGGTCGAACCCGGTACTTCGGCATCAGCACAGCGGATGTTCAAGAACTAGTGTTTTTATCCATTCAGCCATGCTGATCTACTCTAGTTTGTCTATTAACAGGTTTTCTCAGTGTGTGTCCTATCTAGTGCCAACATCCTTTTCCTCATCCCTTGATTTGCTGGAGTTTGTTTGGTTCTTAACACAACAAGCAATGATGTCGACCTGAGAGCCAGGTAAATTTTAAAATTCAAAGCCACCCAAAATTTATTGGCTGAATATGATTTTTTTGGCAATTGTACGTTCAGTAGTTTGTCACAGGTTGCTGTATTTCGTGATATTTTATATACACAACATATATCGTTAAGCCACGGACACAAGCAATCAACATACCCAGCTCCTCATCAGGAAGACGAACAAACTTCTTATTCTCCAGAACAAATGATTCCATGCCATCAAGATCTTCATTCCAATCTGACGATAGTTGTTCCTGGACAAAAAGTACAGATCATAAATCAACGAGGGATATACTGTGAGTCAGCAGGGGACCCTACTGCAAGTTAATAAAGGAAATACTGTGTTACATTTAATGAAGGGTTTATTAGGGCTAATATACAAACAGGACAAGCATATTGTTATTGTAATGGACTCATAAAGTATGATGAGAAAGGTGAAGACAAGCATGCTTCGAGCGGAGCTGCAGGTTTCAATTCAACAATAAAAAATATAGAGTATTTGTTGATTTCCTGCCCAGGACATGCTGGTGTGGTGAGGAACAAGCAGATGGACAGATTTGGCTGGGTCTGCACCCCTTGTAAGACAGATGTGGTCGGGCCTGTTGGAGTTAGAACATCACTGCTTGGAGAGAATGGCACTGCAGAGAGAGCACAGCAGGGAGTGACCAGAGGATCTGGTCAACACTCAGGACTCTGAGGAAAAGCCAAACAGACACAGAATCAGACTGCTACTGATACCATTAGTCTTGGGACTCTTCGCTGGTTGTTGCAGATGAGTACGGAGTATGGGAATGTCTCAAGTGCTGGGATATTGGTTCTTAACTCAACAGGGTTAATATTCTGGGAGTCGCAGTAGTGCAGTGGCTAGCATACTAGCTTGCCAACCTGGCGGTGGAGTGTTCCAATCCCCACAGAGGCTGATTATTCTTAAACTGACCTGGGTTCCCGGTTTAAAATGGATACCAGAAAGCGTCCAGCGAGGTAAAGGCCACCAGTGTGATAGTGACCACATCGCCCATCAAGTGCCGTCCAGTCTATGCCAATATGGGGCCAGCACCATAAACCCAGTAGGCCTAAAGGCGTGTAAAGAACATCCGTCACTTTACTTTCCATACAGAAGGGGCGGTCGATGAATGGTTAATGTAATGAACTTAGCCAGACAATGATCCAGGTTCAATCCTCAACAGTGACAGGATTATATTATCAACAAGCGTTGCTCTAGGGATTTGTTGTTGTTGTGTTAGCTTGCTTTAAACTCAAGCGTAGTCCATACCCGATGTGTCTCCACCTTGACGTGGTGGGGGAGCTTGCGTGTCCCATCGACCCCATTTGCTTGCCGATGGATGGAAAACTACATATCGGACAGCTTATGGGATAGGGACCAGACTAAGAGAGACACAACCTGCTGCTCTGCAGGTAGACTGAGGATAGCAGTCAAAAATTTAAATCAGGTGCACGAAGGCAGAAGTTCTTGGTCCGGACAAAACTCTTAAGGCTCCCTGTCGAGGGCTGTGGCTGTAACGCCTCTAAGCCACAAACCCTCGGATCTGAGAGCCGGGCCGATACCCACCTACCGAAAAATAGAAGCGTGATACTGAGCAAGCTACATGCTCAGGTCTGATACATGTTCGAAGGCTCTCAGCTGGGGGATGAGAGGGCCAGGCCGTTTCTCGTTCACTGCTGCACGAAGGTAAGGTGCTGAGCCGGCAGCACATGTAGCCTACCTCGTGAGCGAGTACAAAAAGTCAGAAAAGTGCCCCAGTTGAAGGAAATGGTTACGAAAACTGTCTGTATCTAACTCATAGAGAGTGTAGACAAAAGTGGAAGAACGTCTCAATGACGCAAAATGGAACGCACGGCGAAGCGAACCTATTGCGTGGTCTGAAGTCAAAAGCAAAAGCTTACCGAGTGGATGTCACTCGCAGTCAGACCGCTCCTGGTGTGTGCTTGAGCAATCAGTGGCAAGCGAGATGCCCAACACATGGAAGTGAGGAACTAAAGCAGCCAAGAGCAGGACGTGGCAACTCCTCGGGTGAGCCCAGTCTCAGAGCAATATGTGCCGGCTCTGCAATTATGGAAGCCTCCTTGGATAGCGAGGGAATGCCCATGGTCTGCCCCTGCCTTCCCTTGAGGGCCGACCGCGATGTCGTTGATCGTTCTATCTTGACCAGCTGAGATGTTGGCGACATCACAACAGTCTAACGTGCCTCGAAACCAGAGGAAGGCTAACCTCATTAAAAAATGCCCGCCGGAAGTGTCGTCCTACGGGTGGCAAACTAACCGAATGTCTCTCGTGCTAGGAACAGCTCTGACTACCTAGTTTCCGAATGCCGCTCTTGTTCGGAACAGCTCTGACTAGGTAGTTTTCCGAATGTCTGTCATGCCTGGAACAGCTCTGACGGGCGCAACGACAAGCACATGTCCGAAAACTCGCTGAGTGGATACCGTCTGCAGACCTGTCTGGTTTGTGCGGGAACGGCACGGGGCGAACGAAATACCCAATATATTGAAGTGAGGAATCAAAGCAGCCATGAGCAGGACGTGACGATTCCCTCGGTGAGCCCAGCACCAGAGCGTTATGTGTCGGCTCTGCAATTATGGAAGCCACCCAGGATGGCGGAAAATGCTATGGACTGTCCCTGCCTTCATTTGAGGGAGGACCGTGCAGTCTTCGACTGTTCCAACTTGACCAGCTGGGAGGTGGACAGTACCACAAAAGTGAGAGACTCCCAGGAATGCTAACCTGGTCAAAAATGCACGCTAAAAGTCGGATGTGTTGGCTTAAGAGTTTCGACCCAAGGGTGCCTAACCAGACACATCTGAAAAAACACTCCGGATGAACGCAAAGAAGAGAAGAAGAATAGATTTTTGCATGTGGGTTAGCTTTCCCTATTACCAGTGTCTCTCGCCATCAGGCGAACTCACTCTGACCTCTGAGGTATTTGTAATTTATATCCCCAAATCAGAGACGAGAAGTCAACATTTTACTCCAGCTGACAGGTGTAAGAGTTGAACCCACTACCTCGGCATCAGCACACCAGAAGTTTTAAAAGCAACCGCTCTTATCCATTCTGCCATCTTGACCTCCACTCTATATTCTATCTGCATTATCTATTCTATCTACACTATCTATTCTATCTACATTATCTTGCATTGATTATTCAATGGTGACTTTCTCAGACAACAAATTTCTGCTGGGTGTAAAGATAATCCCTTGTTAGTGACACAGACCTGTTATTTTCTCTGAAGCTCTCTCACAAAAGTCTACTTGGCCTTTCATAGAGACACTAGTTACAAAATATACTCACAGCCTCGTCTTCTGGCATTGGAGGCTGGCGTGGCATGAAGAGGGCTGAAAGGTCCGTCTGCATCTTATCTTTCTCCATTATAACCTGAAAATAGACAGGACTTGATAGAGCAAGATCTGAGGGCTGACAAATATACAACAGGCATGAGGATATTTCTTCTCTTATGACATGATCTGTGAGATGTAGGGGTGCTAAGATTGATAAGTTTTTAATCAAGATCTTCCACTTAGTTAATAGTCAAGAGAACTGAGGCCACGCAGAGACACGTTCATCAACAAAGTCATCTGAGGTAAAGGAGACGAATGAGAAGAAATGAAGAATTATGAAGGAGTTGGAGGAGGAAGAGAAGAAGACGATGAAGCAGAAAAGGGGAAGGAGGAGGAGAAGAAGGAAAACAGGAATGAGGAGGGGAAGAGCAGAAGCAGCAGTAGGAGAAGGAAGAGAAGAAGCAGAATAAGAAAAGTAACGCAGCAGCAGAGAAGAGGAGAAGGACCAGCAAAACAAACAAAAAAAAGGACAAAGAAAAGAAAAGAGGAGGAGCAAGAAGAAGAAGAAAGTGGTGGAGCCAGAAGAAGAAGAAGAGAGAAGGGAGGAGAGGAGCAAGAAGAAGAAGAAAAAAGAAGAAAGGGAGAGGAGAAGCAAGAAGAAGAAGAAAAAAGAACGGAGAGGAGGAGCAAGAAGAATAAGAAAATGCAGAATTTGGCATAGACTTGTAAACAACACATGTTCTGAGACACTATAACATACCTTTAAGTCTGCTCCTCTCCTGGTGATAGACTCAGAAGTTCTAGTGTAATCGACAGGCAAGACATCATCCCATCCAACAAATTTAGTTTTAAAGATCTGTGGCTCCGTTCTGGAAAAAGACACACGTCAAACAAGAAGTAACTCAAGTTACAGTGAATGTGAAAGAAGCCAGACACAAGCTGGCCATGGCAATGTAGAGAAACGGTGTCAAGAACCTACTGGACACCAACAGCAAAGAAGTCAAAGTAAAACTGTTGAGAATATACATCTTTTCTGTGGCAACATATGTAAACGACTCACGGGCCTTTCCGGAATCATTAAAAAAGAAAATTGGGGCTTCTGAGCTCAAACGTTCTAGATAAATGTGTAGAATATTGTGGATCAAGAAGAAGAAAAATACTGAGATTCTACAAGACCTAAACATGGAAGAAAACAGGCTTATAAAAAATGTCATATCACAGGAACTGGAATACTGCGGTCATACTAAACATAACAGTGGCTTGGGAAGGACAGTGATGGAAGGCAGGGTAGGGTTCCTGGTAGAAGTAGCAGGGGTCGTCCAGAACCAAGATGGACACAGGACATTGCAGTCACATTGGGCATGAGGGCGCATGAGGCTGGAGAGATGGCAAGAGGCTTTCCAGCGCATCTTGATGGGAGCGAGGTTCTTCTCAAGCCCTGCTACATGACACTGACAGTGAATGCCAGAATACAGCAAACAGTGCTTGTTAACTACGCAGCTATCTAGTCATTCTAGTATTGTTTCCAAGTTTATCTAAAGTTAGATTGTTTTAAGGTAAAGGTAGACAAACTCTATTTCCTTGGCATTATTTTAATACTCTGGTTTAACAATGACCACGTCATCCTTGCTCTTCTTTCGCCCTTCATCTCCTATGGGGACAGAGGCCCTCAGACAACTCACTCCAAGCTGTCCTATCTTTAGCTATCCCATACAGCTCCGTTCATGTCCTCCCCATTTTATTCATTTCTGTCTCTACTTCTCTTCTCCATGCATTTTTGGGCTGTGCTCTATTTCTTTTGCCTCATGGATTACAGACAAAGGATTGTTAGTTTCACTGATTACACCACCCATAGAGAGCTAACTGGTCCAATATTAGGGCAAGCATGATATACCCAGTACATCTGATGACTACTAATGAAGAATCAGGTTCACTGGGCTGGTCACTTGACTCGCATGCCAGATCACAGGCTCCCTAAATGAATTTTGTACGGTGAGCTGCGCTGTGGTAAATGCCCCCAAGGCAGCCAGAGGATACACTTTAAACACACTGAAGATCTCACTAAAAGCTTTTGGAATTCATCACAACACGTAGGAGACTGCTGCCAAAGACCAAAATTCATGGCGTACATCATTATGCAAGGGTGTAGTCACTTGTGAAGCAAACAGTACTGCAAGAGCTATGAAAAGAAGGCTGGACAACAACAAAAAACCACTGCCGGAGATCCTCCTGGAACATCAAGCATTCTTTGCCCACATTGTCAAAGAACATTTCGAGCCTAAATAGGTCTTAGCAGCCATCTTAGAACTCACAGCTCCAAACTTTCAACCCCACTGGATGAAATGAATGGTCATCATCACTCTTGATGGACAAACACCACGATATCTGATGGTGTGACAAGGGATCCATTACTTGTGAATATGTTTACACTAATGCTGTGGTACCATGGTACAAGTGTCAAACATAGCTTCTGATCAAAACATATAAGGGGAAGATCAAGGTTTATGAAATAAGAAACTACTGTGTCAGCAAATGAGAGAGAGAATCAGGAAGAGTGAGATTAAAATAACCCAGGAACATATGCAAAGACAATGCTGGTTTACGGAATAATCATAATGAAATAAGTAAATATAGTGAAGTTATAACCTGAAAAAAAGACAACACACGATAGAGCAAACCTTAAGACCATAAAGAACTAGAAAATAACCATAATGACATTTCTTGTATCATGCAATGCCATCTATGAAGAACAATGCCAGGATTGCTTCTATGGTCTTAATATATGTAATGGAACAGTTATGGTGCTTCTCAGAACCACAGGAACAATATAATGTACATATTCTTTCTTAATTTAATCTATTACAGGTTATTTTACAACTGAAACATTTAACAGCACCAGACACCTACCCTTCTAGACAGCGATAAATTGTGACAAATTCAGGACGATCAATCATGTCATGCAACTCCTGCGCTAATTTAAGAGCAGCAGCTCGAACCAACCTTGTCGACTTCTTACCAATCCTGAGGATGTAAACACGCGTACAGTCAACGTTATCTTTTACCTTGTCATTTTTCTTTAGTATCTCTGTTCTGTGATACAATGTGCAAGGGGATGTAGGATAGTTGTATATCCTTTATCAATGGGATGTAAGATAGTTGCATATCCTTTATCAAGGGACGTAAGATAGTTGTATGTCCTTTTTCAAAGGACGTAAGATAGTTGTATATCCTTTAAAGGATGTCGCAGTCAACTCCAGCATTTCTTTTGGCTGTTTGTGATTTCTTGGCAAGTTTACATTCAGCAGTTTACCACTGTTGAGGTGCTACCTAGAGCCTGTTCTTTTGTATGGATGTGAAACTTGGACAAAGAGCAGTCAAGCTGAAAAACATCTGATGGCTGCAGAAATGTGGTTTCTAAGGAAAATGCAAAGAATACTATGGACAGACAGAAAAACCAATGACCAAGTACTACAGGAAACAAATGAAAATTGTAAATTGATTAGAGAAATTAGACATAGACATGTTATGAGAAGAAATGGTTTGGAGAACTTAGTGACAACTGGCAAGATCAAAGGGAACAGACCAAGGGGAAGGTCGAGAAGTAAATACCTGGATGGCTTGGCCACATGGCATGGTCGAGACAGGAACACGGAGCTGATCCACGACTCTGGTGATCGAGTGAAATGGCGAGTCATGACTGCCCACGCTTTCCGGCATGGCACACGATTGATTGAGTTTACCACAGCTTTCTGAACAACCAGCATTCATACACTGCATGAAAACCAACACAAGGTGGCATGTCTCCAAATCACCGCAGCTGGTTTCCAATGTGGTATGCAGGATTGCGAATTATGCTCATTAGGCCTTCGCCACAGTGCCAGTTAAGGGGATGAAAGTCAGATATAAACTGGTATTTAAAAATTTACTCCCCAAGACAAGTTTAGTGCCCATTTCCTAGAGGACCAGGTCAATTTTAAACATCCGTCACAATGTAGATTTGAAGCCACAATTACTCTCCCCCCAGCAGGTGAGTGTCCAGCCGCGACACCACTGCGGCTCCCCAACCCATGTAAAGACAAACCTACTTCTCAATCAAAATGAAAGATAACATAAATCATGTGTGGAGCCACTGTAGCATAGTGACAAGATGCTGCACGCCTGCTGGCTGGCGGTCATGGGGTCAATGTACACTGGGGCGGATTTGAATTTTTAAAAATTGACCAGTTGGGAATTACAGACGGCCATCTTGATACTCACCACATCACCTACCGAGTGTTGATTGGTCTATAGAAATTTGGGTCAAGCACCACATGACTAATGTCCTTTAATGTGTGTTAAAAAAAAGCTTCCTTTACTGACTGACTTACTAAATAACATGCTTGGTTCTCATAATTGATATTGAGTCAGCAATTACGAGGGAAGTTAATAAGTAAGTCACAAATGGCTGTAGAAAAATAACTAGCTATGATAACAACTTGAAACCAGTTTATTTGTATACATACATTGTCCCTTTATTTCTCAGCATAATATCCACCAACATTATCGTTTTATCAGTCCTCCCAAACCGGCAGCATAGAACTGTGTGCTCTGTTTTAATTTACCTGCCATCCCACATAAATGTGCGACTTACTTATTGACCCGCCCTAGTAACTTTTTCTACCCAGCTATGCACCGCTTTACGGGAAATCCACTAAAAACTCACCTTGGTGGGAGACATTTCGCGAGTGACGCCGAAGTTGAATGTGAAGTGAAAACGTGGTTTAGAAAACAGAGCACGCAGTTCTATGCAGCAGGTTTGGGAGGACTGATAAAACGATGGGATAAGAGCATCAATGTTGATGGAAATTATGTTGAGAAATAAAGGGACAATGTATGCATAAAAATAAACTGGTTTCAAGTTGTTATCATATTTAGTTAATTTTCTACAGCCATTTGTGAATTACTTATTAACGTACCCTTGAACAACTCCAGTTTCATGCTTTAGTTTTCATTTATAACATAACATATAAATATAATATTATCTTACCAAACAAAGACATCAGTGATGCAGTCCAGAATATACACACACTTTGTATCTAGCAGGCTGTTCACCAAGCGGTTTTTGGGAATATGAACTGAGGAGAAATTCACATTAACTTTACTAAAACTCAGCCAAGCTAAGTTTGTCAAATGAAAATCATGCAAAACAATAAAAACAATCTTCATCTTCTTCAGAGAATGAGCTACTTAAAACCTGTTTTGGAAACCCAGGCCTAATCCAAGCCTGTCAGAATGTGCTGTGCTGAATCATGACCTGGTTAGCTTTTCCTATTACCAATGTAGATTAGCTTTCCCTATTAACAGTGTCCCTTGCCATCAGGCGAACCCACTCCAACTTAAGAAAACCAGCCTCACTTCGACAGATGCAAGACCAGCCAAGGACTCAGGTCACCCAGCTGCCAGTGATCTGGCTTCCCCAGCTGCCAGTGATCTGGCTTCTAGACTCAGGTCACCCAGCTGCCAGTGATCTGGCTTCCCCAGCTGCCAGTGATCTGGCTTTCCCAACTGCCAGAGATGTGGCTTCCCCAGCTGCCAGTGATCTGGCTTACAGTATAAACTCAACCTTCCAGAGAACTAACAAAGAATAACTCTGAGATTTTCAACTGCCAGGAGATTGTTAATATGACAACCTTACACACAGGACTTCCTATTTTTTTTTAAAAACCATTATCTGAGAAGCCAAAGTATTTGATGTGACATGCACTATTAGAAATCAACTGTTCTTGTAAATTTGCCCAACCCTTTTTGGGGATTTGAACTGAGAAACTTCTGAGCCAAAACACTGCCATCTCTCAACCATATCACCCCCTCAATGGGAACAAGACCAGCATCTCTTGATGTATCTGACCAGCACCCTAACCCCTGGGCACCCACCTTTCAATGACACCCATATACACGAGAGATGAACATCTCAAACTGTTCATGCTCCACCAGGTAAAGGACCCTCTCACATGAATTAAGATGTACTGGACATATGTTGCCAGCCCCACATGTTTATACACCAACAGGCACTCAAAGGGTTAGACAGAGGAAGACAGAGAAAAATGTAGAAAACTTAAACATTGGGGTTACAAATAATACTATAAGCAACACCAAGTTTACATACACAGGCCATAAACAAAATATTGCATGATTTCTGGCCTGGCATACTTCACAGCATCTCGTTAGGCACATACTGCAGAGTTGTATATCAAAAGAAGTAGACAAACAAATAATACTTTGGCTGAAATACTAAGTATGTAGTCTTTGATATTGTTTGAAGGTTGAGAACGTTAGTCCCATCAAAGTCCAACACTTAACAAGCTGGAATCACATAACCCTTTACAGGGCAGAACGGCCGAGAGTGTCTTTTCTCTGGAACAGGCAAAGTGTCCCACAGAGCCCATGGCTACGAAGTGTTGAGATCGCGATCTCGTGGCTTTCTGAGACTTCCGATTATTTATGTCCGGTGTTATCGATAAGTAGATAACATGTGCGCTATTTGCAAGCGCGTACAAGCGATTTGATCGGATTTAAAAAAATAGTTTTCAGGGTTTTTACGCTTTGTTTTTCAAAACGGATTTTGTCGATTCTTCAAGTGATAGCGGAGATTTCGCTGGGTTCAATTTAAGTGACATTTAAATGCACGAATTAGACGGAATCGGAGCTTGATATCTACCAGTGATGTCAGCTTAAGCAGTGTACACATTTTGGATCTTTCTGAGATTTTTAAAACGATTGCCAATCAAACAAATGAGTATGCTAGACAAAAAGATCGAACAGATTAATGATCGAGCATGGGTTCCAACAAATGCAACCAACATTGGATTATTTATTGCACATGAGTAAAATAATAAATCTGCATTCATTTTCCTTCATTTTGTACTTTATTTAACAAAAATATGTTCACTAACAGCTTAGATTTGATGTTTTTACTAATGTAACACTACATCCGACTGACAACCTGAAAAATGTTGCCCAATCAGAGTTACAAAAAGTCAAAACCTGTATCCTGTAAAGGGTTAATAGATAATGCTCTGATATATTTGATCAATCAATTACTGTTTGCTGAATACAGTGTGAAATATGTCAGGCCAGAAACTATGCAACACTTTGTTAATAGCATCTGTGTTTAAATTCACAAAGGGAAATTGTTTTGAGCACCAAGTTCATCAAAATATCATAAGGCACAGAGGATGGGACAGCCATGATGGCAATGTTTGCACCTGAAGGAGTTACTGAAAGAGTTTCAATTGGCCTTAACCTGTGTCAGCTCTATGTAACCTTTTCCCAGACCAGGCACCCGAAGAAGAAGATTGTATAATACATTGTTTAATACTGAAAGAGTATCAATTGGCCTTACCCTGTGGCAGCTCTAGGTAACCTTTTCCTAGACCAACTCGGTACAACCTGGGATCAGCGGGTGGAATGTCAGACAGCGGTGTGACCTGTGAAATTAGAAATTGATAACACTTTCTTCAAACCAAGAATGATTCACCAAAAACAAAAATGAGATGTTGATGGTTAAGTTTTACGAGAACACGATCACAAGTAACACAATAAATGTTGCAGCCAAAGCCCTCGTCAGCACAGAAACAACAAATACACACAGATACAACTACATGAAAAACACTACAGGAAAATATCAATATAAAAGTCACTCATCTGTATCCTTGTTGTGGACTGAACACATGTTTTGTGAAATCCACATGTTTGAATCCAACAAAGTGACTGAACCAGAAATGTGGTTAAAGGGGACCAACACTTTCTTCATACCAAACATGTTTTCTCATTGTAAATAAAAATAATGAAAACACAAAGTATTGCACAGATTTCTCTGTAGCACTGCAGAAACAATTTAGCTTATATTAAAGCAACATAATAAACCCCTTTAGCTGAAACACACAAATGTACTGTTGTTAAGTTTCACTGTTGGTGTAATCATGGTAGGTTCAAAGAGACTGCCATGTCTTTTTGTTACATAAGATGTTTGATTTGTTTTTTTTAAATTTGCTTGTGTTGAACGCAAGCATATTTCATACACACTATTTCACTGCCCACTGGTCCTGTCCTACTATCTCTAAGCATTCTCTTATCAGTGCTCTTTATGGCATATTGTGGGTGGCTGGTATGTTTATTTTGAAAAGAGCATTTAAGTGAGGTGTAAGCTGCCTTAGTATATGTGGTGTAGATATTAAACAGACCAGTGGACAATACAGATCGTTATTTTTATATTTTCTTCAATATCAATATTTATGCTTTAATATACCACAAGCCACTGGCTGGGATAAGGCCCTGGTTGGTAACGTTTCCACCACGAAGTTGGGATATTTCATTGTCAACAGTTTCCACCCAATGCCCAGAGGAATCCAAGACTGGGTTAACGCAAGGTCTTTAGGGGACAGCTGGAGACTGCAGGTTAAGCAGGTAAAGTAAAGTGAAGGTTCCTTGTACACATCAAAGGTGCATGTGGTATATGCAGCTAGACCAACATTTGTATAGACCTAATGGCAATCTGTGGGTGATGTGGTTGGTTACATGCCAACCTCTTTTACTTCCCAAGTCAATTTCTGGTACCCATTTTAGGCTGGATTGACTTAAGAGCCTGCTCAATTTTAAAAATTCAAAACTGTCCTGATAAGGATCGAACCTAAGACTATCAGTAAGGCAGGTGAGCGTCCAGCTGCTAACTATCACAGCTCCCCAGATTCAGTGAACACTGATATACATTGCATGATGATTTGTGATGTGCCGCAGGCTTTAACACTGGGAGAAGACCTCACAGTGCCTCCAGCCTCAACTTACACAACATCAGTCTGCCTCCGGGTAAATATATTTCCACAGCCAATAAAACTGTAGAGGTGTGAAATAATCAGACCTCACAGTGCCTCCAGCCTCAACTTACACAACATCAGTCTGCCTCCGGGTAAATATATTTCCACCGCCAATAAAACTGTAGAGGTGTGAAATAATCAGACCTCACAGTGCCTCCAGCCTCAACTTACACAACATCAGTCTGCCTCTGGGTAAATATATTTCCACCGCCAATAAAACTGTAGAGGTGTGAAATAATCAGACCTCACAGTGCCTCCAGCCTCAACTTACATAACATCAGTCTGCCTCCGGGTAAATATATTTCCACAGCCAATAAAACTGTAGAGGTGTGAAATAATCAGACCTCACAGTGCCTCCAGCCTCAACTTACATAACATCAGTCTGCCTCCGGGTAAATATATTTCCACCGCCAATAAAACTGTAGAGGTGTGAAATAATCAGACCTCACAGTGCCTCCAGCCTCAACTTACATAACATCAGTCTGCCTCCGGGTAAATATATTTCCACTGCCAATAAAACTGTAGAGGTGTGAAATAATCAGACCTCACAGTGCCTCCAGCCTCAACTTACATAACATCAGTCTGCCTCCGGGTAAATATATTTCCACCGCCAATAAAACTGTAGAGGTGTGAAATAATCAGACTTCAGAAATTCCAGATCACAGCTTGATGATGATTGGTGACTAGCTACCTTTAATTCCCACAGAAAGATCTCTGATATTAAGTTTACAGAAGTAGAAATGCTGGTGTGTTGGAGAATAATTGGCAGACAAATTAGGCTTGGTCTGCACCCCTGGGTGGGATATTGGTGCACGATGAGGCAGACCTGTTCAGGGCCCTTTGGGATTGTCGGTGTAAAGTGGAAGAACAAATACAGATTCATTCCCTGGAGAGAATGGTGTGCAGGAAGTGACCAGAGGATCTGGCCCACACTCAGATCTCTGAGGAAAGGCCAGATGGACATATAAACAGATAGCAACAGGTACCATTAGCATTGAACTCTTTGCTGGCTGTTGAAGATGAGAGCAGAGTACATATGAGAATGAACAGACTGCTGTGATGTCAGTTATTGACTCAAATCAACTTAGAACAAAATCACAAGTCTTACCTTGATTTGTACATTTTCTGGGGACACACCAAGCAGCTTCCAGAACTCACAAGTTTCCTTGCCCTGGGCAAACTGGATGATATCTGCTGACCCTTTCCTCTCATTCTTGTTGATTTTCTCAGCGATTAGTCTAAAAGTAGATTGATTAACATAAATGTGGACTAGAATGTGACACAAGTACAAACAACAGTATAAGAAAGCTTTACTTCAATATCTGAACTGAAAAAAAAGAGAACTATAATTACTGCAAAATGAAACAGAAAAAAAGAGACCCTGCAGAGAAACAACAATTACAAAGTCTTATACTACGTATTTAAACAGTTTTAACAACCAATATCACAACAACAGGAACAAATAACAGTAAAGTTCTTGAGAAAATGCATCTTTCGTCTGCTACTATTCTGTGCTAGTTATTTCTTAAATTCTTTTATTCCAAATTGCTATAACTCTTAACTCCTGTTCTAGAAAGCTCTTTTCTTTAACTCTTTGTATTCCAGTCAGTACATCAACATCTTCTGAACCAGACAGTTATTTCAAAATAACAACAGCCTGGGATAGTAACAGTTAAGCAATTATTAAGTAGTTATCTTTCCATTCCAATCAACCAATTAATCAAACAAATAATTTTCCGTTCTTGTGTTTTTTTTTCAACTTCCATTTTTTATACCATCAGCTAAAAACACATGCTTTTAAACATCACACTTAATACCAGGGGATGCCCCAAAACAATGAGAACTGGAATAATCATCGCCCACCTGGAATTAAGGGAGCCATGGTAACACAGTGGCTAACATGCTTGGCTGCTGGCGCTATGGTCATGTGTCTGATTCCCTACTGAGGCAGGAATTTGTTATAACTGACCGGTCTCCCAGGTCGACCAACATGGCCACCAGAGAATGTTCTGGGAACAAAAAAGCTACTGACCACATCATCCATGGAGTGCCGATTCATCATGATGTTCCAGGTATCTGTACTATTGAGTTCTTTCTTGGCAGTGACTATACTGGGCAGTGCCTACATCCATTGTCTCTATGAAGGGATCCCCCACCTATCGTCGTAATCTTGAGACTGTAACCAACAGTTATCTGCTCAGTGACTACATCCATTATCTCTATGAAGAGATCCTCCAACTACCTTTCGTGATTCTGAGACCATAACTAACATTATCCATCAGCCACTCTCAAGCTCAATCCACCACCTGCTCGCACGGCTTATTGTTACCCTGGTTGGGGGACTAAACAGGTACTCCACTTTTCCCAAGGGTGTGTCCCTAGGCTAGCTGAGGGAAGGAGGTGCCTTATTGCTCCTTTGATAGGGGACACAACACCCCATACCCTGCCACCCATGAACTATTTCACACGAGTGTCAATTTGCTTATAATATATGGTGCTAGCACCATGTACCCAGCATGCCCCAAGGCAGGAAAGGTGTTCATGATTACTGTTTGTTATAACTTACCCATGAGGATATGGCGTAGGGGTCATGAATGCAATTCACTATCCTCCAATCAACACTCAGCTGCAAGCAAACTGGAAGCAGGTCACTTTGTGCTGGTTTTCATACAATGGTGTGAGTTCTGGTTGCTTAGAAAGCAGTGGAAAACTACTGAACGTAAACTTGTCAAGAAATCACTAACATGCCAAACAATGCTGGGGTTGACTGCGCCATCTTGTAAAGACTACGCAACTAACTAACCCGGGAAGGTTAATCCAGTCTACAAATACCGGAAAGAAGTCGAAAGTGTTGACCAAAAGGCACAAACATCGCAGCTCTGCTGCAAAGAATGTAATTATGTCTACAACAAAAAATATCAGGCAAATGAAGAAGAAATTATTATCTATAATAAAGTACAATCCAGTACCTAGATTTTGTACGTGTGACAAGATTTGACTTGTTGCCATTCCAAACAAAAATCTTCAGGCCAGCGTCTAATAAGAAGACATGTCTGGGATCCAGCAATTCCACCTGCAGACGGCACTGTAATGAGAAACACAAACAGTAAATGCACAGCTACAACTTTTGTTTCTTCTCAAATAAAGACCATATTGCCTATATTCTTGGCCACCTTTCTCTCCACCAGATCCTGCATTGTAATATAACTAGAAAGACTCTTGACTGGAACCCACAGGGCCAATGAAACAGGGGGGAGACCTACAACCACATGGAGAAGAGAATTAGAGACAGAGATGAATACTGTTGGGAAGACATGGTAGAAGCTGCAGGAGACAGCACAAGATAGAATAACTTGGTGTGAGTTAATTGAGGGCATATGCCCCAGCATGGGGATTTAAAAAAAGTCTTAAAAGTCGAGAGGATCGACTTCATTGCACCAAGTTCAATTCCACATGGCTCAGTCTCTTTCCACAGGGCAGCCTGCCGAAAATTTCGCACAAAGCTTGAACTTCGCAGCTCCAGTGACGACCCCCATGAGTCTCCGGGAAAAATGCCCGGAATCAAACTAACAACCTTCGGAGCATGAGGCAGACGGCTTGACCACTTCACCATAGAGACTACCCCCAGCAAGGGGATAAAGAGCAGAAGAAGAAAACATCCTTGATCAAGGACACAGCTTCATGTTAAGTTTCTTTTTCAGCACATCGCTGGAGGGAACAGTAGAGGGGAGGCATGCCATGAGGACATGTGACCAAACTAGGCTGAATCCCAGTTGGTATGTGTTGTGCTGAACCATGACTTGGCTAAATGCTAATGTCTCTCTGCAGATGTGATCTACCAGTTCCTGTGTTGCCACACTGCTGGTTTCTGAGCTTCGAGATGGGAAGCAGAAGTCTGCAACACACTTCCAATGCAAGTGGTACTTTGGTATCAAGCCCGGAGGAAGGTCGCTCCAACAGAAACAAACACACATGGGTGAACAAAAAATTTAAGAGATGGCATGGAAGAAGGCTGTATGAGTTCATCACGAAGATGCAGGACAGATGGTGCTGAAGATTCATTACAGCCAACCTTCAATGTGAAGATGGCACTTGATGATGGTCGATCTTTCCTTCAATGTGAAGATAGCACTTGATGATGGTCGATCTTTCCTTCAATGTGAAGATAGCACTTGATGATGGTCGATCTTTCCTTCAATGTGAAGATAGCACTTGATGATGGCCTATCTTTCCTTCAATGTGAGGATGGCACTTGATGATGGCCTATCTTTATCTCATCATCATCATCATCCAGTGTCTTTCCAGATGACATGGGTGATCATGCTTCTCCACAAATTGTGATCTCCGATGGCAAGGATCAATTCGTGTGTTGACACGATTCATCCGTGCCATGACACAAGACTGTCAAGAATTGTCCCATTCTGTCTTCTTCTATCTCTCTTTCCACAAATCTTTCAGGTTGTCACGGCATGTTCCAGTTTTTGTCTTCGTTTTTTTTTTTGTGGCCAAAAATTATGACCGCTTCTATGTGATGTTTGCGATAAGTTATCTTTGCGACTCAGCTTCCCTCAAAATGTCCAGATTGCTCAGTTTGGCTGTTCAATTAATTTTCAGCATTCTTCTATAAAACCACATCGCCAAGGCTTCCTGGTTTTTTTCGCCTGTTTACTAAACAATCTTGACAAGAACAAAGTCAGAAATAATGATTGTGTCCAAGAATCATGCTATAGTAAAAGTAAAGTAACTCCATTCTGAGGCATACTAAGTATACAGTTCTATCCCCATATTGTAAAGACCAATAGGCACTGGATGAGTGATGTCGGCCAACATCATGTCACCCACACTTACTTTCCAGGTCATTTCCTGATTGCTATTTTAGGCTGGGTCAATCTTGGAGCCCAGGTCAATTAAAAAATGCCTGGCTCGATGGAGATTCAAACATAAGACCACAGAGGCAGCAGACAAGTGTGCTAGTCACTAAGCAACTGAGGCTTCCTATGTTATGTTAGTTTTAATCCACTCTATCTGTTCCCACCCATATGTTTCCAGGGACCTATAAGAAAGGAAAGGATGGCAGCCCTGTGACCTCACATGCATTTCATTGGATGCGTGTAAGGAGGGCTGGGTGGCTGTGTAAGTGTAGTTATAAGGAGCTATGCTTATGTCATCAGCCTGATTGGACAAGTTTGATCCCTGTGTTCATCTTCTGTCAACAGAGGGAAAGATTAGCCACCTATTACTCCGTGTATCCAAGCCTAAAAAATGTGGTGGCCTTTTCACATCACAGACCCTTAGCAGGAAACTGCTTTTGGAGTTAGTGTAGTTGATGAGCTAAACTGATGTCATGAGCACTGTTGGAGGAGAGTTTGATGCCCGTGTTTGTCTCCTGTCAACAGATTTGCCACCTATTACTCCGTGTATTCAGGATTACAAAATGTGCTGTCCTTTTCACATCATAGACTCTTAGCAGGAAACTGCTTCAGGACAAGTTTAGGAGGGGAAATGAGGGTTGGTATTAGACTGGCTAGCTGATCCTGTATAAAACTGTAGCTGCTAAATCCAACCACTCACAAACAAGTCTACAAAACTCTAAAATACAAAGCACAAATATGGCCGTGAAGTGGCGTGAAGCCAACATTTTCTGTTCACGAATATTGTACTTACTCTTTCCATATGTACAGACTGGGTGCCGGTGGCTCGATATAACCTCAGTTCTGGTTCCTGCATGACCCGGAAGAAAGTTGTTATTTAAGTTCTATAAAGGGCAGATGATTTGGACAACATAAAACACTTGTTTTTGAGATACAACAGCATAATGACCAAAACATATTCATAAGTCATAAGCTCTGGGCTATTATTAAAAATCATTTTTGTGTGCGTGCTTGCATGTGCATGTCATCATCATCATCATCAAGTGCCATGCCAGCTGGCGTAGGCATTCATGTCTCTCTACAGATCTCGTTCTTTGGTGTTCTGGATCAACTCTGTTGATGATATTCCTCCATGCCACCGTCTCTTGGTCTACCTCTGCCTCTCTTCCCCTCGATCTTTCCAGTTGTCACGATGTTCTCCAATGCCTCTCTTATCATCACATGACCCAAAAAAGCTGTTTGTCTCTTTCTTATTGTTGTATATAGAGATCTAGTTTCATTAGCCTCTTTCAGGCAGTCGTTATTAGTTACTCTGGCAGACCAAGGAATTCACAACATTCGTCTTAGGAACCACATCTCTGTTGCTTCTAATTTCTTCTTAATTTGTTCATTTACATTCCAAGATTCACTGCTTTATCTGTTTGTAACTGCCCTCTTTATTTCCCATTTTAATTGCTGCTACTTGGTTCCAGTAAATATTCTTTATTATTCTTAAATCTTTCCCATCAATGTTGATATCTTCCAACATTTTAATCAGTTCATCATGTTTTACTTTATTGAATGCTTTAGTATAATCTATGAAGCACAAATATATGTCTTTCTGTTTCTCTATTGACCTTTCTATTAGTGTCCATAATGTATGTTTTGCATTGTTTGTACCCTTTCCCTCCACAAATCCATACTGATCTAATAATTTCCATTTTTATTTTCTTTCTGGTTCTTCTCATTATAATTCTGAGTAGAAGCTTTGTGAGGTTAATTGTATGAAAATCTCCACATTCAATTGCTCCTGGTCTTTTTGGTATAACTATTAATACAGATTTCAGCATATCATAGGGGTAAATATCCACTGCTGTAAATATCAATCAACATTTTGATGCATGTGCTTGTGTTCACAAATTCACAACAATAACACTTTATGGTAAGAGTGAAACAAAATAATAAGGCAATATGGGTGTTGTTTATCTGATGCCAGATGATAGACAGAGAGATAGACAGACAGATAAATAGAAGGATGGGTGGTCAGACAGCCAGATGGACAGACAGAGCGATAAATAGACAGACAAATAAATAAAAAGATATAAAGGAAGGTGGATACACGGACAGATGAACTTCATAGATAAGCTGGAGAAATAACAAGATAGAAGACATAGAATACTTCACAACATTATATCAAAACTTAATTTTCATAGATTAGATACAGAATTACCCAGGGCACATAAAAGAAGCACAGAACAGCAACACTGCAACCTTACAGGCATGTTATAAGAGCTACCCAAGGAGGGCTGGTGCCATGCGATGTCCAGGGGTTCATCTTAATTTAAACATTTCAACTCAGAAATAAACCACGGCTCAAATGCAATTGGCAGATTCAGAGCCAACGAACTAAATAATGACGGAGTCCACACTGAAGAATGTTGTCAGTTATTACGCCGTTTATTATCACAGCGCAGGCCTACTGTAATCATAATGAGAATAATAATAATAATAAATAATTACATACTGATACTGATCCTGTTGTGGCCAGGAGGGCAATACCCTTAGTATATATAAAATTGCTCATATATTATTGGCCATCTCTGCTCGAATCTTGACTGTCATTGCTCATCCTTCTTTCCATCTTCTAAGTTCTTCCTGCCGTTTCAGACGTAGCGTTTTCTGTATTCGTCTGTGTGTTTGCTAATGCTTCTATGAATGTTGTCCTCCTTGATCATCTCATCCATTTCCAGGCATACTTTAATCACTAACGTGATATCCCGCCAATATTAAGCCAGCCGAGTCACATAAGTTGCCGCCTTTTAAAACATCCCAAGTTTGTCTGTTTTGGTTGTTGTTCACATTTTTTCATGACGTCCTTGTGTTCTGATGTAATACGCCTCGATACATTAGCGCTTCTGTTCTGGGATTATTTGGTCTCTTTTGTTTACGTCATTATGCATCACCTGTTACTTGGCAGTAGGCACAAGACTGCCTCATCCTGTAGAAAACTGTAGCTGCACAATTCAACCAATCATGAACAAATGAACAAATGAACAAGTCTACAGCTAAGAGGACTTGCTGTGAACAGGTTGAGGTCCTATGCTCCACTGGCAGATAAAAGAAGAACCTCATTATCATCAAGTATCACGCTGACATACCGGTCTCTGTGGCTAAGGGCTAGCAAACGCGGTTTGTGAGCCCGTATACCCGTGTTCGAAACACAGCGGTGCTGATTTTTTCAAAAAAAAGGTATAGGAGCCGGTCGTTCAGAAAGCAATGGCAAACTACTGAACGTAACACTTGCCTAGTACATCAACAGCAGTTGAAAATGCTGGTGTTGACTGCAACGTCCCGTAAGGGATACGCAACACCAACAAAAAAAAATCACGCTGACAGGCATGGGCGGTCATGATTCGCTATCTCAGATGGTCACCAGTCTCGAATCAGGTCTGTGCTCTTGTCCCTACCATACCATACTACCAAACCATCACAGTATCTATCCCTTTTGCGACATTCTGGGATTTGACAAATCATGATGAACTAGGCATATTTAAAGAAAGTAGTTTGCCATTGCTTTCCTTCCTGACAGTGACCATAGTCATCGTCTCTTTAAATAGATTAAAGAAGATACAGAAGAATGTAATAAACATATCAATTTGGTAAATCAAATTATATTGTGTAACCAATACAAACTGCTTGTGCCCCATAAGTGGAAACAAAGAAAAGTATCACTCTAACCTACCATGCATGTCATAAGAGACAACTAAGGAGGGTTGGCTACTACACTCCCACAAAACACTTTTAGCTTAGTGAATGTAAACAAAGAAGTCATAAACAGCAGGTGGCATCTTAGCATGTACCAGGTGAGATGCCAAGTAACACATTGTCCAACCTAATGTTTACGGGTTCATTTGTTTAAAAATGTTTAGCGGAAAGGTTCAACGAATCATAAACAAGTCTACAAAAGGCTTGGCATGAGTTGGTTGTGTGCCCATGCTCTACTGAGAGATAAAAGGCAGCAGTAGAGGAAGAAGCAAAACACATTAATTTAACAAGAAAATAAATAGAACAACCAGGAAATGACACAACAAACTACATCTATATGAAAAATATCAACCACACAGCAAAAGAATAACTACTTTCCTTGGGGTCTTACCAGATCTTCCACGGTGTAGAATCCACTAGCAGTTCTTCCACCTGCTATAGTAAGAGATTCCACTTTCAAACAGAGCTAAGAAATCTTCATCTTCATCTCCCTGTTCTTGCCGAATCGTCCGGCAGTCGGCTCCCAGTAAGTTGCGAAGATTCACTGCATGGATCGCTGAGCAAGCCTTCTTGTCAAGCTGGAATTACAATGGAATCCACTAATGTAGCACGAAGAACAACATTCATATGACTGGACTATCTAAAGGACATAAAGATAAAGGATGATAAAAGGTATGTGAGTCTTCTTCATCCGCCATTAACCAACTCACTCCATGCTGATCTATATTTTGTTGTTTCCTGCAGTTTCCTTCATGTCTTCCCCACATTGTTTATCACTGTCTATAATTATCTTCTCTGTGTGTTTTTACATCTCCCTCTATTTCTTTTGTCCTGCATGTCACAGAGAAGACTTTCTCGTTACACTGGAAGGCACCGGTTAACGTCGTGGTTACGTTCTTGGAAAACGCGACTTTAAGGGAAATGACGTATAGCAAAACACTATTTCCCATAGAATTAAATGAAATACAGTGTATTATGTAATGTTTATTTTGATGGTTATTGATATTCATTGGCTAGAGGTGGTTTGGAGGGCGATTGGTAGAGTTATTGGGACGCAGAGGCATTAAAACTACTACTCACTCTAAAACTATCATCAGCATTACTAGTACTGCTCTCAGCCGCTTTCTTAGCTAGATCTTCATAGAGAGACTTTGCTTTCTCTTGGATAACCATCATGCTCACAGGCATATTCCGTTAGTTCTGGTCTTCAATCCAGACAGCCAATAGTGCTTCCATGTTCTCCATAAAAGTACTTCTGGTACAAGTGATCTTGGAAGCACTCAAAGGGATAACTTTTTTAGCACCCTCTTTGATTTTGTCAGCACCTGCATGAATTGTCCTTACCATGGTTGGAGGTAAACCATGGATTTTACCGATATCAACATCCAGCCTCAAAATGACGTAACACATCTAACTTCACCTCAAGAGTAACACTTTTCCTGGTTCACTTACAACCAGACACACTATCAGCACTGACTGTGCGCTTTGAACTAATGATTATGGGTGATTACACGATAAAATCCTGGAAAAATGCACTGCATAAAATGTAAAATGGCGACGTTAACGCAGCATAGCAACACAGGTGACAATGTTATAGTGGAACATAGTGACGTAAAGTGAAGTTATGTCCCATTGTGACAACGATGTTAAAGTGAAACGACATATAGCGGAGCCTTCCTGTACTATTATCGGGGTTTCTCAATATGTCTCCTATCCATTGGCAGCATTTTAAGAATCATCCCTTGATTCGCTGAAATCTAACTTGTTCCCAAACTTTTCAGACTGCATCCTCACATCTTCTAGGCCATTTCCCTTGTTCCGCTAACGCAGAGACACAAGCAAACATGCATCTGATTTCGACAAACATTTTGACGGGTTCTCTTTCCTTAGCCTTTGACCATCCCCTGTCTACCTATAAGACAGGAGGTTCGTGCCTCACCTTGTCTGATGCTTATCCTTTGACCTGTCCGACCTGTAGCTATAGTACCATCAGCAAAAGCTATTGGGGGGTCACTCAAACCCCTCTACCACTTCAAGGTGGTGACACAACATGGGGGGGGGGGGGAATAATTAAGTATACAGACAGCATTATGTGATAGTGTGTCTATAACACACACAGGTTCTGGATCTATCAGACTCACATACACATTAAAAAATGTTGCATGTCCTTTGCAAGATGTTGTGATCAACTCCAATCCCAGATTAATTTATTAGGCAGTAGTTTGCCATTGCTTTCTGAATGAGTCAACATTTAACATAACAAAACTAAAAAAGATAATCATACCGTGGCATCATTCCCAATCCAATACCAAATCTTCCAGCTGAGACTGTTGGAGTCATCAATGAAAGTCTTCAGTAAAATGTAGCAATCAGCTTGGTAGAACTTGCCGATCAGTGCTGCAGTGTGAGAGAGTCATCATAAACATAACCAGTCATTTCATCAATGAAGTACACAACTTTAGAGTGATACACTTCGACTGTTCAGATCTTTCATGGAGAAACAGGAGTCACATAGAGCAGAAAGTGTAGAGGGAGAAAAAGAAAAACAGATTGACACAGAGACAGAGTAAGACAAAAGGTAAAATGTGGTAGGGAAGGAAATAGAGACAGCAGACAGAGAGATAGAGAGGAACAAAGAGAGAAGAGATAAAAAGAAGAGAGATTATAGAGATTGACACACACACATGAGAGACAGAGAGACACAGTGGATAGGATAGCGACGGAGATGATAGACAGACAGACAGAGAGAGAAGTAGACAGAATAAATTAAGATAATTTTCAAAGAGTTACACGCGCATGTCTACCATTCAAACATTTCCTACTATTCACCTTTCACATATGAACTATACAGTTTACATGTTGCATCTTAAATCCAATTAGCCATAAACACACTTATATGAACACTGAAGTAAAGATAGTATGGATAACATGTGGCAGACTGCAAAATAAAGAAAGAGGAAACAGTTGCGAACACTCATGCATTTCGGTAGTAATATCTTACATTGGGTCATTGGGTAAATGGCATTTACTCTGGGTTCATCCAAATTGTAAAAATATGTTTATAGATTTTATTTGTGTTGTGTCTGTTTACAACATAACTATCTTGCTTTGTGTACTGAACTTATGTTTTTGTTTATATTATTTTGTTTAGACATGTGGATTATTTATTTATTTATAAATGCAAAGTTTCAGTTTTCTAGCTAAGTATAAAAAGATAACAGCAAAATGTGATCTAACAATAGAAGGGAAATTCTTAACCACATTTACAAAGTTAAGTAGTTGGGGGTTGTCATAACATCAGATGGAAGAAGCATAACAGAGATTAAGAGTAGACTAGGTCAAGCAAAAGATGCATTTCAGAAAAATGAAAGTGTCTGACGCCACTAACAGTAAATGTCAGAAAGAGAATACTGAAATGTTATACAGAACCAGTTTTTTCTGTATGGCAGTGAATTATGGAATGTGATTAGGAAGAGTTTGGAAGCAACAGAGATGTGGTCCCTAAGATGAATGTTGCAAATATTGTAGCAGTAAGTGTATAGGGGGTGGGCAAAACTACAGCACGCTTGAGCATCAGGGTAGAATGGGAAGAAAGATGCTCAAGTCGTGACGTAGTTTGTTGTTACGGGCAGTCAACATCTGGGCCTGAAACTAAGAAGACGCCATGTAGAAGTTGTCATCAACAAGAAATAAAACTTGTTTATATAGAACCAACAGATCTCGTTAGTCCTGCTTTATTATAGGTTTAAGGTAGACTATAATAGAGTAGGAAAGAATAACAGGAGACAGCCACTGCTTGATAAAGACAGAAGACAATATAGTAATGACGAACCAAGGCCTAATGGTTATAGAGTAAAAGACGGTGAGAACAGACGTAATGGTGAAAAGTCGGACTGGTATAGCTGTTATAGATACAAGAATGGCCCTGAGAGAGACTTTTCCCAGAAATTATGGAAGTGGCCATCCTATAGCAAGAATGCTAGGAAAAAACGTGACGACTGGTTTGAACAAAGACGGAGACAGTATTTGAAGTCAGGGTCAAAGAACAATGTGGAAAACGTAAGTGAAAATTCAACTATTCCCAAGGTGATTGCCAATATGACTGTTAGACAGGAAAAGAAGACGACGGTATTAGTAAAGAAAATAAACCGAGAGACACAGACGCAGACAAGGTAATACGATAGAAAATAGTACGCAGACTCAGGTAGATACAGTAGAGAAAAAGGTCCAGGTACAACCAGCCAGCAAGATAACAAAGGGAAGTCAAACTGACTTAATAGAGACTCAGTCAAAACCTAACTCACTTGACTAAGGGAGACACGGTTGAAGTTAGGAAAGATAGACAGACGAGAACCAAAGACGAAAGGAAACCAAAGAGGAAAAGTATTGAAGAAAGAAATAGTAGTATGATAGTTAATAGAGGTACTGCCATGTCAAGTTCCTCAGGTATAGACATGAAATTAATCCCCAAATGGTGTAGAAATATTAGGTGTGAGAGCTCAGGTTACGGAGAAGATATTTCTACCGCCGCATATTATAGTAAATACCGTGATGCTGAGACAACTGTGAATACTGATGATTCGGAGAATGAGAGAATTGCACTACGAGCAGATCCTGACTTGAAGAGTGATGTTCCCTCATACGGTGTAGTTCCTGGTGGACAAACGGACAGAGTTTTGGTTGGTGACTCTTTAGAACTAGATACCAGTTTATATGACAGGAAAGTAGGGAAGGCTAAGAGACGAATACCAAGAAAGAGAAAGAAAGTCAGACGTTCTAAAGCCGACTATGGGAATAGGGTCGACGTGTCTGCAGTAAATTATTATGAATCTGATGAAGGAACTATTATCAGTGTGTCATCTGAAGACGAGATGGGGAAGTACAAACGTTACGTAAGGTATACAGGAAACAGTGAGCAGACCGACGCAAATAAAGGAAATAGAAAGAAATCATTTAAGAAGAAGAATAATAGTAGACAGATAGCGGGAATTTACTCAACGACAGAAAGTGACTTAAGAAAAATAGAAGACCTTATGACCTTAAGACCTGAGTACTTTAACAACAGGTTAACAACAGATAGTGAAGATGACATAATTAGAGAAAGACGTACTAATGTATTGAGAGACAATGAAATATTTAACTTGGATACACTCTATAACTGTTAAAATTCTTCGGGTGACGAAGGACATATGGAATAGTTTTGGCTTATGAGAAGAATTGCGGTTTGAGCATATAGATATATGGCTTGTCTAAAATAGGCAGATGAATTTTTTTTGGTGTAGCATCACATGGTACAGGGTAGGCGATAGTGTTGTTGAGGATAGAGAGTTACGGCAAATGATATTCTACGTGGATACGTAATACAGGATATCTGGTGTTTGGTTACGATGTAGGGAGAGTAAACAAGGTAAAAATACTCTTTTGTCCGGAATGGATAGATACAGAGAGTTAATCACGTTGAGTGATGTATAACTGGTGTGATTAAAGTTGAGTAGATTCAGCACAGAATTAGTAGAGGGTGAGAGATAAACTAAGTACTAGAAATGGTTCGACTCAGAGCTATGACGTGATGTCTGAGATAGTTTCGCTTGGGGGTTTGAGAAGTAAGTATAGTATTGTTGACAGGTGAACCGGGAGTGTCTGGTGAGGAGATATAGATTGAGAAGGAATTGAATATCCTGTGTGTAAAATAGCCAGTTGAACGCGAGAATATTAAGAATAAAAGACTGTGGAAACTGATGTTTGAAGAATACGAGATCTTGATGAGGGAGATAACGTAATTACATGATGCTTGCGGAGAAAGAAGAGCTGATTAAATCTGAGAAAGTTGTTGTGTGGAGAAGTATAGAATGATAGTTACGAGGTTAGTGGCTCAGCGGAATGAGGTTTGTTTTGAGAGATAGTAGATAGTGCTGGTTAGTGTATAAAAGAGATATAGGTTGCGAGAGATAGTGTATAGGTTCTGACCTTCGTAAAGGAGTGAATGATTGAGAAAAGTAGAAATAAGAAAGCAGTGAATTGTGAATGTCCTGTGGAGTAATTCGTCTGGTTATGCGTTGTTCATACGTGAGTATAACTGTAGACAAACGTGTTCGTCGCACTGAGTGAAGCAGGAGTGAGGTTTTGAAACGTCGTCAAATGTCAATGTGGGTGGAAGTAATCGACACGCTTAGGCTTGGTAGTTGTTGATACATGGTAGTCCGATTGTCCAGAGAGTTGAATAGCCTTATTACACCTGTTGTCAATGTCATCTTCTGGTTTGCCATTTGATGATGTTATACTTCCTAGGCACTCGAGACTCTTAACTTGTTTCGAGAAATGTTCGTTTAGCTAAATTGTTGTTGGTTGTGCTTCTTTGGTTATAGTCGTTGCCTCTGTGTTGCTTGTGCTAAATTGTGATGTCTTTTGTTTGGAATGGGTGATCTTGGACGGAAATTATGGAAGTTGTATGACAGGTTGGCGGAAAGAGAGTTAACATTCTGAATGACGTTTCATAAAACATGTTTAGTATTCTTGACAGGGACATGTCGAAGCAGGAATGCCTAATACTGAGAAACGAGAAAAGTGAGGTCTGCTGTCAATTATAAGTGGCGTGGGTGGCTGTTCTGTAAGAATCCCGATAAATAGGAAGAGGAGTGAAAGATACGGAGGTAAACAAGATTAGATAAATGAATGTTAGAGAACGTGTTCCGATAAGTGTGACTGGTTTAACTATCATCGCGGTGCAAGAACGCTAGGAGAGACTTGAGGATAGCTTAGAGTAGTCGTGGTGAGATGTTGGAAAGTAATGATACGTTAGTGAATTGCGTCGGGTAGATGAGAAACTTAAAAGTAGAAGTTATTGGTACAGTAGGTAGATGTATTGGTGAGAGGTCTATAGTAAATAGACAAGTTTTTATTGGTGCTAGAAATACCGTAGTTAACGGTAGTGATTAAGAAGTTGTAGTGATGTTTGGTACAAATCCAAGGGAAACAATTGGTGTGCCGAGCCACAGGTTGATTAGTAGATAGATGACGGCTGGTACATTGAGATGACATTGGGATAATCGACACATTAGTAATAGATAAAATGAGTTGACCTGTAGTTTACAGTGCTTGCTTAAGATGATATTCCAGATATTATGATGTGTTAGGAGTTAGGCTGGAAAAAGATAGAAAATTGTGAGGGGAGAGAATCAATGATAGTACGGTCATTGTTGATTAGTGATTTTTTGTGTGTAGAGAGAACAGATATTGTTCTAAGTTAAGAAATTGGTCTGTAGTTAACAGATATACATACTTGGCAGTGAAGTGTTTTGTTTTCTCGGTTATAGAAATAGTGGAATGACTTGTATGAATAGATATGTGTTACATTAGTTCGTATAGGAGGCCAATGTTGATGGGCCACTGTACGTAGTTAATTTTAAGGGAGTTATATTTTTTTGAAAACCTTCTCTTTAGCGAGAAGACAATTGTTTTATTGAGTCTGAGTTTTAATACCTCATATATAGTATGTTTTTCGCTTGAGTTGGTCCTGTAAAATGATTGTTATTATTTGATTGTTTTATTGAGTCTGAGTTTTTAATGTCTCATATATAATATGTTTTTTTTGCTTGATTTGGTCCTGTGAAATGGTTGTTGTTATTTGAATAGGATTATTGTGTTCCTAGACTTTTGCGTACAAACTATTGGTCCGTAAAAGAGACCAATAGTGATAGGTAATAATAGAATATTTTCTTCTGATTTGATAAGATGCATGTTAATATTATTTTAAAATGTGTTTTTCTTTGAATAAGTTGGGGGGTATGATGTCCTGTTTTGATTTTATTTCGTTTAACTCATAATTTAAATAAGTTGTTTTGTGTATTAGGTTACTTTGTTAGCAAATATGTTACAAATTTAATTAAGTAAGTTTAATTTTTCAAATAGTTATGGTGTTGGCTAGAATAAAGAAAATATAGGGGGTTTTATTTAAGACCCTTTGTTCAGAAAAGAGTTAATAAAACTACTGAGGGCTAATAGAGAGACACATTATCTTTGGGAATATTAAGTTGCTGTGGAAATCGGCATGAAGATATAAGGTTGGAGGGGAGACTGTGAATGGCAGCATATAAGCGGGGGTATATATATAGGTAGACAAAGAAGCAGATTATGGGATGTGAGGGGGCAAGATATAGGAGCTGTGAAATACCAGCGTTAATTAAATTAAAAATGTTCATGGAATATGAACATTGGCTCGTGGTTAAAAGATGAGGTAACGGAAATATAGACAAGATTGTGGATGGCAATATGAATGTTGAATATATAAATGTTGAGAAAACTTATGTCAACTTGATTTATAGAGAACAAAGATCTATTTCATAAGATGTATTTAAAAAAAATTATTTTACAAAAATTTTTTTTATTGGCAAGGGAGGTAAATGTGATTGTGTTGACTATTCATTACTTTATGTAAATGTGATCATGTTGACTATTCATTCTTTATGCTTTTCACTGGGTGCGCACCCCTTCTTTGCTTTTTCTAACTACATTGTTGCTGTCCATCCTGTGTTGTGAAAGAGTGAAGAATTTCATAATGTCAAGTATACGATAACGATTTATACGAGCTGTTCTTATGATATATATATTTTTATTAGGAACCCCTTGAGGAGCCAAGAACGAACAAGAAACGAAGTAGAAGTGGGTTGATATATGGCAGGGGAAAGAGTTACGAATAGATTGTTTTACTTAAAATAAAGTTGATTTGGGGAAGATTAGACGAGCTGTGGGAAGTAAGGAAAGAGAGGGAATAGAGTAGGGGGATTGGGAGTAAAGACTTTTTAAGGGAAAAAGTCTTTAGAAAAACATAGGAAGGTGTAGCAGTAAGTGTATAGGGAGTGGGCAAAACTACAGCACGCTTGAGCATCAGGGTAGAATGGGAAGAAAGATGCTCAAGTCGTGACGTAGTTTGTTGTTACGGGCAGTCAACATCTGTGCCTGAAACTAAGAAGACGCCATGTAGAAATTGTCATCAACAAGAAATAAAACTTGTTTATATAGAACCAACAGATCTCGTTAGTCCTGCTTTGTTATAATATCTTGGATTGAGTAACTAACAACGATTTTCTGGAAGAGGCTAATGAAACTAGAACATGATAAACAATCAAATCAAATCAACTTTATTTTAAAAGGGTCACAAATTGGGCACGTAGGCCCGTCTTACATTCGGCTCTTCCAATCACTCGTCTTTCGTTCATCAAGAGCATTATACATTTACATAGGAAGAAAAATAAACATTGTGAAATGAATGTTGTAAATATAAACAAGGCAAATTACAATGTTATGAGGCCCATCTCCAACCTACCCATACATCACCCCACCCACACACACACCCCCACACCAAGGGACACATACATACCCCACCAACCGACCCATCCCCCTCCCGCACATCCCCCAACCAAAACACACTCGCTGCCCACAAATATTCCCCCACCAACCCACACATCTCACGCCCACCCACACACACACATCCTAACCCAATACATCCTCTCCCCACCCACACCTCAAACCACCCATCCCCCAGCCACATCTCCATCGACCACATATTCCCCACCCATGCACACAATCCCTCACCAACCCACACATCGCACATCCACTCACACATCCCCAAACCATACACACATATCCCCACCAACTGACATCTCCCTACCCCCCACACACACACATCTCCCTAACCACCCATACATCCCCAACCCACTCACACATACATCCTCTACCCACCCACACATGCCTTAACCCAATCCCCCACCACACAATTCCCCCACCCGCACATCACATACATAAGAGACAGACAGTGTTCTTTGTTCAAATAATGAGAAGAGGTGTACTGGAAAACATTGATGTGAGTGGAAAGACTGTGGGAGAAGAAGCTGAGGCATCCGTGAGAAATGATGCTGGATGGACTGAGACAGTGGCATGGAGAAAAATCATCAGCAGAGCTGATACAGCACACCAAGGACCGAGATTTGTGGAGAGACATGAGACACTGAAGCCAGCTGACCGGGCACATGATGCTAATGAGCTAAATATTCTTTTTTTGGTTTGTTCCTTGGTAAAGACTTTGTTCAAAATGATAGCTAGCATCTGTGTGTGCCTTTCCTTTTGTCCAGTGTTTCAGTTATATTTTGTCTTCATTAATTTTCAGTATCAATTCAACAGCAGTCACCGATATTTGAAAACAAAAAAACATTTGTGACTTTTGGCCAACACATCAGGCTTCTTCCTAGCATGTGCTGAATGGGTGAACCTTCCCGGGTAGTTCAGGAGGACATTGCTTGGTCTCAATGTGGGGACATCTGTTCCACCCACAAGGGATACACCTCACCCAGTGTCAATGGTAATTTAGTACCAACAGACAGTGACAGGCAGAGAGTGTTTGCCACATATGCCTTGGGTTGCTGTAGTTGCCACTAAGGTAACGTGGCGGACTAACTCTTTGTTTAGTATGCTTCTTTGATACGGTACAAAGAGATGAATCAAGTAACAAACATACAAGCCACTTTACAGTTTACAAAAATACAATCAATGACCACATACCAAAGCAAGAAATAAGAACAAATAGGTCAGCTTGGCTGAATGGATAAGAGCGATTGCTCTTAAACTTCCGGTGTGCTAATGCCAAGGCAGCGGGTTCAACTCCTACACTGGTTAGTTGGACTAAAATGTTGACTTCTCGTCCTTGACTTTGGGACATAAATTACAAGTACCTCTGAAGTCGGAGTGGGTTCTCCTGATGGCGAGGGACACTGGTAATAGGGAAAGCTAATCCACAGGCAAACATCAGTCCAGTACATCACTAGAAGCAGTAGCATATGTATGGACTATTGCTTGACTTCAACACGAGTGAACAAACCAACCAAAACAAGAAATAATAAAAATAAATTAGTTCACAAACGCAACACAGTCTATGAAACAAATAACTAATTACAAAGCTGACTATGATAACAAAATAAATTATATGTTCCAGCACACAGAAAATTAGAGATGCAATTGAATATTATAGAGTACATGGACGAAGCTGCATGAGATAGTAAAAGAAAGGGTGGATTAAAGTAAATTTATCCCAGACTGGAGTCTTTCTTCCATGAGGGATAAAGAGAAGAAGAAAAGCACATTTATACTATGACAAACTGAGTACATTACGAATTACCAAAACAATCTGTCACTGATAGAATTTATACAAATAACAATAATTTAGATAACAATGACAACATACAATCACACAAGGATAGTATTTTTGGGGGGATAAAATGATAAAACTATTACTTACCTTCTTCTACTAAATTGGGTAAGAAATTTTCAATTTCCCAGCAGCTTATACCTTTCAAAGGACAAAAACCCAAAATTCATACATAAACATTAAATTATAAACATATGCACATTGGTTTTTAGCAATGAGCAACTTTTAGCATATGCTTGTAGAAATGAAAATTGAATTCAATGTTAACGTTACATAAACTACCGTTAGCTTACTGAGATGGTGGTGTGGGTTCAATCTCTATCTGTGACAACATTAATTTTCTCCAACCAGTACAGCTAGGGTCAATCATTCAGTAGCATGTCCTTTGCAGAACCTCACTCCCATAACAACCTTCCTGGAAGACCTCTCGATCATAAGCAAGATGTCCTGCATCTGATACATCCATCTAGAGAATCATCCAGCCACATCCTGCACCCATCTTCTCTTTGGCCTTCCTCTCTTCCCAGGCATACACCCCTCCATCAGTGTTCTCTCCAAACTTTCGTGACATTTCAAGTGACCAAAATATTTCAATTTTCTTTGTTTTATCATCTTTAATAGCCAACCTTCTTCAAGAAGAAGAAGAAGAAGAAGAAGAAGAAGAAGAAGAAGAAGAAGAAGAAGAAGAAGAAGAAAACTTTAGCTTAGGTGAATGTAAACAAAGAAGTCATCAACAACAGCTTGCATCTTTGCATGCACCAGGTGAGATGCCAGGTAACACACATAATAAATGCCTTTGAATATAAATGTCATAGACAGGTCATTTCTTCTTTTCTTTATCCAAGACTATTCTTAGATACTTGTATATAACATTTATATTCAAAGGCATTAATCAGCCTCAAAAACAATATGTCTAGTGAAGGACAGGTAGTAAGGAAGGGAACTGGCTATCTCACCTTGTTTATGTGCCTAAAATATGCGCAGACCTAACAGTTCACACACCAATGGCACTTTCTGCCATGTCCAGTTTAAGAACAGGACTTGTTTACAAACCTTATGTTTACTGGACATATGGCGCTAGAATCATAATTGTATAGACCAATCAGCAATCAGTGGGTCATGTGGTCAGTATCATGTCACTGCCTTTACTTCCCAGGACACAATCTTGGTACCCATTTTAGCCCAGGTCAACCTGGGACTTCAGGTCAATTTTAAAGATCCAAATTCATCCTTTCTGCCACGGGACTGCCTTTATTTTAAAATATTGATGATCAGAAGAAGTCTACTCTCTCAGTGAAACATCAAACAAGATTGGAGAGTGTTGAATGTACTCAGTAACTTATAGCTTGACTTCTTGCACTGGAGTTAGTGAACCACATGTGACAAAGATACTACAGTCCTGGAAATATTCTGTACCGCTGCAGTCTGGCAGACAGAGTAAGGTGTGAAGAAGAATGGCAAACTCAAATTTAATACTAGGCCATGATAAAGTCAGGCCTGTTGGCCGTAGATGCACATAGTATAGCTTCAGTGTAAACAGATAAATCACAAACATCTTTATCACAGCAAATGAGGAAAGGAGAGTAAGAAATGATTTCCTTACTACACAACATAATAATAACAGTGTAAAATGATAAGTAAAAAACAGAACAATTACCTGGAATCTGTCCCACATCTTCATCAAAAATTTCACTGTAGTCTAAGGACGGCCTGTGAAGATGCTCATCCCATCTCTTCTGTCTATACAGGGGAACCCAGAAATTGATTAATTTTGAATTCAGTCAACACAATTTTCATATAATTTGCAAATACAGTAGCCACACTGCACTCGCATACAATTTACAAAGTAAACATCACATCAACACAAAATTTACAAAGTACACATCAGAGCTGTACATAATTTATAATCAAGATAAACATAACTACATACAATTTACAAACAAGACAAGCATCATAACTGAACACAATTTACAAGCAAGGTAAGTTTAATAACTGCACACAATATATAAGGATAAACACAACTGCACATAATTTATAAGGGCAAACACCACAACTGCATATAATCAACTGATTAAACATCATAACTACACACATCTACAAACAAGATAAGCATCACAACTGCACACAATTTACAAACACATCCATAATAAACCTGAAAACAATCCACGCAGTCACCAGCATCTGCGTATAATTTACAAATAAGGGTAGATACATTGTACCCGTGAACATGTGTAATATTAAATACTGAACTATACAAGATAATTCAAGTAATGGAAATGTTATAATTTAGGCACATCCTTAGAACAATATGCAATGATCACATCTCAATTAACAGTGTGTAGAATATCAACGGACAATGTGTGGTGTTATACTACCTCTTTTTCCTCCATTCACTTGGAATGTATCTATAACTGCAATGTTGTCTTTTGTATGAACTTCACTGCCTGTTTTAGTTTACTCAGTGGTCTAAAGAGTTTATCTTGCACTGTTGTTTCTCTAGGCCAAAAGATTTGCCTGGATATGTCTGTCGTATTTTGGGCAGTCGGGGAGTATGTGCTCTGGTGTCTGCGACGCCAAACATGTGCACATGGCTGAGTCACCAATCTTGAATTTTGTATACATGTGGTTGCGTAATCTATTATGTCCTGTTCTGAGGCGCAGAATAATGATTTGTTCTGGTCTGTTCATAATGTGGTAATTGTCTTGAGCTGGTGTTGGTGGCTTTCTGACTGATTTGATCATTCTTTTCTTTTAGTGGTATGTAACAGGTACATCAGGTTGTTCTTCTATTCCTGCTTTCTTAGCTAGTTGGTGGATTACAAAAACCTGACAGGCTTGCAGGTAGGGCTACTGTGGAAGGCGGACGAGCCATGGACCAGGCTGACATTCTGAATGCTCTACGAGAAGTAAGTCGTTTACGAGAACCAAGCGATGACTGGGAATCTACAACTATGGCCAGGCTGCGAGAACAGCAAGTTAAAAGAGGTGTGACCAAAAAAGAACACTATGCAGGAAATCAAAGAAGAGTAATAAACTAACACAGAACTGGTGTCATGAACCGCTACACGCTGCGGGATTTGCTGAGGAGGGGATCCGAGCACTTATGGGCTGAATGATCAGTTATCAGTTATCAGTTGGGGTATCTTCGTTGCACTCCGGACATGTCCATAGGTGCTCAGATCCTCCCCCCAGCATATGCATCAGCGTCCGGTGGCTAATAGTGCCAGTTCTGTGTTGGTTGACGAGGCGCTTTGTTTTCCCGATGTACCTCTCGCGTCTGGCTGTGCCGATTCTTACTCCCAGGTCTTTCATCCTGGAGAGCGATGTGGAATCACTGGCGTCAAAATCCTCTGTTCTCGCCATATCTTTAAGGGCGTTAATGACATCGGCACGATCCATGGGCTGGCCATCTACAGGGGGTGCAGAGCCAGCCAATTTATCAGCTCGTTCATTTCCCTCGACTCCCGCATGTCCCGGGACGAAGATGAAGGTGACTTTGCGGACAACAGACTTCCGCAGCGACTCAGTCCACTGTCTACGTACAGATCCAGCTTCGACCTTCTGAATCATGCTCATTGAATCACTTAGTACACACACGTTGGTATAATGCTGTGATTCCAGCCATATGAAAGCCTGTGTAACTGCCATCACCTCCATCGTCATGCTGCTCGTGGTCATAGAGTGGGCACCACTGGATTCTTGAACGGTTCGGCCCGCTGAACGGGCTGTAAATGCCCACGCACTTCTCTGCTGCTTTACAACAGATCCATCTGTATAGATGAGCACTTCGGGGCTATCTGAGTGATCATAGATGAGCGCGTTAACCTCTGCATTGACAGCGGCAGGGTTCTGCTCTCTGCACCGTCTGTCGAGTGTGATAATGCAGGAGAAGGTACACTTAAAAGCTGGAGGCACCGGCACCCATTCCTTGCCGGGGTTGATACTGGTAAGACTGCAGACCTGTCCGACGACATCTTCCGCCCGACCCATCCATGATTTGCCCCTCTTTAGCCTGTCACCCTTTTCTCTGAATACAGCGTCATGCAGAGGGTGCTGCTCATCTGCACTTATTTTTAAGTATGCACGAGCTCTCCAGATCTTGATCCTGTGTTCCATTGTCGGGAAGTCAAGGAGGTATCTCATTGCTACACAGCTGGTGTCTCTCGTGCAGCCCAAAATGATGCGCATGGCTTCGTTTTGTACCTTTTCAAGTCTTCCAATCTGTGTAGGGCTGACAGTGAGGATGGCCAGGGCATACTCGATGCGTGAAAGCACAAGTCCTTGGAACAGAAGTAATAGCAGTCTTTGCTCGATATTGGCAGTCGCCATGACTCTCATTGCTGCCAAACCTTTTCGAGCCTTCGTTATGACATAGTCGACATGATCTTTGAAGGACAGGCTACGATCAAGCCTCACGCCAAGATATGTCATTGACTGGGTTCTACTCAGATTGCTCCCATCCATTCTTACTGCCGGCAGGTCTGTTTTCACAATATGGTTGTTTAGTGAGAACCATGTAACCGTTGCCTTTGCAGGGTTGACAAGGGCATCGGCATCAGCACACCATGAGGAAATTCGATCTAGTTCGCCCTGCATATAGTTGGCAACCGCCTGTCTATCTCGACCCTGTCGATACACGAGGATGTCGTCAACGAATGATAGAGTCCTACCCCTCCCATCCAGCTGTTGTGCTGTTGGGCTGAATGATTCGATGTGCAATGAGGATGATCTGTCGACTAACTAACTAAACAAACACCTCTTTCCAATTAAAAGAACATGCAGAACACAATGGTAATGTCACATGCAAAGGTTAACTGGGTTGTCCAACACTATAAGTAAAAAAGTAACAGTGAAACTATGTTCTCTACCCCTAGGGCCACAGACGCGATGAGGAAAGTATTACTAAATATAATTGTAAATATCAAATAAGAGAGACTGACCACATACAGGTTTGTCAAGACTACAATAATATCAGTTCTGTAAATCACAACAGCTAGCAAATAAGCTAGAGAGCTTTCATTTATACCGGGTGCTTGTAAAATCTCACTACACTGTGAATGTAGAACACATTAAAAAAAATTAAGTACATAACGTCATCAAAAAATGTGCTCCACAGTCCATCATGAAGCAATATGCATCGAATGTCTGTCATCTGCTGGAGTAATTCTTTGTACTCCAAACAGAATGGTGTTAACGGAAGAAAGAATGTTTTTGGTTGAACAAGTGTTTCGAAATGGCGGTCGATACACACGGAAATAACAACAGACACGTTACAGAAGGTATTTGACAATATGAAGAGACGTGTACAGTCATGTCTTAAAGCCCGTGGGGACAGTTCTAACACCTGTTATAATGAATACTTCATTGGTACTTTCCAGCTTCCCCAAAACAGTGTTAGACAATAGCAGTGACTATGGTAACTAATTTAATGCATGTTTTTTTGAGGACTTCAAGTACTTCATTTTTCAAATTTGACCTACATACAAAGTGTAGTGATACTTTACAAACACCCTGTATAAGATGTTTGAAAAAATTTACCTCAGAGGTTCCTTTTGTTCTTCATCTTTCGCTTTTCCTTCAGCTTTGTCTTTGGCAACATCTCTCATGCCCTACAGATCATTTAAACATATGGTTAACTCATTATCTTTAGTTTAGTCGTTGGATCAACATCACGGCACACGGTTAAACCCATAAGTGCTCCGTTTTCCTCCTAACTCAAACCTGAGCCTGGAGAAACTCAGCTCAATGCACGAACTCCGTTGCATCGGCGAGGATCCTGAAATACTTTGGGTAGATTTTTAACTCAAAATTTTGCACAGGCAGCGCCGTTAGGCTACTCTTTTTCGATTTACAACTGCCAAGGGAATTTTTACGTGCGCAACAATACACACGGGCGTCCGATCTCACTACCCAGAGACCAGGGGAAATTTTATTACTGGAAGTCCAGGTGGATATTTTAAATAAATCCCGGTCCTCACCGGGGCCTGTACCCGGGACCTCCAACACTCGAGGTGGACACCATACCTCGAGACCACTCAGCCCCCTCATTATCTTTTAAGCACAGAAGCCAGAAAGGACAGGCTGTACAATTTATTGCCTGGCAGAATTATTGCCTGGCATATTCTACTGCATCTCATCAGGAGCATACTGCAGAATTATGTACCATTTGAAATGAATAGATCTGGAGTCATCCCAGCCTCATAAAAATAGGCATCAGACAATATTCAGAACTTTCTGGGAATTGTCTAAAAATTAAAAGTAACGAGAAAGGGAAATAGGTGACGAGGAAGGGAACTATCTACACCAGCTCATGTGGTGGCACAGAATACATGAAAGCCTAACATTTCACACCCCAACGGCAGTTTTAGCTATGGGACTAAACTTACATTTCACTGTTTTTGCACATGTTTTTACACTGTAATTTTACATGTCATTGTACTGTTAATGTACATATATTTACATTGTTATTGTATATGTAATTCTGTTGTTATTTTACATCTTAAAAACACTCACTACACATAGTAACTGTGAAGAAAACACTTTGGGAATAGTGACAAGAAGCAATGCCTGCAAATCCAATATTTCAGAAGTTAAATTATCTATCAGAGCGTCTATACACAATCGTCCATTTCCTGCATGCATAAGTAGTTAAAAAGAAAGTAAATACCTTGAGAACTTTCTCACTCTCCTGACCATCCCGACGCCGCCTCAATCTCAACTTCCTGGCCACTGGGTCACTTTTTGGAGCTGCAGAGAAACAAGTGCCATCATTCAACACAACAACCAGGCAAACTGTAGTAGGAACTACCCTCGCAACCAACAATTTCTGCTTCTTCTTCGTCTTTTGTCCTACTGCTTTTACTGTGAAGCATCGCAGAGAGGATGTAGATGTAATTGTCTGTTGTTTGCTTGCGTTGTTGCTTGTGGTAATGTCAAATTTGATTTCCTCAATGCCTCTTTTATTATATCTAGGCATCTCTTTTTGATTATCCTCTCACTTTGTTTTCCAATGTTCTCATACTGAACACTTTAGCTGCTAGTTGATCTTGTTTCTGCACATTTTGTTAATTAGACATTCCTGCCTCCTAACAATGGGGGAGACATCTTGCTTATGATCGAGAAGTTTTCTGGAAGGTTGTTATGGAAGCAACGTTCTGCAAAGGACATGCTACCGAATGAATGAATGAAAACAAACCAGTAACACTGTCTTCAGTAATATAACAGCATAAAGAATAATCACCATCTTTTTTTCACATACTCCCAATTAGTAGAGACATGAAAAACAAAAATGTGAAAGAACAATATTTTCTTCAAGAGGCATTCCTGCTGGACATTGAATTGGACTCTGTTGACAATGAAATACCTAAACACCTGGGAAGGTTAACCCTGTCAACAAACACCCGCAGAAGTCGGATGTGTCGACCTAAAGGCGCAAAACCTGGCACAACGCAAAAACGTCTGAAAAAACACTCTGGATGAACGCAGCAGGAGAAGAAGAAACACCTAAACTTTGAAGGAAACATGACCAACCTTGACCTATTCCCAGCCAGCCCACATGTGCTGTGCTGAACCCTGACCTATTATGCCTCTCCACAGATGTCAAAGTCCAATGTGTATTGGGTATATGGCGCTATCCTCCTATTTTTACAGACCAATCTGCACTTGGTGGTTGATATGATCAATATCACACAGGCCACCGTTACTGCGCTGAACATTTAGTGGTACTCATGTTAAGTTGGATTGATCTGAAAGACAATCTTTCTACCGATTCTATGCTGAGGAATCGGGTACATAAAAATCTCAATATATGAAACCCATAAATGGACACTCTCCCACTGTTTATGCTTCAACTCGACACCGCAAGTACAAGAGGAACAAGATGAGATCATAACACCACAAGTAAAAGAGGAACTAGATGAGTCATGACACCACAAGTAAAAGAGGAACAAGATACGATCATAATACTGCAAGTACAAGAGGAACAAGATGAGATAATGACCTGAAATTCCAGGTAAATTTGTTTTTAAATTTCTACCTTGAGGGGGAAGCAAACACATCACCATCAAACTTACAGGCAAGCCCTCACTGCTACAGCCAGCCCCTCACTGCTCCAGCTACCCAGGGAACCAAGTATCTAAGAGAATATTCTTACATGGGGTCTGCTCAAGGAACCAAGTATCTAAGAGAATATTCTTACATGGGTCTGCCCAGGGAACCAAGTATCTAAGAGAATATTCTTACATGGGTCTGCCCAGGGAACCAAGTATCTAAGAGAATATTCTTACATGGGTCTGCCCAGGGAACCAAGTATCTAAGAGAATATTCTTACATGGGTCTGCCCAGGGAACCAAGTATCTAAGAGAATATTCTTACATGGGTCTGCCCAGGGAACCAAGTATCTAAGAGAATATTCTTACATGGGTCTGCCCAGGGAACCAAGTATCTAAGAGAATATTCTTACATGGGTCTGCCCAGGGAACCAAGTATCTAAGAGAATATTCTTACATGGGTCTGCCCAGGGAACCATGTATCTAAGAGAATATTCTTACATGGGTCTGCCCAGGGAACCAAGTATCTAAGAGAATATTCTTACATGGGGTCTGCCCAGGGAACCAAGTATCTAAGAGAATATTCTTACATGGGTCTGCCCAGGGAACCAAGTATCTAAGAGAATATTCTTACATGGGTCTGCCCAGGGAACCAAGTATCTAAGAGAATATTCTTACATGGGTCTGCCCAGGGAACCAAGTATCTAAGAGAATATTCTTACATGGGTCTGCCCAGGGAACCATGTATCTAAGAGAATATTCTTACATGGGTCTGCCCAGGGAACCAAGTATCTAAGAGAATATTCTTACATGGGTCTGCCCAGGGAACCAAGTATCTAAGAGAATATTCTTACACGGGGTCTGCCCAGGGAACCAAGTATCTAAGAGAATATTCTTACATGGGTCTGCCCAGGGAACCAAGTATCTAAGAGAATATTCTTACATGGGTCTGCCCAGGGAACCAAGTATCTAAGAGAATATTCTTACACGGGGTCTGCCCAGGGAACCAAGTATCTAAGAGAATATTCTTACATGGGTCTGCCCAGGGAACCAAGTATCTAAGAGAATATTCTTACATGGGTCTGCCCAGGGAACCAAGTATCTAAGAGAATATTCTTACACGGGGTCTGCCCAGGGAACCAAGTATCTAAGAGAATATTCTTACATGGGTCTGCCCAGGGAACCAAGTATCTAAGAGAATATTCTTACATGGGGTCTGTCCAGACGATGGCACTGGCTGTGCTCCAGCAAGTCGCAGCTGCGCATTCAGAGAGAAATCGATATTATAATATTCCATGGTAGATTTGGTTGGCTGAGGCTTGGGTGGCATCACCAGTTCGGGGTTGTCCCTGACATCTAGGGTCTAGAAAACACACAAGAAAACAGAAAGAAAGAAATCAACTTTAAACGTCTAGAAACTTCATGTGCATGTCATATTTTGTGGCTTCCATGACTGGAGTATGCAAGGCCTTTTGTATCTTCAAATTGTGAGTTTTTTTGGGTTTTGGTTTAATAACATCTTTTACAACAAGTCCTTGTCATTATAAACTATAAAGTTATTCCCTGGGTTACAAATACAAAACACAGTTGAAAAATACACAGATTGAAATATAGGGTGTATTTTTAATGACTGAGCAGTGTTTGAAAATATTGCCGGTCCAAGTTTTTTATTCACCCTCTGTAAAGTTCATGCAACATAATGGGTAAATACAAAACTTGGACCAGCAATATTTTCAAACACTGCACAGTCATTAAAAATACACCCTGTACAACATTTAGGGGTCATAGCAAATTACACCAACTGTATAAAAGGGTTTTTCAATGTTTAGCAAGGCAAGTTGATGCTTTTAATTGATGTATTGGACAAATAGTGTACCTGATGCATGCTTGTACGTACGTATGTGTGCGCGCACGCGTGTAAAAGGGTCATTTACTTGTTACTGATACTATGGCAGTTCTATACAACTCACATTTTGAGCCAAATAAAAATAACACAAACAATAATACAGAAGACATACCTCCAGTTCTGGCAGGAGATGCAGTATATCTGGCAAGGTAATTAACTTATTTCCATTGAGAACTAGCTTCTTTAACTTGCCACACCTGCAAAAGTGAGTAGTTCAAACATGCTTAATAAACAGGTGTAAATGCAGAAGTTAGTTACATATCCTTCACAGGACGTCACAGTCAACCCCAGCATTTTTTTGGCTGTTTGTGATTTCTCTGCAAGTTTACATTCAGTAGTTTGCCATTGCTTTCTGAACGACCAGCACTCATACCATTGAATAAAAACCAGCGCAAGGTGATCTGCTTCCAAATCGCCCGAATCTGTGCTTCAAACGCACTGTGCGGGATTACTGAAGCCCTTCAGCCCAGTGCCGGATGTGCAGAAAGAACAGATATATAAACACTTCCAATAAATTAAATAAATCAAATGCTTTTAGTTTTTTTGGGTGCATAATTTCCTTAAAAAGGCCTCATGAAGTATGTTTGTCCCTTTAGGGAAGGTAGGAGGAGCATATGATCATTCCTCTCCACCCATGGAGGCATCCACTAATATTGGGCCAATACAAGTCACACTTTCTCTGGGCTCAACCAATAGCTGTGTATTTATTTGCTACCCACCACAGATATCTGTTTAATATCCTATTTAGGAAATGGATATCTTCGTCTCTCCTTCTGCGTTCATCTGGAGAGTTTTTTCAGATGTGATTGCGTTGTGCCTGTTTACAACAGAGCTGCGTTCTTGCACCGTTAGGCTGACATATCCTACTTCTACGGGGGGAAATGGGTATAATTTATTAAAAACTGAAACTCAAGAGCATAATTTTTTGCTAAATGAGTTCATCTATGCATGTTTTCTCAGTGACTCTATAGTGTGGTAGGGAAGATCGAGATGAGCTGGGCCAGAAGCTAATGGCTTGAATCTTTGAGGTAAAGACTGGCATGCAGGTGTAAGAGGAAATGAACAAGCAGACAGAATTCTGGATTTGGCTGCCGTGGGAAGTGGACAAGCAATGGACTGGGCTGACATAGAATTGTGGGTTTGGCTGCTGTGGGAAGTGGACAAGCAATGGACTGGGCTGACATAGAATTGTGGGTTTGGCTGCCGTGGGAAGTGGACAAGCAATGGACTGGGCTGACATAGAATTGTGGGTTTGGCTGCCGTGGGAAGTGGACAAGCAATGGACTGGGCTGACATAGAATTGTGGGTCTGGCTGCCGTGGGAAGTGGACAAGCAATGGACTGGGCTGACACAGAATTCTGGATTTGGCTGCTGTGGGAAGTGGACAAGCAATGGACTGGGCTGACATAGAATTGTGGGTCTGGCTGCTGTGGGAAGTGGACAAGCAATGGACTGGGCTGACACATAATTCTGGATTTGGCTGCCGTGGGAAGTGGACAAGCAATGGACTGGGCTGACATAGAATTGTGGGTCTGGCTGCCGTGGGAAGTGGACAAGCAATGGACTGGGCTGACATAGAATTGTGGGTTTGGCTGCCGTGGGAAGTGGACAAGCAATGGACTGGGCTGACATAGAATTGTGGGTTTGGCTGCCGTGGGAAGTGGACAAGCAATGGACTGGGCTGACACAGAATTGTGGGTTTGGCTGCCGTGGGAAGTGGACAAGCAATGGACTGGGCTGACATAGAATTGTGGGTCTGGCTGCTGTGGGAAGTGGACAAGCAATGGACTGGGCTGACATAGAATTGTGGGTTTGGCTGCCGTGGGAAGTGGACAAGCAATGGACTGGGCTGACATAGAATTGTGGGTTTGGCTGCCGTGGGAAGTGGACAAGCAATGGACTGGGCTGACATAGAATTGTGGGTTTGGCTGCCGTGGGAAGTGGACAAGCAATGGACTGGGCTGACATAGAATTGTGGGTCTGGCTGCCGTGGGAAGTGGACAAGCAATGGACTGGGCTGACATAGAATTCTGGATTTGGCTGCCGTGGGAAGTGGACAAGCAATGGACTGGGCTGACATAGAATTGTGGGTCTGGCTGCCGTGGGAAGTGGACAAGCAATGGACTGGGCTGACATAGAATTGTGGGTTTGGCTGCCGTGGGAAGTGGACAAGCAATGGACTGGGCTGACATAGAATTGTGGGTCTGGCTGCCGTGGGAAGTGGACAAGCAATGGACTGGGCTGACATAGAATTGTGGGTTTGGCTGCCGTGGGAAGTGGACAAGCAATGGACTGGGTTGACATAGAATTGTGGGTTTGGCTGCCGTGGGAAGTGGACAAGCAATGGACTGGGCTGACATAGAATTGTGGGTTTGGCTGCCGTGGGAAGTGGACAAGCAATGGACTGGGCTGACATAGAATTCTGGATTTGGCTGCCGTGGGAAGTGGACAAGCAATGGACTGGGCTGACATAGAATTGTGGGTCTGGCTGCCGTGGGAAGTGGACAAGCAATGGACTGGGCTGACATAGAATTGTGGGTTTGGCTGCCGTGGGAAGTGGACAAGCAATGGACTGGGCTGACATAGAATTGTGGGTTTGGCTGCCGTGGGAAGTGGACAAGCAATGGACTGGGCTGACATAGAATTGTGGGTTTGGCTGCCGTGGGAAGTGGACAAGCAATGGACTGGGCTGACATAGAATTGTGGGTCTGGCTGCCGTGGGAAGTGGACAAGCAATGGACTGGGCTGACATAGAATTGTGGATTTGGCTGCCGTGGGAAGTGGACAAGCAATGGACTGGGCTGACATAGAATTGTGGGTTTGGCTGCTGTGGGAAGTGGACAAGCAATGGACTGGGCTGACATAGAATTGTGGGTTTGGCTGCCGTGGGAAGTGGACAAGCAATGGACTGGGCTGACATAGAATTGTGGGTTTGGCTGCTGTGGGAAGTGGACAAGCAATGGACTGGGCTGACATAGAATTGTGGGTTTGGCTGCTGTGGGAAGTGGACAAGCAATGGACTGGGCTGACATAGAATTGTGGGTTTGGCTGCTGTGGGAAGTGGACAAGCAATGGACTGGGCTGACATAGAATTGTGGGTTTGGCTGCCGTGGGAAGTGGACAAGCAATGGACTGGGCTGACATAGAATTCTGGATTTGGCTGCTGTGGGAAGTGGACAAGCAATGGACTGGGTTGACATAGAATTCTGGATTTGGCTGCTGTGGGAAGTGGACAAGCAATGGACTGGGTTGACATAGAATTGTGGATTTGGCTGCTGTGGGAAGTGGACAAGCAATGGACTGGGCTGACATAGAATTGTGGGTTTGGCTGCTGTGGGAAGTGGACAAGCAATGGACTGGGCTGACATAGAATTGTGGGTTTGGCTGCTGTGGGAAGTGGACAAGCAATGGACTGGGCTGACACCTCGAACACCCCCAGGGATGCAGGACGAGTCAATCAATCAATCAGGTGCCGTCTCCACAATGAAGGTTAGCTGCAATGGATCTCCAACACTGTCTGTCTCTTGCCCTGACTGTACATTCTGTCAGGCGATGTTCATCCATCTCTTGATGTTATCTTCCCACTTGTATCATTGTCTACCTCTTGCTCGCTTGCCCTCCAGTATGGTTTTTATAAGAGTATCATGTCTTTTAACGTGGCCAAAATATTTCACTTGCCTCCTCTTTATTTCTTTCATCAACTCTCTCTTCATTCCCAGTTTTTCTAGAACCTCTGCATTTGATTGTTTTTGTTTCCATGAAATACGACATATTCATCTGTATATCCTCATCTCCAGGGCCTCTGTTCGACTTACTAGTAGCTTGTTCAATATCCAGGCTTTTGCGCCATTCAGTATACAATATGAAATATACAATGGTAGAGTGGATTGAAATACACAGTAGTAGAGTGCACTGAAATATACAGAGTGGACTGAAACATACAGTGGTTGAATGCCACATGAGGAGTGGCTGGCTGAGTGGCTAGATGCCTCTCCTTCAGGAGACCCGGGTTCAAATCCACAGGACGAGTAAATAACTCAAGAGATAGATGTGATTCTGCAATCTTCACTAGATTACAAACCATCAAGTCAAACGGTCTAACAAAACAAGAAGGACACCAAAGAAGAATAGTCATCCAACACAGAACTGGTGTTGTCAGTCGCTACACGCTGAGGGAGAAACTGAGTACAGGATCAAGGACTAATAGTTCAATGTGTAATGATGATGATCTGCTGACTACCTATCTAGCTGCTAAAGAAACATCAGAACCATGTAACAAACAAATGACAGTTATATTTTTACACAAGTAAAACGTCTGTACCTAGCAAGGCCCTCGGGTATCATCTCTATGTTGTTATTGGATGCACTGAAGACTTCCAGGTTGGGAAGTTTGCCTATGCTTGCAGGTATGCCTTCAAAGTCAAGCTGGTTTCCATTCAGGTACAGTTTCTTTAATGATGACAGCTTGTGTAGAGTGGACTGAAATATACAGTGGTAGAGTGGACTGAAATATACAGTGGTAGAGTGGACTGAAATATACAGTGGTAGACTGAAATATACAGTGGTAGAGTGGATTTAAATATACAGTGGCAGAGTGGATTTAAATATACAGTGGTAGAGTGGACTGAATTATACAATGATAGAGTGGACTGAAATATACAATGATAAAGTGGACTGAAATATACAATGGTAGAGTGGACTGAAATATACAATGGTAAGAGTGGACTGAAATATACAATGGTAGAGTGGACTGAAATATACAATGGTAGAGTGGACTGAAATATACAGTAGTAGAGTGGTGGAGTGGACTGAAATATACAATGGTAGAGTGGACTGAAATATACAATGGTGGAGTGGACTGAAATATACAATGGTGGAGTGGACTGAAATATACAATGGTAGAGTGGACTGAAATATACAATGGTAGAGTGGACTGAAATATACAGTAGTAGAGTGGACTGAAATATACAGTGGTGGAGTGGACTGAAATATACAATGGTAGAGTGGACTGAAATATACAGTAGTAGAGTGGACTGAAATATACAATGGTGGAGTGGACTGAAATATACAATGGTGGAGTGGACTGAAATATACAATGGTAGAGTGGACTGAAATATACAATGGTAGAGTGGACTGAAATATACAGTGGTAGAGTGGACTGAAATATACAATGGTAGAGTGGACTGAAATATACAATGGTAGAGTGGACTGAAATATACAATGGTAGAGTGGACTGAAATATACAATGGTGGAGTGGACTGAAATATACAACGGTGGAGTGGACTGAAATATACAGTAGTAGAGTGGACTGAAATATACAACGGTGGAGTGGACTGAAATATACAATGGTGGAGTGGACTGAAATATACAATGGTAGAGTGGACAAATATACAATGGTAGAGTGGACTGAAATATACAATGGTGGAGTGGACTGAAATATACAATGGTGGAGTGGACTGAAATATACAATGGTAGAGTGGATTTAAATATACAATGGTAGAGTGGACTGAAATATACAATGGTAGAGTGGACTGAAATATACAGTAGTAGAGTGGTGGAGTGGACTGAAATATACAATGGTAGAGTGGACTGAAATATACAATGGTGGAGTGGACTGAAATATACAATGGTAGGGTGGACTGAGATATACAATGGTAGAGTGGACTTAAATATACAATGGTAGAGTGGACTGAAATATACAATGGTAGAGTGGATTGAAATATACAATGGTGGAGTGGACTGAAATAGACAATGGTGGAGTGGACTGAAATATACAATGGTAGAGTGGACTGAAATATACAATGGTAGAGTGGACTGAAATATACAATGGTAGAGTGGACTGAAATATACAATGGTAGAGTGGTCTGAAATATACAGTAGTAGAGTGGACTGAAATATACAATGGTAGAGTGGTCTGAAATATACAACGGTGGAGTGGACTGAAATATACAACGGTGGAGTGGACTGAAATATACAACGGTGGAGTGGACTGAAATATACAACGGTAGAGTGGACTGAAATATACAATGGTAGAGTGGACTGAAATATACAATGGTAGAGTGGACTGAAATATACAATGGTAGAGTGGACTGAAATATACAATGGTAGAGTGGACTGAAATATACAATGGTGGAGTGGACTGAAATATACAATGGTGGAGTGGACTGAAATATACAATGGTAGAGTGGACTGAAATATACAATGGTAGAGTGGACTGAAATATACAATGGTAGAGTGGACTGAAATATACAGTAGTAGAGTGGACTGAAATATACAACGGTGGAGTTGACTGAAATATACAATGGTGGAGTGGACTGAAATATACAGTAGTAGAGTGGACTGAAATATACAGTGGTGGAGTGGACTGAAATATACAATGGTAGAGTGGACTGAAATATACAGTAGTAGAGTGGACTGAAATATACAATGGTGGAGTGGACTGAAATATACAATGGTGGAGTGGACTGAAATATACAATGGTAGAGTGGACTGAAATATACAATGGTAGAGTGGACTGAAATATACAGTGGTAGAGTGGACTGAAATATACAATGGTAGAGTGGACTGGAATATACAATGGTAGAGTGGACTGAAATATACAATGGTAGAGTGGACTGAAATATACAATGGTAGAGTGGACTGAAATATACAATGGTGGAGTGGACTGAAATATACAACGGTGGAGTGGACTGAAATATACAGTAGTAGAGTGGACTGAAATATACAACGGTGGAGTGGACTGAAATATACAATGGTGGAGTGGACTGAAATATACAATGGTAGAGTGGACTGAAATATACAATGGTAGAGTGGACTGAAATATACAATGGTAGAGTGGACAAATATACAATGGTAGAGTGGACTGAAATATACAATGGTGGAGTGGACTGAAATATACAATGGTGGAGTGGACTGAAATATACAATGGTAGAGTGGATTTAAATATACAATGGTAGAGTGGACTGAAATATACAATGGTAGAGTGGACTGAAATATACAGTAGTAGAGTGGTGGAGTGGACTGAAATATACAATGGTAGAGTGGACTGAAATATACAATGGTGGAGTGGACTGAAATATACAATGGTAGGGTGGACTGAGATATACAATGGTAGAGTGGACTGAAATATACAATGGTAGAGTGGACTGAAATATACAATGGTAGAGTGGATTGAAATATACAATGGTGGAGTGGACTGAAATAGACAATGGTGGAGTGGACTGAAATATACAATGGTAGGGTGGACTGAAATATACAATGGTAGAGTGGACTGAAATATACAATGGTAGAGTAGACTGAAATATACAATGGTAGAGTGGTCTGAAATATACAGTAGTAGAGTGGACTGAAATATACAACGGTGGAGTTGACTGAAATATACAACGGTGGAGTTGACTGAAATATACAACGGTGGAGTGGACTGAAATATACAATGGTAGAGTGGACTGAAATATACAATGGTAGAGGACTGAAATATACAATGGTAGAGTGGACTGAAATATACAATGGTAGAGTGGACTGAAATATACAATGGTAGAGTGGACTGAAATATACAATGGTGGAGTGGACTGAAATATACAATGGTGGAGTGGACTGAAATATACAATGGTAGAGTGGACTGAAATATACAATGGTAGAGTGGACTGAAATATACAATGGTAGAGTGGACTGAAATATACAGTAGTAGAGTGGACTGAAATATACAACGGTGGAGTTGACTGAAATATACAATGGTGGAGTGGACTGAAATATACAATGGTAGAGTGGACTGAAATATACAATGGTGGAGTGGACTGAAATATACAATGGTAGAGTGGATTGAAATACACAGTAGTAGAGTCCACTGAAATATACAGAGTGGACTGAAACATACAGTGGTTGAATGCCACATGAGGAGTGGCTGGCTGAGTGGCTAGATGCCTCTCCTTCAGGAGACCCGGGTTCAAATCCTCAGTGAGGTGTGGAGTTTTATTGTCTCGGGGGCAAAAAGAAACCTCTAACCTGCACAGTTCGCGGCGACTGCACAAGCTAGGCAGTCTTAATTCCTCAGGCTCAAAATCCCCCTGCCATACACCGCAAGGTACTATACTGGCAGTAAATGACAGTTTTTGACAGAGTGCACTGAAATATGTTGTGTTGTTTGTCCATCAAGAATGATGATGACCATTCATTTCATCCAATGGAGTTGAAAGTATGGAGCCATGAGTTCTAAGATGGCTGATAAGGCCTATTTTGGCTCGAAATGTTCTTTGACAATGTGGGCAAAGAATGCTTGACGTTCCAGGAGGAGGATCTCCTGCAGTGGTTTTTCTGTCCAGCCTTTTCTTTGGGGGGCTGCGTGGTCTCGAGGTATGGTGTCCTGGAGGTCTCGGGTTCAAGCCCCGGTGATGACCGGGATTTTTTTCTAGAGGACTTCTAGTAATAAGATTTCCTGTGGTCTCTGGGTAGTGAGATCGGACGCCCGTGTGTATTGTTGGGCACGTAAAAAATCCCTTGGCAGTTGGAAATCGAAAAAGAGTAGCCTAACGGCGCTGCCCGGGCAAAATTTCGAGTTGAAAATCTACCCAAAGTATTTCAGGATCCTCGCCGGTGCTACGGAGTTCGTGCACTTAGCTGAGTTTCTCCAGATTCAGGTTTGAGTTAGGAGGAGAACGGAGCACTTATGGGTTGCACCCGTGTGCCGTGATCTTGATCCATCGACTAAACTAAACTAAACTAAACTAAGCCTTTTCTTCACAGCTCTTGCAGTCCTGGTTGCTTCACAAGTGTCTGCACTCTTATGTAATGATGTACGCCACGAATTACGGTCTTTAGCAGCAGTCTCCCAGGTGTCAAGATGAATTCCAAAATATAAAGTGGACTGAAATATACAATGGTACCGTGGACTAAATTTCTCCTGCCATAGGTTAGTACCCTGTTTCAAGACATTTGAGTCATTTTTTCCACTTGTCTCACAAATGCGCATTGTGCCTGCTTACAAATATTTAGTTAGTTGCCTATTCTTTAAAGGACGTCCCAGTCCTTATATAAAAATATAACATTCTGAGGACCCAGGATCAGAGAAAAGTATAACATTCTCAGGACCCAGGATCAGAGGAAAATATAACACCCTCAGGATTCAGAATTAGTGGAAAGTATAACATTCTCAGGACACAGGATGTCAATTTATTAGTCTATTCAAGATGGGCATGAATGCATACAATATGAATGGTAAAAACAATCACAACATACACAGATTCTCAATGCAAAAATATCTTCCAATACAGACCAGAATAACACACAGAGGTGAATGGATAATATCAGGCAATAAAAAACGATATGTTATTTTCAAGAAGGCACGCTGACATAACAGTTAGGATTGTCAGCATCCCCAATAAGCCCTTACAGGAGTAAGGAGTTAACACTAGGCTAGTAGAGAGACACCCAGACAGGGAAGACACCGACTGCTATTAATACCTCGCAGGGAGACACATTTGTATCAGACCAGAGGGCAAAGAGTACGGATGAGCGAGGGCTTTCCCCAAGCAATTGGGTTGCTGGTAACCGTGATATGTCAGGTTACTCAAACTCACCAGCCAGCGTGCTGGCCAGTCCAGGCACGCAATAGTAGCAACTGCACGGAGGGAAAAAGGGCCCGTGCTGGTCCACGCTATGTGTAGCGGGACAGACTGACTGGAGACGGTAGAGAGGTCGGACGTATCCTTGACCAATACGATAGCTTTCTATGCCATAGGCAAACTTAGGGCTATATCATTTAGATTGTGTAATGCTAGCATCACCTATCATCACGTTGATATATTCATATTGTGTAACCATGATGAAGCCTAATGCTTGTAGAGCCATTCACATGTCGGCTCTGAATAAATTGCATTCCTTTCGCAAATGTCATGAATTGTTATTTCGTGCAGTGCGAAAGTAGCGGAGTCTTGAAAGCTGCAGCGCACAGGTCGCTGACAGGCTAGACCCCGAATTGGTGTCAGAATGGTCAAAGAACCAACGCAAGCTGCGAATTAAGGTCAGAACACATTGAACGAACGCCAGCAGTACAATTACTGTCAGATTTCAGTGAACGTTTTCTGAACAGCCATAGCAGGTAGTTGTAGTAATATTCGACGAGCAGTTAACACCAACATGCAAGTGGTAGTATAAACCACTAAACGAACGCTAACTATCGATAAATATTACAAAGTTCTGTGCCAGAATTAGTTCAATGCACATTTCGACATTTGTGATGTATGATATATTGCAAAGTAATACAAATATTATTGTGATACATGCTATAAATTAAATATTTTCTTGTGGTGAATTATACGATCGCCCAAGTTGTGGAGTGTGAACCACAAGTGAGACAAATTAGATCGGTAAAGTGTGAAATTCTACCAATATTAATTTGAAAGTATGTTATTAAATTAAAAGCAATTGAAATGTATAAGATCATCAGTGAACATCACCATCATAACCACCGTGTACATTTCATTGCGTGTGATACAGCCATCAATGTCACCATTCTACGAAATCATTAAATAGAGTAGCGACGAACTGCAGCCTAGAACGAAGGTACGCCAGAGTCAAACGGCGAAGACAAGACGACATTGACGGCCATACGACTAATCATCTCACTTATCATCTAACAATCATTCAGACGATCATATCATTCATCATTAATACCATCTATCACTATTTATCACATTCTCATTCACCAATCGCATGATATAGGAAATTATAGTAACATCATTATGAAATATAAATATTTGATAAAATATGATGAATTGTGAGCTTGTATTTACAACGTAAACGTGTGTCTAATTGTTGCTGCTCTACCAACCAGAACGCAGCCGTGTGTCAGCGAATCAAACCAGTGTGTAGTGTGAAAGACTGCGGTGGAACATCCCAAGTACCGCACTGTCCAACAAATTAGATGAGTATATTTTCCGAATATTTCGATATGCTCTAACGTAATCATGCATCTTCCTTTCCAGACAATGATGTACATGTACTAACACATTATTGTATACTATTCTGTGCATATTATTATATTATCATTTTGAACTAACATTACGCCACAAAATGGCGTCACTAAATGAATGTATCCAGGCGGGCATCGCCATGGGCCACACTGGAGATAAACTAGAAAAATGGGCAGATCAAAAGTATAAGGAAGAAACAGAAAGAAAAGCTGCTCTTGACAGAGATGAAAGAGCAGTAGAAAGACAACATCAAAAAGAAATGAAAGAGATCGAGGAGGCTACTAAGCTAAAGATGAAGGAAATGGAGGTAGATTCTAACATACAAATAGCCTCTAGCAAACAAAAGAGAAAAGAAGAACAGAACAAATTCAGTAAATACAAAGGCCTCATTAAACCATACACTGTAGGTGATTCAATCAGCGCATGGACTGAAAATATAGAGTTCCAACTAAAAACACAGAAAATACCTTTAGAGGATTGGGCAATGATTTACATGAGGAATCTGAGTGGGGAGCCTTTAAAAGTAATAGAATCCATACCTACTGATCTTAGAAACAATTACCAGTACATACACGATAGAATAATGCAACATTTTCTTTTGGACGCTACTGGTTACCAAATTCAATTTTCACAGATTAAACCAAAAGCAACTGAAACGTTCTTAGACTACATTTCTAACGTGCAGAGCACATTTAAAAAATGGACTAAGGCGGCTAAAGTAGGTAACAGCTATGAAAAACTAGAAGAACTAATAGTAATGGACAAAGTTGTTTCGACAGTACCTACCCCTTTTGCTAAGTTCTTACAACAGTCAGATATTGAGTCCATTCAACAACTAGAAAAACGGGGGTCAGCTTATTTTTCCTCTAATCGGGACATATTCAAAACTACATCATATGACACAGAAATTACAGCTTTTGCAAACAGAGTCCCTGATAGATCCTACAAACAGAAAGACTATAGTAAGAAGGACAAACCAGATCAGAAACCACCTCAATGTATTTATTGCAACCTTTTTCACCCAACATATTCGATGTGTGATAAAAACCCCACATATCCGTCACACCTAGAACAAGTGTTAAAGAAGCAAGAAAGCAGGAGATCATCGTTTAAACGTGCTGTAAAATGTTATTTTTGTTCTAGTTATGGCCATTATAGCAATAGGTGTCTTGGGAGACAGAAAATGAAGGCAAACAACGCAGCCCTCATCGATACATCATCAGACGATGATAGTGACATAGATCCTGAACTTGTCAATGTATTGCCAACGAATGAATGTCAGAATGTAGCGTCAGTAACCGATATTTTAAACTTTAAGACGTGCAAAGTATGCCAACAGTTTCATGCGGAGGGGAGATTGAAATGTGGACACGTAATATCATGTTCAAATGAAGAAGCTAATGCAGCATGTGCCTCCAGAGGTAACCTTAAGTTCTACGATGCACAGGTCAATGGTAAACCATGCCAATGCTTAGTTGATAGCGGCTGTACTATACTGGGATTAAGAAGAGAACTTGCTAGAACAGAAGATTATACGGGAGAATTTGTCAAATGCCGTACTTTCTCGGGTACCATCGAGAAATATCCACTGGCAAAAGCGCATATCAATACCCCGTTCCTTACCGGCACATTTACGTGCGCTATCCTCCAAAATCCATGTACGGACCTTATTTTGGGATGTCTTGATGCATTGAAAGAATGTACAGATGACAACATAAAAGCCTGGAATGAAACACACAGGGTCAACGCTGTAACTAAGTCAGATACAGAAATAAGTTATACTGACTTACAAAATAAAACTCTACAGCTACTAACACCAAGTGGTGCAGATACCAACACTACTCGCCAAAAGTTGAGCGAGGCACAAAGCACCGACCAAACACTCACACCATATTTTAACTTGTTATGTGAGCGAAAGAAAGTTTCTAAAAATTCTTCCTGGTACTTTAAAAAGGTTAATGGAATTCTCATGCGTTATTACTCATATAATAACCATGAAATTCAGCAGACGGTGTTACCTGTAACATACCGGGAAAAGGTGCTAAAAATCGCACATTCACCACCGTTTGCTGAACATTTGGGCTATCATAAAACGCGAGCCAGAATTCTATCACAATTTTACTGGCCGAAATTTTGTTCGGACATAAAATCTTTCTGTCGCTCTTGTAATGTGTGTCAACATCGGGTACGAAAGAAAGAACATGTAGAGGCCGAAGTGCAAAACTCAGTGATAGCATCTAGACCACTTGAAAGTAAAGCGGTCGATATTTCTGGACCCCTAATGCAGGTGTCGAGTAATGGAAACCATAACTATCCAAACGAGGGTACTAAAACGATTCACGGAGAGAGAATGCGGAAACTTAGTAAACATTGAAAGAAAGAGAGCGAGAGTGAAAGACAGCGGAAATATTTTTTCCACCGCTGGAAAGGTCTTATTTAACTTGTCTGTGTCATGTGTGTTTCCAATGTGTTGTCAAAGGTTTTATATGTGTTACAGCAACACTTTAGCAGAGTATAGAGAGAACCTACTTTGAGCTTCAGAAAACGGAGTTGTGGTCACAAACAAAAATAACGAACGTTTGTAGCCACAATAAACCGATTTGCGGCGCTCGAAGGAACACACACATTTAGTACACTAACGCATACACATGTGAGAGAATTAAGTACACTGTAGTTTATTAGAAAACACGCAAACAAACAGGAAAACGAACATATAAAAGTTGCACACATCAATTAATTCAAAGAACAATAACTCGAAATTCAGGGGACACAATAAATAATCAGAAACCTAAAGGTAACAGTGAACATAGCTTTTTCACATGCGGAAGCGAGAAGGTGAACAGTAGAGCTATGTGTATAGAGTTGGAGGGGATATTGATGGGAACATGAACACTTAGTGCTCATGTGTTGTACTCATAACAGAGTCAACTAGAGTGTGGGTTGTCATTTTCGGGCAATATGAGGAACAGGTCAAGACAAAAGTCAATGGGTGGAAGTCAAGAGACATAGGGTCTAACGACAGAAGCCATGACGTAAGTCATAAGACAACGGTTTCCGGTTCACTACCAATCCTTGACATATCTAGAGATCCAACTATACTGAAACATGGGCTACTAAATCAGCCAAGTGAAAAGATAGAACACTGTGAATGAAGGTAGAAGATATTGTTCTATCCCCAAACTAGAAAGTTCTATACTTATTGGAGAGCTGACAAAATTGGGGACAACCAATTTTTCTTTTGGAACCAAGAAGTGTTACAAAGATAAGAAAGGGGAAGTAACACTTCGCGAAGAGGAGGGGGACCCTGTCAGCATCCCCAATAAGCCCTTACAGGAGTAAGGAGTTAACACTAGGCTAGTAGAGAGACACCCAGACAGGGAAGACACCGACTGCTATTAATACCTCGCAGGGAGACACATTTGTATCAGACCAGAGGGCAAAGAGTACGGATGAGCGAGGGCTTTCCCCAAGCAATTGGGTTGCTGGTAACCGTGATATGTCAGGTTACTCAAACTCACCAGCCAGCGTGCTGGCCAGTCCAGGCACGCAATAGTAGCAACTGCACGGAGGGAAAAAGGGCCCGTGCTGGTCCACGCTATGTGTAGCGGGACAGACTGACTGGAGACGGTAGAGAGGTCGGACGTATCCTTGACCAATACGATAGCTTTCTATGCCATAGGCAAACTTAGGGCTATATCATTTAGATTGTGTAATGCTAGCATCACCTATCATCACGTTGATATATTCATATTGTGTAACCATGATGAAGCCTAATGCTTGTAGAGCCATTCACATGTCGGCTCTGAATAAATTGCATTCCTTTCGCAAATGTCATGAATTGTTATTTCGTGCAGTGCGAAAGTAGCGGAGTCTTGAAAGCTGCAGCGCACAGGTCGCTGACAAGGATGATACACTGACAATGTCATCAGCATGGTCTGACAAGGGTTCAATGTCAGGGCTCATCATTTGCTAGATGAGGGAAAGACTAATTTCCTGTTCCTCCGTGCACTCAGGCGTACAAAATGTGGTAGTCCTAACACTTCACGTAACCAAAGCAGGTTTCTACTACAGGACTTTTTAAATGTTATCTTATAAAGAAAAGAATAACAAACGGGTCTTCTTCTTATGCGTTCATCCGGAGACTTTTTTCGGACGTGATTGCGCTGTGCCTGTTTACAGCAGACCTGCGTTCTTGCGCCGTTAGGCCGACACATCCGACTTCTGCGGGCATTTGTTGACCGGGTTAACCTTTCTGGACAAAAGGGTCTATGGAGACACTGTCATACTTGAGAAATACAACACTAAACTCACTGGTAAAGCTTTCAGCTTGTTGCGAGAAAGGTTCAGAGTTTCCATCTTTGTCCAGACATCTGAAGATAAGAGAACAATGAGAATGATTAATGCCATGACAGAAAAGAAGCACTTGCTTTCACAAGCCAGTATCTTAATCTCTTGTTCCACTGAACTCGGTGAACTCTTCCCATGAGTGACTCCAACATACAACCTTAACTCTAGCATCTTCTAGAAACATCTTTTAACACATCTATTAACTCTTAAATGATATGAGACTTTTCCCCGTTTTGCTGTTAGATTTCTCCCTATCTATTTCAGTCTGTTAGGCTCATTATTACCTGGGATTTTGCAAAGAGAAGGAGCTCAATAGTTCTTGATTCCACGAAATAGTGGCAGAAGATTTTATTGTCCTTATCACTGTTTTTATACGAAATACTGGCACAAGATTTCATTGTCTTTATGGTTATGTTTTTATCATTCTGTTTTTATCATCAAAGGAGATATTTAAAGAATAGCCAATAGTTTTGTGGACCGCTATGTTGAGGGAGATACTGAGTGATGGATTCAAAAACTTATAAACTGAATGATTTCATTTGGAGTAAGGATAATTTGATGACTAACTAAATGAGCAAATGGCACACGTCCTCCAACAAACTGATAATGTATTTGTTATGTCTTATGCAGAGTACATTAATATTATGATCATAACATTCCCCCCAAAAAAACCTGCTATTATAATGAAGATTATTACTGCAAACATGTCACGAAGCTCACCAATCAAAACAGACAGTTCTGTGATTTCATTATTGCTGACATTCAGACGCTTGAGAGACTTGACCTTGTACAAGGCCTCGGGAACTCGATTCAGGCTGTTGTAGGACAAGTCAACATCTGTAGAGATCAGAAAGCAATTACATTTCATTGTCCTTATCATAGCTAATTAATCCTGAGTCCAGAAAGTTACACGCTAAGTAAACCGATAGTTCAGAATATTACTTCCCTAGTAAAATACAGTCCACAAAGTTAACAGCTAAACCAACAATCCACAAAGTTACACACCAGTTGAACAAATGAACCACGAAGTTATACATAAGTAATATCAGCAATCCATAAAATTACACATCAGTGAAACCAACAATCCACAAAGTTACACACCAGTTGAATAAATAAACCACGAAGTTATACATAAGTAATATCAGCAATCTATAAAATTACACATCAGTGAAACCAACAATCCACAAAGTTACACACCAGTTGAACAAATAAACCACGAAGTTATACATAAGTAATATCAGCAATCCATAAAATTACACATCAGTGAAACCAACAATCCACAAAGTTACACACCAGTTGAACAAATAAACCACTAAGTTATACATAAGTAATATCAGCAATCCATAAAGTTACACATCAGTGAAATCAACAGTCCACAAAGTTACATGCTAATTAAAACAACAGCCCACAAAGTTCCCAAGCAGTTAAACCAAAAATCCACAAAGTTATACGTAAATTAAACAAATAAATCATAAAGTCATAAATAAGTCAAACCAACAGTCCACGGAATATACATCAGTTAAACCAACAAACCCTAAAGTTATAAATCAGTTAGACCAATAGTCCACAAAGTTACACAAATTAAATCAACAGTCCACAAAATATTTATCAGTCAACGGTGATATTCGGGGCTATACACAGCTCGGAATTCTGAGGTAAGTATGAACATTTTTTGAAATTTTCATTTTCTCTTCATTGCTTTCATTTTTTTACTATTTATTCTTCTCGTCCTGTCGTCATGTTTTAATTTAGTCACAGGAGATCTCCTTGACTATATGTTGTGTTTTGTGAATGTGTTTTGTTTGCTGATGAAGGCTAGTCGCCGCAACATCCTGTATGTGTCGTAATTCTGTAATGTAAAGCTGCACTACTTTGTGTCATTTTATAAATTAAAACCAACCTCAGTTACACAACAGTTAAAGCATCAACCCATAAAGATAAATATCAACTAAATCAAGTTCATAAAGTTATATAGTTAAACAAATGATTCCCAAGTTAACATATCAAGAAATCAATCAACAAAGTTACCTAACCAATCAAATCAAAAGACCAGAAAGTCAAGTGTTTGAGTGACAGGGAAAGAAATGTTCAATCAGAAAATAATGGAAACAATGCTGTACTGGCACCCTGACATCTTGACAGAGAATAGTTTGTTACAATGTGCTTCAAAACAACAGGCATAATAGTGGCAGAGAATAGTTCGTTACAATGTGCTTCAAAACAACAGGCATAATAGTGACAGACAATAGTTTGTTACAATGTGCTTAAAAACAACAGGCATAATAGTGACAGACAATAGTTTTTTACAATGTGCTTAAAAACAACAGGCATAATAGTGGCAGACAATAGTTTGTTACAATGTGCTTCAAAACAACAGGCATAATAGTGACAGACAATAGTTTGTTACAATGTGCTTCAAAACAACAGGCATAATAGTGGCAGACAATAGTTTGTTACAATGTGCTTCAAAACAACAGGCATAATAGTGGCAGACAATAGTTTGTTACAATGTGCTTCAAAACAACAGGCATAATAGTGGCAGACAATAGTTTGTTACAATGTGCTTCAAAACAACAGGCATAACAGTGGCAGACAATAGTTTGTTACAATGTGCTTCAAAACAACAGGCATAACAGTGGCAGACAATAGTTTGTTACAATGTGCTTCAAAACAACAGGCATAACAGTGGCAGACAATAGTTTGTTACAATGTGCTTCAAAACAACAGGCATAACAGTGGCAGACAATAGTTTGTTACAATGTGCTTCAAAACAACAGGCATAACAGTGGCAGACAATAGTTTGTTACAATGTGCTTCAAAACAACAGGCATAATAGTGGCAGACAATAGTTTGTTACAATGTGCTTCAAAACAACAGGCATAATAGTGGCAGACAATAGTTTGTTACAATGTGCTTCAAAATAACAGGCATAATAGTGGCAGACAATAGTTTGTTACAATGTGCTTCAAAACAACAGGCATAATAGTGGCAGACAATAGTTTGTTACAATGTGCTTCAAAACAACAGGCATAATAGTGGCAGACAATAGTTTGTTACAATGTGCTTCAAAACAACAGGCATAATAGTGGCAGACAATAGTTTGTTACAATGTGCTTCAATACAACAGGCATAATAGTGACAGACAATAGTTTGTTACAATGTGCTTTAAAACAACAGGCATAATAGCTGCAACCCATGGTGCTAGCGAATGTGACTGATCTGATAAATTGGCACGGTAAATATTCATCCACAATGAATGCATGTGACCGGCACCTTGCCGTCTTGATAGGCGATAGATAATAAAATGGAGTTATACCTCTCCATAGTACAAAGCCTGGGCTGAATTTAGAGACCATGTGTTGCCTATGCAGTATGATCACTCTCTTAGCCTGCCTAGTTTACTCCAGAGGAGAGGTAAAACGAATACATCTAAAACAAGACAAACTGCAAAAGCTGCCGGATCAGCAAAGTAATGCTCTAACTATCCGCCTGTCGGAGCTTCCATCCTAAACCAGTTGCCGACCAAGGCTTAGGGCATGTGAACACATGGTCATTTCCACCATCATGCACCATCTGATGTCTCATGGGCCCAGTATGTGTCCTGTCTGCACATATAAGAAAACAATGAGGACGACATACCTTGTAGGTTAGTGAGTGTATCTAGACCAGTAGGGAAGTTGTTTGGAGTTCTCTGTGTGTTTTTCATTCTCAATGTCTGCAGAGCTGTCAGTACTGGAAGTTGCCTAACAGGAAAATGTCAGAGATCAGGTTACAAGAGTATCACACTGTAACAGTACATCTCAAGCAATGCTAAGGTAGGCCAGCACATTCGTCGGTTGGTCCAGATGGATCTGGATTTAGGCCAGCACATTCGTCTGTTGATCCAGATGGATCTGAACTTAACCCACACTCAAGGTAGGGAGCTGTCACTGTGGTAAAGGGATTATGATCGCAATTCGCAACACAGCTGCAAACGATTTGGAAGCAGACTGCTTGCGATGGTTTTCATACAATGATATGAGTGCTGGCTGTTCAGAAAGCAATGGCACACTACTACACCCAAATAAATAACATAAAGCCAAAAAATGCTGGGGCTGAGTGTGATGTCATTTAGAGGATATGTAACTAACTAACAAGGCAGAGATTTTAATGCCAACATTGCAAGGAAACATTTTAATTCCCAGAGCTTGGTATTTACAACTCAGAATCACCTTCTTTCCAATATAAACACATGTTCACTCCCAGAGTTTGATATTTACAACTCAGAATTGCCTTCTTTCCAATATAAACACATGTTTACTCCCAGAGTTTGATATTTACAACTCAGAATTTCCTTCTTTCCAATATAAACACATGTTCATTCCCAGAGTTTGATATTTACAACTCAGAATTTCCTTCTTTCCAATATAAACACATGTTCACTCCCAGAGTTTGATATTTACAACTCAGAATTTCCTTCTTTCCAATATAAACACATGTTCACTCCCAAAGTTTGATATTTACAACTCAGAATTTCCTTCTTTCCAATATAAACACATGTTCACTCCCAGAGTTTGATATTTACAACTCAGAATCTCCTTCTTTCCAATATAAACACATGTTCACTCCCAGAGTTTGATATTTACAACTCAGAATTTCCTTCTTTCCAATATAAACACATGTTCACTCCCAGAGTTTGATATTTACAACTCAGAATTTCCTTCTTTCCAATATGAACACATGTTCACTCCCAGAGTTTGATATTTACAACTCAGAATTTCCTTCTTTCCAATATAAACACATGTTCACTCTCAGAGTTTGATATTTACAACTCAGAATTGCCTTCTTTCCAATATGAACACATGTTCACTCCCAGAGTTTGATATTTACAACTCAGAATCGTTTTCTTTCCAATATGAACACACGATTAACTCTTTGCCCATTACAACTCCCACGGAGTCCTGTTAATGTATTAATGATACTGTAAATAGACCCCTAACAAGAAACTGCTTGGCGGAGCATTTATTTCTTTGACTTTAAATAAAAGGACCCTCTTTACCAGCCTCGAGGTATTTTGTTATATGGTCAGTAAGTTGTAAAGTAAAGGACCCTCTTTACCAGCCTTAAGTATTTCATTATGTGGTCAGTAAGTTGTAAAGGACCCTCTTTACCAGCCTTGAGGTATTTTGTTATATGGTCAGTAAGTTGTAAAGTAAAGGATCCTCTTTACCAGCCTTGAGGTATTTCTATTATATGGTCAGTAAGTTGTAAAGTAAAGGACCCTCTTTACCAGCCTTGAGGTATTTTGTTATATGGTCAGTAAGTTGTAAAGTAAAGGACCTTTACCAGCCTTGAGGTATTTTGTTATATGGTCAGTAAGTTGTAAAGTAAAGGACCCTCTTTACCAGCCTTGAGGTATTTCATTATATGGTCAGTAAGTTGTAAAGTAAAGGACCCTCTTCACCAGCCTTTAAGTATTTCATTATATGGTCAGTAAGTTGTAAAGGACCCTATTTACCAGCCTTGAGATATTTTGTTAAATGGTCAGTAAGTTGTAAAGTAAAGGACCCTCTTTACCAGCCTTGAGATATTTCATTATATTGTCAGTAAGTTTTAAAGTAAAGGACCTTTACCAGCCTTGAGGTATTTTGATATATAGTCAGTAAGTTGTAAAGTAAAGGACCCTCTTTACCAGCCTTGAGGTATTTCGTTATATGGTCAGTAAGTTGTAAAGGACCCTCTTTACCAGCCTTGAGGTATTTCGTTATATGGTCAGTAAGTTGTAAAGGACCCTCTTTACCAGCCTTGAGGTATTTCGTTATATGGTCGGTAAGTCCTCCCGTGTGTTGCCGGGGCCCATAAGGGAAGCAAAGAATAGCAACACTGCAGCCTACCACGCATGTCATAAGAGGCGACTAAGGAGGCTTGATGGTTCCGTCGCCCTGCTACTGAGTGAGTGCGTGGCGCAACACTGTGAGCTGTGAGTTTCGTGTGAAATGTTTTTGAATCTGCCCGTGGTTTTATGGAACGTGACTGCATGTTCGGAGCGATGGCGGATGGCTATGTTCCAGAGTTGACCGGTTTTTGCCCTATGCAGAAATGCATGGCTGCTGGGCTTCTGGTTGACTGCCACTGTCATCGACGATGAACTGTATTTCGTGCACTGTGTGGGTGAACATCTAGGAAACATCCAGATGAAAAAATGACTGCCGATTCCATCGGAGATGAACTGGGTGTTTCGTGGGGGACTATTGTGTTGACATTCTGGCGGCGGCATTATGCACAGTGTATCTGTGCGGGCTGTTTTTTCTCGAGACTCCTGTCTTTTCCACTTTTCACATTGGACAGTGGGGAGCATTTTGTGTGATATTCACTGGCACAGGATCGGAAGCATAATGGGGACGACCCGTTGCTGTGAAGTTGGAACTGCGACTAACTAACTAACTAATGGTTGGTAAGTTGTAAAGGACCCTCTTTACCAGCCTTGAGGTATTTTGCTATATAGCCAGTAAGTTGTAAAGTAAAGGACCCTCTTTATCAGCCTTGAGCTATTTCAATATATAGTCAATAAGTTGTAAAGCAAAGGACCCTCTTTACCAGCCTTGAGGTATTTCACTATATGGTCAGTAAGTTGTAAAGGACCCTGTTTACCAGCCTTGAGGTATTGTGTTATATAGTTAGTAAGTTTTAAGATAAAGGACCCTCTTTACCAGCCTGGAGGTATTTCGTTATATATAGTCAATAAGTTGTAAAGTATAGGACCCTCTTTACCAGCTTTGAGGTATTTCGTTATATGGTCAGTAAGTTGTAAAGGACCCTCTTTACCAGCCTTGAGGTATTTCGTTATATGGTCAGTAAGTTGTAAAGGACCCCTGTAAAGGACAGCTGAAGAAAGGCAGCAGATGTGTGTCTCTTTTAGCATGATCTTCTTTCTATTCTTCTTCTACTGTGTTCGTTCGGAATGTTGTTTTGGACGTAATTGCGTTGTACCTATGTAAAGCAGAAACGCGATATTTGCACCTTTCGGCCGACACATTCAACTTCTTCAGGCATTTATTAACCAGATTAACCCTTTACAGGGCACAGCGGTCATTACCGGCCGATCGCTTAAAACGAGCGTAGCGGCCGATACTATTATGCATTGTAAAAACGCGATCTCTTGGCTTTCCGACACTTGCGACGGCTACTTTCACTTTCGCCGATAGCTTGACAACATGACCGCCATTTGTAAACGCGCTACAATGAATTTGAACGGACTTTTTTTGATAGTTTTCGGGATTTTTACGCTGTTTTTCCAAATGGATTTCGGCGATTCTTCAAGTGATAGCCGAGATTTGGCTCTGTTAAATTTAAATGACATTAAAGGGCACGAAGTTGATTATTAATCGGAGCTAGATATCAAGTGATAGCCGAGATAATGTTAACTGAGTGTTTACCTGAGCTGAGCATGGATGAGAGGATTGTTGTCCAGGATTAAAGTTTGAAGACTGGTCAGCCTCCGCATTTGTGGAGGAAGTGTTTCTGTGGTAATCAAAGTACAATTATTGTTATTTAAAATACTCCATATTTTGTGTGTGCGCAAAAGCAAAAGTACAGTTATAGTTGACTAAAGTAGCCCATATTTGTGTGTGTAGGTGTATGGGGAGGAAGACAGAGGAAAGTGTTTCATTGTGGCCGAGACACAAGTACAGTTACAGTTGACTAAAATATGCAACATTTGTGTGTGAGTGTGTGTGTGGTGGAGAACAAAGATGGAGGTGTTTCTGTAACATAAGTACAAGTACAGCTGATTAAAATAGCCAACATTTAATCAATCTCCACTCTAATACTACTAATCTTTAGTCTAACATCACCAATCTTCACTCTAACACTACCAATCTTCACTCTAATATTGCCAATCTTCACTGTAACACAACCAATCCTCACTGTAACACCACCAATCCTCACTGTAACACCACCAATCTTCACTTAACACCACCAAACTTGACTGTAACACCACCAATCTTCACTGTAACACCACCAATCTTCACTGTAACACCACTAATCCTCACTGTAACACCACCAATCTTCACTCTAATACTGCCAATCTTCAGTCTAATATTGCCAATCCTCACTGTAACACCACCCATCTTCACTGTAACACCACCCATCTTCACTGTAACACCACCAATCTTCACTGTAACACCACCAATCTTCACTGTAACACCACCAATCCTCACTGTAACACCACTAATCCTCACTGTAACACCACCAATCTTCACCCTAATACCGCCAATCTTCAGTCTAATATTGCCAATCCTCACTGTAACACCACCAATCCTCACTGTAACACCACCAATCTTGACTCTAAGCAAAAGAACAAAAATACTATTTTAACAGCTACCAGCATTAAAGTTGTAAGAGATCCCACATTTAACAACTGGATAATTTCACTGTGCTTCTGTTCTGAGCTAACAAACAATGCACATTCATCATCATTATATGCTCTGCAAGCATGACATGGGCATTCACTTCCACAGATCCTGGTGTTCTGTATCAGTTCTGCAGATAGTATCCCTTCATGTCACCATTTTGATGTCCAACATCATTTCTCTCGGCCTCTGACAGCAAATGTCCAGCTCCTAACCTTCCCCGTGACGGAACTTTAAACTAACAGGAGGTAGCAAGGAGTCTTTGCCTATGTAAAACCTGACTTCCAAAGATACGCATGTACATAAATGTGTACAAAAGACAACAGTCCAACCCAGCAATAACATGGCTCGAAACACAGACATTCACTAGGGCATGTTTCCGTATGACTCAATGAGCATGCTCAAGAGGATAGAGATGGAGTGGATCCGAAGAGAGTGGTTGTTGTCTCTGGAGTGGTCTCAGCTGGCAAAGATTAGTTTCTTCTTCGTGCCAGGGCATGCGGGAGTACAAGTAAATGAGCGGGCTGACAAGCTCCGCAGGTAAGGCTACTGTGGAGGGCGGATGCGCCATGGACCAGGCTGACATTCTGAATGCTCTACGAGAAGTAAGACTTTTGCGAGAACCAAGTGATGACTGTGAATCTACAACCATGGTCAGACTGCGAGAACAGCAAATTAAAAGAGGTGTGGCCAAACAAGAACACTACGCAGGAAGCCAAAGAAGATTGATAAACCAACACAGAACTGGTGTCGTTAGCCGATACACAATGCGGGATTTGCTGAGGAGGGATCTGAGCACTTATGGACTAAATAGTTCGATGTGCAACGAGGATGATCTGTCGACTAACTAACTAAAATAGGTGCACCACAGCAATCAGGATGCCATGAAAAAACATAATGAAGACTGCCTTGAATACAACACAGCTAGGCAACAATTCTGGCCTAGCTAGAGAAACAACATTGGAAGATAAAACTGTATGGACCACGGAATTAACTTAAACAGACAGTGAAGTTTATATAGAAGATAACATTGCAGATAAAGACAATCAGTTTCAAGTGAACCAAGGAAGAAAGAACAACAAGCATTACAAGAAAAATGAATTGGCCAACTCTAGAGACAGTTCACATAATAACAAGTAAAAACTATATTAAAAAAACCAACAAAAAAAACAACAACAAAACAAACAAATAATACCGTGTCCTGAAGTAGCAATCAGCTATGGATCTTCTGAGATGTGATAGGGAAAATGTGATGTGATATGGAAAATGTGATGTGCTAGGAAAAATGTGATATGATAGGGAAGATGTGATGTGCTAGGAAAAATGTGATATGATAGGGAAAATGTGATGTGCTAGGGATAATGCGATGTGCTAGGGATAATGCGATGTGATAGGGAAAATGTGATGTGACATGGAAAGAAAAAACTAACAGAGGTGACAGGCATACTAACCCAAATTGTTATTGCTCAAGTCAACAAATATAAGGTCTGTTAAGTTGATGAACAGTTGGTTTGGAATCATCTCAATTCTGTAAAAAAAACAAAGAATGATACGAGGTTACAGGAAAGTTTACATGCTATCTGGATATCTAGTGGATATAGCCAATACTGTCTGGGCTGAATGACACAAGGGCAGGTAATAATGTATCATAGAAGCCATCATTACTTTCACATACATGTTTCTAATGTCCATGACTGAGCTACCGTATGTAGTAGACGGTGCTACCTGCTTTCTGTTTCATGGTTATGAGACTGGGTCAACTCTCAGAGTCATGTAGTCAAGTAAAGCTCCCGCTTCTAAGGAGTATGAACCCACAACCAATGGGTCAGGAGGCTAGCTAAGCTACTATGTAAAAGTAAGCAAAGCACCCTTTTTATGTGCTGGAAGCATATTGGGCGTCTGATGCTAGTCTCATATTTGTGTAGACTAACTGTCACTGAATGCATAATGTGCTCAATATCACACCACTGCGTGAACTTCCCAAGAGAGCTCCTGGCACCCACTGTAGGGTGGGTCAACCCCGGAGCCTAGATCAATGTCCAGAATCCACCTGAATGAAAATTTGATTATGCTACCATAGCTCGTACTCAATTCTGTAGACAAGTGACCCAGACGAAGAGCCATACAGAATTTCCAGAAATGTATTCAGAACAAACCCAGCTCTGCCTGTCCCGGTCAGCTGTCTAACTAATGCATTAATAAATTACCAGGGGTCTCCGTGCTGAAGTGGTTAAGCTGCATGAATCAGGCTTGAAGGTTGTGGGTTCGTTTTCATACTGTTATTCATTCACGGGTGTAGTTTTTCAGAGACAAACCACCCCCCCCCCCCCCCCCCCCCCCCCCCCCCCCTGTTGTGCTAAGTGCAGCACTTTTGACAGGCCGCTCTGCAGAAAGTGATAGAATCATATGGGATAACATCCGGTGCAATGAAGTTAAGTCTCTCGTCTTCAAATCTTTTCAATACTAAACACATCTGTATTGTTTCATACTGTAACTTTTTGTCTTCCAATGAATTGTTACATTAACTTGCAATATGCTATGTTAACACATTCTCTACTAACTCAAAACATACTGTAACTTTTTTGTCTTCCAATGAATTGTTACATTAACTTGCAATATGCTATGTTAACACATTCTCTACTAACTCAAAACACAGCTATAGGTGATTTGGCAGCAGATTGCATTGCATTGGTTTTTTATGAAGTGGTATGGGTGCCCGTTGTTCAGAAAGCAATGGCAAACGACTGAACGTAAACTTGCCAAGAGATCACAACAGCAAAAAATGCTGGTGTTGATACACAACTAACTGCTACTTTAACTCTTTCTTAACAAAAAAGGTAGTCTCATGTCAAATATCAAATACTGGTGTTGTGGTGTGAAGCATTAGGCCATCCCACTGTAGACCACAAAATATGTGGTAGTGTGGTCAGTTCCCTTCCTCGCCACCTTTCTTTTCCATACATTTATTACAAAGTCAGGTTTTGGTCAGATATGACTGAACTACCGTATGACAGTAGACTGTACTACCTGCTTTCTGTTAGCGCTGAATGTTGGGTGGCTTTCATCAATCCCAACATTGTATCAACGGCGTTGCGCTGAGGATTGCAACTGGGAAGGCACATGCCTTACCCTAGCGCGAGGAACTGCAACCTTAAGATCAAATGTCATAGCAGGAGGCACTAAGCCTTGGTCAGCAACTGGTCTAGGATGGAAGCTCTGACAGACGGACAGTTAGAGCATTACTTGATTACTTAGATTACTTGATATAGTTTTTCCCTCCATGCTTTACGATTCTGCACTTCTCCTCGCCCTTCTGAAATTCATTTTATAATGAAAGTAGACCAGCAAATCACGTTGTTTTATGTAGACGTCTAGACTTGTTCTAATATGTGTTATTAAATTTAGCTTCCATTTTTATGTATACTATGGGGGGGGGGGGGGGGGGTGTTTATTGGGAGGAAACACAAAAGCGGAATGACATTCTGAACATATGGTGAAGGGGTGCATGGGCCAAAAAAGTTGAGAACCACCGAGTTAAAGCATTGCTTTCTTGATCCAGAGCTTGTTTTGTTCCAGATGTATTGGTGTTACCTTTTCTCTGGAGTAAACTAGGCAGGCCAAAAGAGGGATCATGCTGCATGATGGTCTCTAAATTTAGCCCAGGCTTTGTGCTATGGAGAGGTATAACTCCATTTTATAAACATAAATATTTTATAATCGTCTGTCAAGATGGCAAGGTGCCAGTCAATATGCTGAACACAATCTACATAAAACACTGACAAAATATAACAATGAGAAAAGTACTCACTGGTTATGGCTGAGATTAAGCACAAGAACAGATTTAGCATTTTCCAGCTCTGGGGGGACCTCAGTCAGACTGTTGTGACTCAGATCCTAAAACACACAGATTCAAAATAAAATATACTTTAAGTAAAGAAAGTAAACTACGCTTTTACAAACCATATGGCATATTGTGTAGATGGTGTTAGCCCCATGTGGTCTCGAGGTATAGTGTCTGCCTTGAGTGCTGGAGGTCCCGGGTCTAAGCCCCGGTGAGGGCAGGATTTTTTCACGTGGACCTCTAGTAACAAATTCTCTGGGCAATGAGATTAGATGCTGGTGTGTATTGCTGCACATGTAAAAAATCCCTTGGCAGTTGGAAATTTAAAAAAAGTAGCCTAACAGCGCTGCCAGGGCAAAATTTTGAGTTAAAAATCTACCCAAAGTATTTCAGGATCCTTGCCGGTGCTGCAGAGTTCATGTACTGAACTGAGACTCTCCAGACTCAGGTTTGAGTTCAGAGTAGAACGAAGCACTTATGGGTTACACCTGTGTGCCGTGATGTTGATCCGTCGACTAAACTAAAACTAAACTCTTCTGAACAACCAGTGAAGAGTCCCAATACTAACTGTGCCCGTTGCGGTCTGATTATGTCCATCTGGCCTTTCCTTGGAGTGCTGAGTGTCAGCCAGATCCTTTGGCCACTCCCTGCTGCATCATTCTCTCCAGGCCATGATGATTTATCTGTTCTTCCACTATTCACATGATCCCAAATGGCCCCAATGACACCTGCCAATGGTGCAAGTCCAGCCAATCTGCCCGCCTTTACACTTTACATAATAGGATGCCCTGGAGACAAGATCCAACAGATCTTTCTTTGATGTTTGAGTTAATGCATGTCACTCTGCACGAAGCATGCCTGTCTTCATTCACCCTCTTCAGCATGCTCTGTGAGTCTGTTACAATCACAACATGTGTGTGCTCTTTATCCTCCAGCCAATGGAATGCCGCAGTGACAGCCTCCACCTCCATTCTCATACCAGATGTTATGGTTATCATATGTCAGGCTTTCCTGCACTAAATCCATTAACCTTCGAGATGTAATTTAAGCATGAGAAAAGATATACTTACAACAATAGATAGATCATTCCCTGTGAAAATGTGGTTGGGTATTCCAGCATCAGTCAGCTTGTTGTAGCGGAAGTTGAGACTGTGGAGTGCTGTCAGTGATGGCAGGTTGTCTCCCAGTGACTGGATGTCATTGTGCACCATAACTAGATCCTCCTGGAGGGTGATTCAGAACATGCATAGCCGTAACATGTCTTTCCCCCACATAACATTCTCAAGTATATGTGAATATGTTTATGAGAAAGTAAAAATGTGTTTACATGAATGTAAATATGTCTTATTGTTTATTGACCTCACTGCTTGTTGGTTAAGGCCTTGAACAGGTTGTTCATGTGAACATACAACTCTCTTCCTTAATTGCTCACACAGATAGCACAAGTTCGCATGTATACTATAAACAATCACACTTGTGCTGAACAAGAAGACACTGATGTGAATATATGAATGTAAATTTAAATGATTATGAATATATGCATATGTGTATGTATGCAAATTTATGTTAATGAGAGTTAATATGTATACATGTGAATATTAACATATGTACACATGAGGGTAAAGGTACATTTGGGCATGAATATGGCCATGTATGTAAGCAAATATAAATATATGTGAATATGAATGTATATGTGAATATGAACATGAATGTAAGTGAAGAATATAAATATAAATGTGTATGACAGTATAAATATGCGTTCATGTAAGTGTGAACATGTGTAAATGAGAATGCACTTTTGTGAATTCAAATATTACACGACTTAACATTTTGTTGTTTTATTATTAGGGAGTCTCCGTGGCAAAGTGGTGAAGCTGTTTGACTCGGGCTCCGAAGGTTGTAGGTTCAATTCCGGGCCGCGTCCTTCGATTCACGAGTGCATTTTTTCAGAGACTCCTGTCGACTTTTAAGCGACTTGAAAACAATTTTATTGTTTAAAAAAAATGTGTGCATGCACCATATATATTTATACATATACATACAATATGGAACAGTCATTAGCTAAGTTTTCGTAATCGAACTCTTCCATCATTAACCTCGTTGCACTGGTTCTTCATCACATTAAGTGTGCAGCCCAGTGTATCCAGTTTTAACAGTTATTTTTTTCAGATTGCATTCCCAAGCTTCTGACAGTTCCCCAGTCTATTTGCAAGGCAGAAGGGTTGTATCTCTCTTAGTCTAGCCCTTGCCTTTAAACTAGTCTGACCTGAGAGACCCTGTCATGTGTAAATTTACAAATACTTTCAAATGCTTACCAGTTTATTGAGACACCCAAGGTCACATATAATCTAGTCATACTTTCATATGCTTACCAGTTTGCTGAGGTACCCAAGGTCACTGCTCTAAATATGTATATACGTACATACATGTGCATACACGCATGTACGAGCATACATAGCTAAACTCGAGTAAGACCAGTCTATTCCAGCAAAGGAAATGTGCGGGAGACTGAGGCAACTACACAAGAGACAACATTGCAGTTATAAACAAATCTCAAGCGAACTAATGAAGAAGAACATGCTTACCAATACAATACTTTCAAATGCTTACCAGTTCATTGAGGTACCCAAGGCCACGTGTAATCTAGCCATACTTTCACATTCTTACCAGTTTGTTGAGGTACCCAAGGTCACATGTAATCTAGTTACACTTTCACATTCTTACCAGTTTGTTGAGGTACCCAAGGCCACGTGTAATCTAGCCATACTTTCAAATTCTTACCAGTTTGTTGAGGAACCCAAGCTCCACAGGAACCTCCTTTAGCCTTGTGTGACTCAGTCGCAGCCATCGCAACCCTGTCATGTCTTGCACGAGGTCAGGAAAGGATTTCTAATAAAAAATATAAATTATGATATTGTAGAATTTATAGTTTCCTACTTAATAAACTTTATGCTTAAGTAAGTAAAAATAAATTACAATGCTTGACTCTTGTGCGTGTGGCATGTATCATACTGTGCTGTGTTGATAGCATGTAATGTGTACGATACTATGTTGTGGTGTAGTGTGTACGATGTAGTGTTCTGCTCAGAGCACATGATCTGTAAAATCATCATTATCCAGTGCCATCTCCACAGGGAGAGTAGCAGTAGCTTGGTGGCTAGACTTTCACCTACTGGTCAAGTGGTCATGGGTGTGATCCACATTAAGATGGATCTGGATTTTTACAATTGACCTGGTGTCCAAAGATGACCCAGCCTAAATTAGGTACCAAGATATTCTTGGGAAATAATGGCAGCTATATGATAGTGACCACATCACCCACCGAGTGCTGATTGGTCAATAAAAATATGGGTCTAGCACAGTACAGCCAATGCACGATAAGGCCTGTAAAAGGGTCCCTTTACTTACTTATATTGCATAGGAAAGACTGACAGTAGTGGATCTCCACAGTTTTTGTTGCAGGTCTTCACTGTGTATTCCGAGATCTTGGTGTTGTCTATTATGAGAACAAATAGTTTATATGGCAGTGTGCTGTGTTGACAGCATATAGTATTTGATGGTTCTCAATTGTAACCGGTAAGTGCTTGTTTGTTAGATTGATTGATTGATTGATTGATTTAGGAACCGACATCACAGCATTCGGGACATTCCCATAAGCGCTCCGTCCCCATCCTCAGCAGCCAGCGAAGAGTTCCCAACATGTTTGTTAGAATATTTGAAAAGTTGTGGAATATAACTTATGACAGTTCAATTGTTTTCTTGATTTCAGTTTCAAATCTTCCATCCGTACGCAATCCTCTTTAATTGGATATAAAATAAATGTCTGCTACCATATTAACAGCTTTTAAGTTATTATCGTGACACATCACTACTTCCCCTTTTTTGCCATCCATTTCTGTTTAGTTTAAACCTGCTTTTTGTTTCACACTGAATCAGTTAAGTGCCATCTCCACATCAAATGTTGGCATGAGAGTCTCCAACATCCTCTGCAGGGTCTTCACAGTGCAACTCATACAGGCTTCTTCCAGTCCAGGTCTTGATGTTATCTACCTCCATGTAATATCTTTCTCTTGGATGCTTCTCCTCCATTTTCCCCTACAGCACATCGTTTTAATAAGGAACTGTCTTGTTATGTTTTACAATTTTCTTACATAGTGAGTCCAGGTTTCAAAATCAGCTGCAAATGATTTGGAAGCAGATTGCCTTGCGTTGATTTTGATGGAAAGGGTGTCAGACATTCAGAAAGCAGATTGCCTTGCGTTGATTTTGATGGAGTGGGTTTCAGACATTCAGAAAGCAATGGCAAACATTAAATCTTCCCAATAATCATCAAACAGCCAAGTATGCGGTGGATGATAGTGATGTCCTGTAAAGGATTCGCAACTAAATTTTGTCTTGTTATATGCTTGCTACCTAGTATCTAACTAACCTTGATCTCCTTAATCATGCTTTCTTCTTTCCCAGTTTTTTGTAATAAATCTTTGTTTGCTTTCCTCTCCTGCCATAAATATCCACATTTCAATTGAAGCCCAAGTTTGAATTTCAGTGTCATTCCAGTAAAGAGGATAATATTAAACAGTACTGACATGTTCGAGTGACATTCCATTCATAGTCATTGTTAAAACTGACTTGGTACCATCTTTGTTGATGATAATGGTTTCTGCTTTTTTTTAATCAGAGTGACTATACACAAAATTTTGTGAATAGTACAAGCTGCTATACACAAAAATTTATCGCTGGTCACGTGATTATTCGGCTGGTCACGTGATGTCTACTTCCTTTTGACTACATTATTAATGTTTGTGGAGCTATCATTGTGCTCTTGGTAGTGTAGTGGTTAGTATCTCCGCCTGTCACGCAGGAGACTGGGGTTCGACTCCCTGCCAGCAATTTTTTTTTTAACATTTTTAATCAATCAAGTGCCATCTCCACAATGAAGGTTGGCTGCAATGGATTGCCAACACTGTCTGTCTCTTGCCTTGACTGTACATTCTGTCAGGCTGATGTTCGTCCATCTCTTGATGTTATTTTCCCACTTGTATCGTTGTCTACCTCTTGCTCGCTTGCCCTCAACCTTGAACTCCAGTATGGTTTTTATAAGAGTTCATTCATTCATTCAGTAGCATGTCCTTTGCAGAACCTCGCTCCCATAACAACCTTCCGGAAAACCTCTCGATCACAAGCAAGATGTTCCGCGTCTGATACACCCATCTGGAGATCATCCGCCACATCCTGCACTCATCTTCTCTTTGGCCTTCCTCTTCCTCTCTTCCCAGGCATATACCCTTCCATTATTGTTCTCTCCAAACTTTCGTGACGTTTCAAGTGACCAAAATACTTCAATTTTCTTTGTTTTATCGTCTTTAATAGCCAACCCTCCTCAATATTCAACTCTTGAAGTATTTATAAGAGTATCATATCTTTTTACATGGCCGAAATATTTCACTTGCCTCCTATTTATTTCTTCCATCAACTCTCTCTTCATTCACAGTTTTTCTAGAACCTCTGCATTTGATTGTTTCTGTTTCCAAGAAATACGACATATTCGTCTGTATATCCACATCTCCAGGGCTTCTAAGCGACTTTCTAGTTGCTTGTTTCTTCTTCTTCTTCGTTCATCCGGAGTTTTTTTTCCGGATGTGATTGCGTTGTGCCTGTTTACAGCAGAGCTGCGTTCTTGCGCCGTTAGGCCGACACATCCGACTTCTGCGGGCATTTGTTGACCGGGTTAACCTTCCCGGGGTAGTTGCTTGTTTTAGGTTTCTAGTTGCTTGTTTTAGGAACTAAAATATATATCACTGTACATAAAGTGTGTCCTTGTCGACAAATATTGTCTTTGTGAGGTTTGAAGAAAAAGAACTTGCAAAAAATAAAAAGACAGACAAGAAGAGAGAATAATAGTCTTCTTAAAATTTTTGTGAATAGGGGCTCATATTATTCACAAAATTTTGTGCCGAATAATCACGTGACCAGCAACAAATTTTTGTGTATAGATGCTCGTACTATTCACAAAATTTTGTGAATAGGGGCTCCCTTTTTTTATAATGTATAAATAAAACTGTAATGAATTTTAAATTACTTATTGAAAAGCTGAAAATATACAGACAAATATAGCATGAGTATATAAGTTATAATCTACACATGAAATACTCATAGCAAAAGTATAACACTATACAACCATATTTTAAGGCTAGACAGCACAGTATCAATATCACCATTGCCTGAAAGTGAAAGGTATGATATAAAGAAACAAAAACATGACTTATCTGAAATAATAACAGAGACAATACAATTATAATCCAGAAGGATTGAATGATTGAACAGAATGTGCTTGCTGGTATTTTATAAAGTCAATACAGTAAAAATAATTAATTGTTTATGATTCCTGAACTGAAATCCCTATATGAAGTATGATCTCCATGGTATGAACATCCACTGCCCACAAAGCAATGGTCAGCTATTGAACATAAAATTGCCCAGTAAAACGATTGATTGCAACGTCCTGGACATTCAATTAACTTTGAGGTTTTAAACTATTGTACAGAAAAGAGAGAAGAGAGAGAGAGAGAGAGAGAGAGAGAGAGAGAGAGAGAGAGAGAGAGAGAGAGAGAGAGAGAGAGAGAGAGAGAGAGAGAGAGAGAGAGAGAGAGAGAGAACAGAGGAACAGAACGAACAGACTTTATTATCAAAGGGTAACAAATTGGGCACGCAGGCCCGTCTTACATTCGGCCCTTCCAATCACTCATCTTTCTTTCATCAACAGTGCATAGGAAAAAACATTGTGACATGAATTTTGTAAACATAAACAATGCATATTACTATGTTATGAGACACATCCACCACCCACCCACACATCCCCCATTCACTCCAACTCCCCCACCCAACAACACACATAACCCACACACTCACATACATGCCCCCACCCATCCACCACATCCCAACACCTACATATCTCCCCACCCACACATACCTCTCACCCACTCACACCCCAAGCACACATACATTCCCCAACCCACACATCCCCACCCACACACATCCACCCACCTACACACATCCCCCCACCCACTCACATATCCTCTACCCGTCCCATTACCCACCAACAATCACTCACCCATATATCCTCCTCCACCCTCACACCTCCAACCACCCAGCCAAACACACATTCCTCAGTCACACCTCCCCCACGCACACACATCTCCCCGTCAACTCACATATTCCGCACCTACCCACACACAAATTCCGCACCCACCCACATAATCTCCCATCTCCCCCAGCCCACTCACAGATCCCGAGCCCACCCCTACAAACAGTCCCCACCATCTCCTAACCTACACACACTCACCCACCCACACATCCTCTACCCACCCATCTCCCAACCAAACATCCCTTAACCACACACCCTTACTCATATACAATCACCCACCCACACATTCTCTACCCAACCACTCATCCTCCACCCACCCATCCCCCAGCCACACATCCCTTAACCACACACCCCTACCCATATACACACACATCCCCACCCACGCACAATCTCCCCACCCAAACACACATCCCCACCCACCAACACAACCCCCATTCACAAACACACACCTCTTATCCACGCACACACAACCCACACGCACATCCCTAACCCATACACTCATCCCCTCACACATCCCTAGACACACGTACTTATCCCTCAACCACTAACACCCACACATCCCTCACCCACTCATCAAAACATACATCTCCTATCTACCCACCCACACTCACACACCCCAACCACCCATCTAACACACATTCCCCCACCCTCACACACATCCTTCATCCACCCGCACACCCAACCACACCCCCACCCACCCACACACACATCCTTTATCCACACCCAGCTCCCCTCCCACACAACACCACACCCACACACATCCCTCACCCACACATCTCCTACCCATCCACACATCCCCCAACTACAATCCCCCTCACTACCCACACATACATCCTCCATCCAGCCACACACACCCCAACCCAGACAGACATATCCCCGACCCACACACACATCCCCAAATTGACCACCCACACCCATCACGCACCTCTCCCCCAACCAACACACATTCACCCACACACACTCCCCACCCATCCACCCAAACATCCCACACCCATACACATCCCTCACCCACACACACATCCCCAAAAGCACAACCACCCCATCTGCACACATCTCCCACCCACAACATATCCCCCACCCATCCCATAACCCATCATCAATCATCCACCAACATATCCTCCTCCACCCACTCACCCACAACCACCTAGCCAAACACACATCCCCAGCCACACATCTCCCCGTCAACCCATACATCCCGCACATACCCACACACAAATCCCCCACCCACCCACACAATGATCACAATCCCACCCCGCCCACCCACACATCCTGAGCCCACCCACACACATCATGAATCCACCCACACACACACATCCCCCTCATCCCCCAACCTACTATTATGACCAAACTCCCACACTATACACACACATACAGTGACAATTGTCATGAGCATTGTCGCAAAATTGTAAAGAAAATGGAGAAAAATTTTACATATACATTTTTCTCCATTTTCTTTACAATTTTGCGACAATGCTCACGACAATCGTCACTGTATGTGTGTGTAAAGTGTGGGAGTTTGATCATAATAGTAGGGGGGGGGGGGGGAGAGAGAGAGAGAGAGAGAGAGAGAGAGAGAGAGAGAGAGAGAGAGAGAGAGAGAGAGAGAGAGAGAGAGAGAGAAGGAATAATATACTGTAATGCATAAAATTAAACAATTCTTACAATGGCATGTTTTGTAATACACATTAAATCTGTTACTTTAAATATAATAAATTATGATTATGCAAAAAAGTTATTTTATTTGTAAACAAAAAATTATTAAGTGGACTGTACCAGAGAAGAAATCTGACTATGTGAAAATATTCCGTAGAATTAGAAAACAACGTATTCAATGTGAACACAGAACTGAAACTGACGTCCTAAAGTATTTATATTGTCAGAAAACCTGTTCTACTGAACATTAGGTACTCACCGAAAAGTCATTGCGGGTTAGATCAATTCCTCTCACAAAGGGAAGAACACCAGTCGTCGACATTTTTCCTCTTACAGTAGTCTATCTGCACGGCCACGACAAGAGGTGATCAATGATAGGCGTGATTTCAACTATGAACGGTACCCAAGAGAATTGCAGAGGTCTTGTATAGGAAAACAAAGGATCCTTCCCACCCCTTGAGACGTATTGGGTATGTGGGACTATCCTCATATTTGCATTAGAATCTATCGACACTAGATAGGTGATGTAGTCAATAATCAATATCACGCCGGGCTTCTTTACTTCCTTAGTGGTTAACAAGAAAAAGGGGAACCGCAGTAAAGCTTTAAAAAAAAAAGGCAATGGACGAATCACCCAAAAAAATGAGTAGTAGATTGTAAGCTTTACTAGAACACGATTACAAGAAACAAAATGGACGTTGCGGCTAAAGCCTTCGTCAGCACCGAACAAACAAACACAAACCTACACACAACTACACGAAAAACACTACATGAAAATATTATAGTTACTTATCTGTCGCTCAAGACGTATTCAACCAAACAAGAATACAGGTAACTGGTAAGTAATTTTAATATTTTCATGTAGTGTTTTAGTATAGTTGTGTGTCGGTTTGTGTTTGTTTGTTCTGTGCTGACGAAGGTTTTAGCCGCAACGTCCATTTAGTTACTTGTAATCGTGTTCTAGTAAAGCTCTCTGTCTGCTTCTCGTTGTTGTTGTTGTTGTGTTTTTTTTTTTTGGTGATTCATCCGTTTACTTCTCAGTGGTATAGATTCCTAAAGGCAGATATGAGGAAAGGTACCGTAAGCAATCTTATATATAAATTGCGATCTCCGTCTGTCTGTCTGTCTGTCTGTCTGTATGTATGTATGTATGTATGTCCTTTATTTGTTCGCGAACGGCCCATCCGATTGAGATGAAATTTTCTACACGTCTTCCTTTCATTCCAGAGCTGCCAACTGTGATATTTTTTTAGTGTGAAATCGCCTGCTTACTCAGTATTATTTCATTTTTCATTTTTCATTATAATTTCATATATCTCAGGGGACCTAACTCTGTAAAAGTTATTTCAAGGGGCATAACTTTTCTGTATAACTTAGTCATATTGTGGCATCGTTTTCAAAGATTTATAAACTCTTTGTCCATAGATATGTGTCAACAACTCAACTGACAGGCATCATCGGATACTTCTCCCACACCAATACAAGAAAACTTGCAAGTCGTGTGCGAGGAAAATCAATGGTACATTTATTGCCGTTGGCTCGCTACACGCAGTGAACAGTCGCTATTGAAACACACAACATAAAGCCACAGTATTATCTATCACGAGCTGCTACCCCCTATGCTAACTTTCTACACAAATAAACACAAGAAAAACCCTATCGCTATCCTAACGAAGTGACCACTTCGAAGTCCCGTCTCCCGTCTGACAATCTTGCCTTCCGCGGTCACACACCACGCGGGTTGACTTTCACCTTGGTGCGTGTCGCCTCACGTCGCCTCACGTCGCACGCCGATGGTAGACGTGGCCTGTTGAGTGTATACTCAACTCCTCTATGGCTACCACGAGGCGTGATGTTATTGTGATTAGAGTGTTAACTCTCTGAACACCGCCTGCGTGCCTCATGAGGGAAATGGTTAACCATCTCTCATTACCTCATCTTCACGGCTCTTCCCTGGGGCACCCTTACCCCCTCCTGGCCTCTTCAACAATGACTGCTCTTCCTAGCGGAGGGGATGTGTTCGAGTCTTTGACACACACCCGCCCCTCCTGTGTTGTGTCATCAACTTTCACTCATTGGTTGTGACGCAAGAGGTTTCTCAAAAAAAATTAGTGTCTCTAATTTTTGTCAAAGACTCTAGATAACCTGGCTTTGGGCATTCTAATAGACTTCTACTGACTATTATCACAATGTAGCGAAACTTTACTTGGCTACTGGCAATCGCCACAAACTTGACTGGTTGGCGTGAGCCCTTTCTCACATGCTATATTATACTTCTTAGAGGTATGTCTGAACCGGACCGTTGTCTTATAAGACCTGCCCTCACATAGTAAATTAACTTACTACCCATACAAAGTTGACTTTCTTAGGGTCAACACATGAATTGCTTCATGTCCCCCATATAATATCTAACAACCATTATACAAGAGTGTGTGCGATAGGCTTTACCTACTATCGCTTCCGCGTGTAAAGTTCCATTTCACTGTTAAGCTAGTTTTTTCGTTGTCTATTATGTCCCCTGACCCAAAGTTATCTCCCTTTGATTTACAAAAAGTGTATGTAATTTATATGTTTGTTTTCCAGGTTGTTTGTGTGTTTGAATGTAATTAATCTATCCATCTCACTTCTACTCTATGTTTCTAATTCCCATGTGTATGTATATCAGTTTTTTAAGTGTCATAATTTGGTTAAATGTGGCCACAAACAGGTGTATAACACTAATTCGTGACTACATTCCCTTGTTATGAAACCCAAAATACTGTAATCTAAGTTCTAAACCATATTACAGACAATACGTTCATACTAACACATTTTGACTAACGAAAACCAACGATAACACAAACACATTAAACGTGGAGCCCGGCAGCAGAAGACTTTGCTGAATGATCTCACTCTCTCCCGCCTAATTTCCATTCGATCTTATTTTCACACTTCTGTCACACTCCTTTCACCCTTAATTCTGTCACACATCTTTTATCCTTCCCCATCCATTCTTCTGATTATTTAAAAACCTTGAAGTGACACTGTACAAGTTTGGCTCAATTTGAGATAAGTGAGCCAAATGACTGTGCGACAGTTGTTGCACGAGTCATGTATATACAATATATTTACATGGCTGAGCAAGGGTTGATGGTTTGCTCCCTTGATTTCATGATACTATATTACACTCAAATAAAACTCTATATTCTAACATACTAATATTAATTCTATAACTATGTGTTACCTAATTTGTTAACTTTGTTATGTTAGTTATATGATATGGTTATATTAATTCTTATCTTTATCTAATCTAAGGGATGTAATCTAACTAACTAAATGTCATAAATGTGATGTGAGTTATGTACCTTAATTAAATGGATGATATGACTAGAAATTATCTATTTTTTCCAATATTAAGCTAAATAATGTTTTTAATAGAAGATGGAAATTATATGAGTGATGTTGTTAATCTAAATGTTGTAAATGATGTATGTTCACTTATATAATATTTTTATTCTATTATGGTGTGACTGGATGATACTCATAAATGGTAATGTTTGTTGGATGGTATGGTTTTAATAAGATGGGGTAAACTAAACTAAGCTATAGCTAAATGAAGTGTAACACTCTAAATGGTACTATTCCTAACATAAATTTAATTTTAAGTATTTCTATGTCTAAACTAATATTTTAATATTTAAGCTAAGTAAATCTTAAATACTGTATTAACTATTCTATTAAACTAAATGAGAACTATTATATTTCCCTAACCTACCTCTAATTGATCACTATCTTAAAATAATATTTTACATATCACAATAAGTTTATATACATGGTCTTCAGTTTCCACAGGTTAGTAGTTGCCTTAATGTTTGTACATTTGTTGTATAGGCATAATATATCTACACACTTTGCCTGGGTATCTGAAATACATCACATAGTCATCTTAATGTTCTCTCGGTAGTGCACGTGTAGAGTTACCTGGTGTCGTAGGTCAGCCTTTTTGTGTCTGAAATTAAGCACTGTTCTGACACTGTTTTCTGCGTTTCACACACATGATACACCGGAATGGAGCTTAGTTGGAAATGAGCTGTCCTCGTTCACACGGTGGTATCTAAGTATAGCAGCACAGTTCTTAATCTGATGTCTACGGACACATGATAGTTCAGTGTTCTGGTACATGATCACGCCAATAATGTGGATATGTCTGTAAGCTATTTTACATCTTATATTATCGGATATTCATGTACTAACTATCACTCTACATTTAACTGTTGGATTTCAGGTATTTCTACCCCAGATGGTAAAATTAGTGACCACCTGTATCTCCGGTCATTTTGATGCACACCACTTTCTATGACCGTGATCGGGGAGTTGTCGGTCTGGAAAATGCAGTGAACATCCGTCAGAACTCGATGGAGCTTTCTCACTGCATAGATGACGCTTAGGGTTGCCACTGTGATATGTAATCTCAGGACTCAGCAGGTGTGATCTTACGGCTCACGTAGCAAATCGGATGGAAGATGCCCTCAAAAAATTGGCCTAGTACTGCAGTGATGGAGATTCTGCTGGCATATGACCTAAGATAATAAATGAGCCTAGGATTAGGCAAGTGGAGGGATTGGAATATTTACAAAAAAGGATTTTCATTTTTGACAATGCAGGAATTAATAATGCATCTTTCACATTTCATTTCCAGAAGATTTTAAGACATTGGAAATATAATTGTAATTTCTGAGTAATTTACTAATCCAAAAGGTTTCTGACCTGTTTCTTTCTGTTAGACATGGTCAGATTCATAATTTTGGTACTAATTTTCAGGTCAGTCTATAGTTGGACTTGAGAAATGACATGACCCAAAAATGAATTTATTTTAGGCATAATTTGACTTTGCTTGGTTTGACAGTGAGACCGAAGAGTCGCACTCTGTCAAAGGCATGTCTCAGTTTCAGTAGGTGTATTGTCCAGTCATCAGTATTCTGATTTATTCATGTGTATTCTGTATGTTCACTACCTGTATGCCCCTCGTCGGATTTGCCAGTCTCGCTAACTAGTGTAGTTGCGCTATGTATGTCTGTCGTCTGATTACTAGGTGTGGATGCACTATGTTCGTCTGTCACTACTTCTGTCTCTTGTCTTGAAAAGTGAGGTTTTCGCATGTTGACATGGAATATCTCTAAGTGTCTGTTTATCGATATTTCATCGTCAACATGTACCATGGTTATGTACCACCTTGAATGGTCCTTGCCATTTCGTTTGTATGGAAGTAGCCTAAATCTGTCTTGATCAAGTTCAAGATCACTTGTTTTCGCACCTTTGTTTGTGTGCTTGTGGTAGAACTGACCCTTCCTCTATCAAATGGCTTGGGTGCCAGTGTAGAGGGTTGTACTTCAGCTGTAGGATGTCCACCCTTAAACTTTCGTACTAATTGTTGACAGACATTACAAGCAAATACATTATGACAAAATAATTTTATATTATTGAAAAACCCTGGCCTGTTATTGTTGTATGCAAGATGACCAGCACACGGTGTTTTATGTGCATTCTTTAGCACAGTTACACGGTTTTGTTCAGGTAACACCTGTTTATGGTTACCTGTAGTATAACATCTGGTTGAACTGCCAATCTTCAGTCTAGAGAACACTGATGTATGTTTGGTGATTTTGGCTCTTTGTTTCATTAAATTTAAATATGGAGACACATTAAGATCAGATTTCTGCTGGTGTATAAATTTCTGTGTGTTTGTGTCATCTGTGCTGGTTGGAAAAAGCATCAGTAGTGTCTCATCTTGTAATGGGTCATGATGTTTTGAAGTGTCAACTCTGGTTGTTACTTAGCTGCATTTAATTTCTCCCATGCAACTATTTCATCAATAGTACATTGTTTCAGTTGAGGTAAGCACCCCAAAATTAAATCAGTACAAGGGTTGTTCAGTATTGCACACGTAAAGGTACCAGAAGAGAAAAGGAGAATCAATACGGGCTTTTGCCAAAGGGTAAGTCTCAATGTTACCCGAAAAGGTTCGGCATTTGACAGTAGTCACCTGTGTAATCACCCGGACTCACCTAGTTCTTTCCGAAGGCCAATAAGGGTGCTGCCGCTGTCCAGCAAACATTGACATGGTACATCATTGACCATTGCATTGTGGAACACCAAATTGCCTCTGGAGGCTACTGCTGCGTTTACACTCTCAGATGAGCATAGTACTGTATGTCCACATTCTAGTATTCGCGTCTGTATGGAATTGGTGACATCGTTCACAGCTGTCGAAGCTCAACATATCGTATGCACCACAAACATTTTCTGCTTGGTTATTAGGTAAGTCACTTTCACTCTCACTATCTGAAGAGGTGTCAAGCAACCTAGCATTGTTAGCTTTCAAACGTTGGCGCCCAAGGCAGTTATTAGAGTAATGGCCATAACAGGAACAAAAAAAAAACATTTGATCGCACGCCTGTATGCAGATCTTTTACTTTGCTGTTTCTTGATCACATTTTCAAGATGCGCCGGATAATTTGGCGATTTGTCACACATCGCAGAAGTGTCATGAAAAAATTGACAGTAGATGCATTTTGATACTTTACTTTCTTTCTTGTGGACTTTATGAAATGGTTTTCTATTCTGATACTTTTTTGGTTGGTCTTTCACACAAGAAACTATTTCCGAGTCAATTGAGGTCTTAAAAATATCTCTGTTTGCAGAAAAATATTTTGAACCTTTTTTCTCAAACTGCTCGATGTTCTCAATGTCTGACTGCTGCAAAAACTTAGCAAAAGGAGAAGGTATAGTAGATATAACCTTGTCCATAGCTATTAGGTTTTTTAATCTATCAAAGTCTTTACCTATGTTAGCTGCTTTAAGCCACCTATGTAGTACAATCTTGAACATTTGAGAAGTAATCAATGAATGTCTCACTAGGTTTAGGTTTTAACTTTGAGAACTGAACCTGATACCCAGGGGCATCAAGTAAAAAGTGCTGCATAATCCTATCATGGATGTATTGATAGCTAGATCTAAGTTCAATTGGTATAGATTCTATCACTTTAAGGGGCTCACCACTCAGATTCTTCATATAAATTGGAGCCCACATCTCTATTGGAACTTGGTGATATTTAAATAGATACTCTACATTATCTGTCCAGGCTGCTATGGAATCTTCTTTACAATATGGTTTGATAATGTTTTTGTATTTATTGAACTTATTTTCCTCTTGTTGCCTTTTTAGTTTAGTGGCAGCGATCTCTGCGCGTGAGTCTACCTCTATACGTTTCATCTTTAACCGTGTCTCGGCTTCTGCCTGTATTTGTTTTTCCATTTCATCTAATTGCTTTTGCCTTAAATCCAATTCCTTATCATGTTCCAACTGTTGTTGCTTAACCTCTAATTCTCTTTGTTTAATCTGTTTGTCGTCTTCTAGCTGTTTTTGTTTTGTTATTTCAGCTAATTGTGCCATCTCTTTTTGATGTTGCTTATCTCGTGCATGTTCGTATGTTTCAGCATCCTTCATTTGTTTAAATATCTTATCAGCATATTCTTCTAGCTCTTTACCTGTATATTGTAATTGCTTACCAGCTTTTATACAGTCCTCTAAAGTTGCCATGTTGTTGACTAATTAGCTTGCGTTGATCTAGATTCCTTTGTTTACTTCAACTATTTATCTCTGATGTTATCTATTTGTTCCTTGTTAAGGAATATTAATTTTATTTCCAGTTTATGTATTGCACAAAATTTCTATGTTGGAATATCAGAGCACAAAAAATATGATAGTGTATCACAAGCTGAAAAAGAGATGCACTATTAATCACAATGCATGCCAAAAATATAGTTGTACTCAGCTTAATGTGGGAACGAAGCTCCTTTGACACAGGTCACCTTGTTTGGTACACTGGGGTGGAGACACGTCTCGTACGTAGCACACGGTATTTGGCCTACAGGTGTATGTGCACAGCTGTTGTTTGCCCTCTGATATGTAGGGCAGCAGTAAACACGCCTCCTTAACGATATGATTTACCCGACAACTAAGGACAATGACTTAGACAATGACAGACTTACGAACAACTAGAACATGTATTAATTAAATTTAATGTCAATGTCCTGTCTTTGTTCTAAACAGTAATTGCCTTTCGTTACTAATCTAGTTAATTTCTGTAACGTGTTGTGCAGGCAAGGTATCATCTGCCTGGCCAAAAAATATTTCCATCGTGACGGTAAACACAGAGAAAATATGACCAAACATATGCATATCTGCTTTTAAAGAAATAAGAATAACATCATAATGTTTAAATAAATAAATATATTCCTTTAGTAGTTGAAATAAATAACTAATAAATGATATAACGTACCGATTCAGGCGGGCAGCCGTTTAGCAATTCTTTACACACTCGATTGCTGTATGCTAATGAGCCCAGACGACTGTTTGTCAATCATCTGACGTCACAGCACAGCGCGATGAAAAATCGATATTGTCGGCTGGCTTTGTATCGCTCCGCCGTGAATCATTTTTGGTACTCATTTCTCAACAAAAAGGTAAATATATAAATAAATATGAGAAAACAAGAATATTACTACTTACAGCTTTGATGAATACATACTTTGACTAAATAAATATTTAATAAACACAAGTAAACAGTTCAATACGTCACGATAGGCACATTTCTAGCTTGCAAAATTTCTCTCGTCTGCACAAATCACCGTCACTACACAAATTAAACCCTAGTCTGGAGCCTTTGTGGATGAGTGGATTTAGCTTGAACTTTTCGTTCAAGCTTCACTTTCTGACACCACAATTATCCTTTACTGTGGGTATTAGCTTGGCGCTTTCGTCCAAGCACCACTTTCTGACACCACAATTATCCTCGCCTGTCAACAACTCAACTGACAGGCATCATCGGATACTTCTCCCACACCAATACAAGAAAACTTGCAAGTCGTGTGCGAGGAAAATCAATGGTACATTTATTGCCGTTGGCTCGCTACACGCAGTGAACAGTCGCTATTGAAACACACAACATAAAGCCACAGTATTATCTATCACGAGCTGCTACCCGCTATGCTAACTTTCTACACAAATAAACACAAGAAAAACCCTATCGCTATCCTAACGAAGTGACCACTTCGAAGTCCCGTCTCCCGTCTGACAATCTTGCCTTCCGCGGTCACACACCACGCGGGTTGACTTTCACCTTGGTGCGTGTCGCCTCACGTCGCACGCCGATGGTAGACGTGGCCTGTTGAGTGTATACTCAACTTCTCTATGGCTACCACGAGGCGTGCTGTTATTGTGATTAGAGTGTTAACTCTCTGAACACCGCCTGCGTGCCTCATGAGGGAAATGGTTAACCATCTCTCATTACCTCATCTTCACGGCTCTTCCCTGGGGCACCCTTACCCCCTCCTGGCCTCTTCAACAATGACTGCTCTTCCTAGCGGAGGGGATGTGTTCGAGTCTTTGTACCGGCATATGAGTTATAATAAATAATGATACAATCTGTAAGGCATTTTCAAAGTTTTCATAAAAATAATGCACAATGCATAACATTGTAACTCATCTTTTTTTGCTTAAGAAGTTACTGTAGTCATGCAGGTGATTAGAAAGAGTTTTCATTAAAAATAATGGATGGTGTGTGGAAGGACATTCTTTTAAGTTACTTTTTTTGTTGTATGAATTTAATGAGAACTTATATTTCGTTCGTTCGTTCTCTCAGTTACGAATGGTCCCGTTCAACTGCCAACAATCGGCTTGGTTATAGTTGGGTCCTTTATTGTGTGACTTGTTTTGATTCGTTCGTAGATCGGGCTGCTTGTTTTCAGCTTCCTGGTTTCTGGTTGGCTGATTTTGTTCGTTCCTGTCTTGATAAAGTGTTACATGTCTGGGCAGAGTCGCGCACTTGTTGAGGCCTGGAGTTATTGTGTACCCACCCCGTCTTATGGTGTTGTTTCCTTCAGGGAGTCTACCACTCGTCGTTCCACCTGTGGTTCCTCCTCCTTCCCCGTCTTGGGTTGTCTTCGAACCTTCCCGTTCGTCTGTCGTCTCGATGGTTCGATGTTGGTGTGGAGCGGCGATTCGCAAGTGCCCTACAGAATTGCTCTTGGTCTGGGTATCCGTTCTCATCCAGTTCGATTTCAATTTCTTCTTCTTGTGCTTCGTCTTCTGTTTGGATCTTTGCATCATCTGGTTCTTTCTGTGACTTGAGTAGTTCTATCTGGTCTCTTTCTTCCTGGATTTGTTTCAGCGTTTCTTCTGTTTTTGCTCTTTCTTCTTGAATTCTCGATAGAGTTTCGTCAGTTTCAGCTTTTATGGCGGCCATTCGAGCGACATCCTGCTCTATCTTCTGCTGGACTTGCTTCAGTTCGTCCAGTATGCGCTGAACGGCCGTTATCTGGGTTTCTTGCGTCTTGTCTTTATCTTCCTCCATGCTTTTGAACTGTGTTCTCAGGTCCTTCAGTTGGCCTTCCAGTTGTGCTTTGTCGCTTTTGGATAGTCGGTTGGTCGCCTCGTACTGCCTCCTGGCCTCCTTATATGGCAAGTTAGACTTGATGGCGATTTTCATAGCTTCTTTGCTGTCTTGGTGGCAGGGGCAGCCGAGGTACCTGGCGCCGTGGTTGCCGAGGCAGTTGGCGCACTTTCTGTTGGTGTTCGGCCTCCTGAAGTCCAAGTCGTTCTTGGCATGCTGGCACTGACTATATTGATGGGGACCAGAGCAGTACCTACATACCTCCACATCACTCTTGCAGGTGGCACGGGTGTGCCAAACTTCTGGCACTTGGAACACTGCAGCACTCTCGGTATGTAGGGCTCTGGTACTTGGTCTTTCTTGTCCCATGTAATGTATTGAGGGATCAGTCGGCCCTCCGATGTTACGACGACAACTGTGGAGGGTATGTTGTTTTTCCCGATGATCCGCTCAGCACTGGTGATCTTGGTCTTGCGGTTCTCCCTTGTTAGCATCTCCCTGATCTGGTCGTTGGTGAGATGGGTCTTGACTCGTTTGATGACCCATCTTTTGATCGAGTTGTGCCGGGCGGCTTCCAGTAGTATGCCGTGGTTAAGCTGGATGACGGCTTTCTCTTCTTGTGATATTTGCTGTAGAAGTGCTGTGGTCTTTGGTTTTTTGTTGATGGTGACCACTATTCCATCCGATGTCTTTCGCAGCTGGCCGATGCTGTTTCTTCCCAGCTCGTTTTCCAACAGACTGATTATCTTGTCTGTTGGTAGCACCGTCAGTTTAGCTTCTCCCACGCTTGTCTGCTTCAGTAGTATTTTGCCGGTGAAGTCTATAGTAGTAGTAGTTGTTTCCTCCTGTGTGGAGGTCTCTGGTATATTGGGCTGAATCTCCTTGGTGTTGATAGTTTCCCGGCTGTTGCTGGCTGTAGTTATGGTTTCTGCGACGGGAACGGTTTCATCTGATGTCGGTGCAGGACTGCTGCTGTTTGAAGAAACGAGCACAGCAGTCGCAGCAGTCTTCTTCGCCTCTCCCTTCTTCTTCCCGGCTGCATAGAGCGCATGTCTCTGCGCGGCACTTTTAACGCGAGGCATCCTCTGCGTTAACCGATAAAGCGACTTGATCTCGATAGCGCGTCGAGTCGAGGAGAACTTATATGACTACTTATATGAATTAAATGAGATGCTCCCCACCAGGGACTGGGCGAAGCCGGACAGGGTCAGGCAGACAGACAGACAGACAGACAGACAGACAGACAGTCGGTAACGGGAACTCATATGACTACTTATATGAATTAAATGAGATGCTTCACAATAGGAGCTGGGCGATGCCGGGCCGGGTCAGACAGACAGACAGACAGACAGACAGACAGTCGGTAACGGGAACTTATATGACTACTTATATGAATTAAATGAGATGCTCCCCACCAGGGACTGGGCGAAGCCGGGCAGGGTCAGGCAGACAGATAGACAGACAGATAGACAGACAGATAGACAGTCGGGAACGGGAACTTATATGACTACTTATATGAATTAAATGAGATGCTCCACACCAGGAGCTGGGCAATGCCGGGCCGGGTCAGACAGACAGACAGACAGACAGACAGACAGACAGACAGACAGACAGACAGACAGACAGACAGATAGTCGGTAACGGGAACGGGAACTTATATGACTACTTATATGAATTAAATGAGATGCTCCCCACCAAGGACTGGGCGAAGCCGGGCCGGGTCAGACAGTCAGACAGACAGACAGACAGACAGACAGACAGACAGACAGACAGACAGACAGATAGTCGGTAACGGGAACGGGAACTTATATGACTACTTATATGAATTAAATGAGATGCTCCCCACCAGGAGCTGGGCGAAGCCGGGCCGGGTCAGACAGACAGACAGACAGACAGACAGACAGACAGTCGGGAACGGGAACGAGAACTTATATGACTACTTATATGAATTAAATGAGATGCTCCCCACCAGGGACTGGGCGAAGCCGGGCCGGGTCAGCTAGTCTTATATATAAAAGGCAATCTCCGTCTGTATGTCTGTATGTATGTCCTTTATGCGTTCGCGAACGGTCCATCCGATTGAGATGAAATTTTCTACACGTCTTCCTCTCATTCCCGCGCTGCCAACTGTCATAGTTTTTTTTCTTCTTCCTCCTCCTCCCTCCTCCCCCTCCCTAAATACGTACGTAAATAGAAGAGATCAAAGAATCCCTGAACCACAACGCTAGGAAAAGCGAAGAAAATGACGTGACTACACAGAATCGTCACACGGCAATGTCAATAACAATTCATCTTTTTATGTGTAAAGAAGTTATCTACAGTCATGTAGAAGGGAAGAACAATCAATGGAAGGACCGAAATCACAGAACCTAGACGAGTATGAATTCGGGAATGGCGAACTCCCTCCTCCTACCCTTCTCCTCCTCCTCCTCTCCTCATCCCTCCCTCCTCCTCCTCCTCCTCTCTCTCCTCCTCCTCCCTCCTCCTCATCCTCCTCCCTATCCTCCTCCCTCCTCCTCCTCCTTCCTCCTCCTCCTCCTCTCCCTCCTCCTCCTCCTCCCTCCTCCTTCCTCCTCCTCTCTCCCTCCTCCCTCCTCATCCTCCCTCCTCCTCCTCCTCCTCCTTCTTCCTCCTCCTCCTCTTCTCGCCTTCCCCTCCTCTCCTCTCCTCCTCCTCTCTCCTCCTCCTCCTCTCCTCCCTCCTCCTCCTCCCTCTCCTCCCTCCTCCTCCCTCTTCCTCCTACCTCCTTCCTCCCTCTTCCTCCTCCATCCTCCTCCTCTCCCTCTCCTCTCCTCCTCCTCCTCCCTCCTCTTCCTCCTCCTCCCTCATCCTCCCTCTACCTCCTCCTCCCTCCTCCTCACTCCTCCTCCTCCCTTTCCCTCACCCCTCCTAATTCTCCCTCCTCCTCCTCCCTCCTCCTTCTCCCTCTTCCTTCTCTCTCCTCCTCCTCCTCCTCCTTCCTCCTTCTCCCTCCGCCTCATCCCTCCTCCTCCTCTCTCCTCCTCCTCCTCCCTCCTTCTCCGTCCTCCTCCCTCCTTCTCCCTACTCCTCCTCCCTCTTCCTCCTCCTCCTTCTCCATCCTCCTCCCTCTTCCTCCTCCTCTCCCCTCCTCCTACCTCCTCCTACCTCCTCCCTCCTCCTCGCTCTTCCTCCTCCTCCTCCTCCTCCCTCCTCCTTCCCTCCTCCTTCTCCCTCCTCCTCCTCCCTTCTCCTCCTCTCTCCTCCTCCTCCCTCCTCCTCCCCCTCCTCCTCCTTCCTCCTCTCTCCTCCTCCCTCTTCCTCCTCCTCCCTCCTCCTACCTCCTCCTCCCTCTCCCCTCATCCTCCTCCTCCTCCTCATTCCTCCCTCCTCCTAATCCCTCCTCCTCCCTCCTACTCCTCCCTCCTCCTCCTGTCTCCTCCTCCTCCTCCTGCTCCCTCCTCCTCCTCCCTCCGCCGAATATGAATTAAATGATATGCTCCCCACCAGGGACTGGGCGAAGCCGGGCCGGGTCGTCTTTTTTGGGAACGGGAACGGGAGCAGGGGCCGAATATGAATTAAATAAGACGCTCCATTTACCCAAGTTAATTGTTGGGGGAAGATGTAAAGATCTTTCAAGTGCTCTTTCTAATAATAGACAGACAGACAGACAGTAGATAGTCGGGAACGGGAACGGGAGCTTATATGACTACTTATATGAATTAAATGAAATGCTCCCCACCAGGGGCTGGGCGAAGCCGGGCCGGGTCAGACAGACAGACAGACAGACAGACAGACAGACAGACAGACAGACAGATAGTCGGGAACGGGAACTTATATGACTACTTATATGAATCAAATGAGATGCTCCCCATCAGAGTCTGGGCGAAGCCGGGATGGGTCAGCTAGTGATATGTATATATGTATGTATGTATGTCCTTTATACGTTCGCGAACGGTCCATCCGATTGAGATGAAATTTTCTACACGTCTTCCTCTCATTCCAGCGCTGCCAACTGTCATATTTTTTTTTGTCTTTTTCTTCCTCCCTCCTCCCCCTCCCTAAATACGTACGTAAATATATGATGATGATGATGAAAGAATCCCCGAACTACAACGCTAGGAAAAGCGAAGAAAATGACGTGACTACACAGAATCGTCACACGGCAATCATCATCATCATCAAGTGCCGTGCCGGCTGGCGTAGATCTCGGTCTTTGGTTTTCTGGATCAACTCTGCTGCTGAAATTCCTCCATGCCACGGCAATATCAATAACAATTAATCTTTTTATGTGTAAGGAAGTTATCTACAGTCATGTAGAAGGGAAGGACAATAAATGGAAGGACCGAAATCATAGAACCTAGACGAGTATGAATTCGGAATGGTGAACTCCCTCCTCCTCTCTTCTCCTCCTCCCTCTACCTCCTCCCTCCACCCTCCTCCCTCCTCCTCCCTCCTCCTCCTCTTCCTCCTCCTCTTCCTCCTCCCCCTCCTCCCTCTCCCTCCTCCTTCTCCCTCTTCCTCTCACTTCCTCCTCCATCCTCCTCCCTCCTACTCCTTCCTCCTCCCTCCGCCTCCTCCCTCTTCCTCCTACCTCCTCTTCCCTCCCTCTCCCTCCTCCTCCTGCATCCTTCTCCCTCATCCTCCTCCCTCCTCCTCCTTCTCCCTCCTCCCTCTTCCTCCTCCATCCTCCTCCCTCCTCCTCCCTTCTCCTCCTCACTCCTCCTCCTCCCTCTACCTCCTTCCTCCACCCTCCTCCTCCTCCCTCCTCCTCCTCTTGCACCTCCCTTTCCTTCCTCCCCTCTTCATTCTCCCTCCTCCTCCCTCCTCACTCTCCCTCATCCCTCCTCCTTCTCCCTCCGTCTCCTCCCTCCTCCTCCTCTCCCCTCCTCCTACCTCCTTCCCCTCCTCCCTCCTCCTCCCTTCTCCTTCTCCCTCCTCCTCCTCTCTCCCCTCCTCCAATTCCTACCCTCTTCCTCTTCCCCTCCCCTCCTCCTCTCACTCCTCTTCCACCTCCATCCTCCTCCTCCCTCTTCCTCCTCCTCCCCCTTCCTCCTCCTTCCTCATCCTCCCTCTTCCTCCTCCTCCTACCTCCTCCCTCCTCCTCCTCTCTCCTCCTCCCTTCTCCCTTTTCCTCCCTCCTCCTCCTCCCTCAACCTAATCCCTCCTCCACCCTCCTCCTTCCTCCACATCCCTCCTCCTCATCTCCCCTCCTCCTCCTACCCTCTTTCTCTCCCCCTCCTCCCTCTTCCTCCTCCTCATCCTCCCTCCTCTTTTTTCCTCCTCCTCCTACCTCCTCCCTCCTCCTCCTCTCTCCTCCTTTTTCCTCCCTCCTCCTCCTCCCTCCTCCTCCTTCCACCTCCTTCCTCCACATCCCTCCTCCTCCCTCCTCATTATTCCTCCCCTACCCCTCCTTCTCCTCCCTCCTCCTTCTCCCTCCTCCTACCTCTTCCTCCCTCCTCCTTCTCCCTCCACCTCCTCCCTCCTCCTCCTCACTCCTCCTCCTCCCTCCTCCTCTTCCCTCCTTCTCCCTCTCCCTCCCCCTCCTCCTCCCCCTCCTCCTCCCCCTCCTCCTCCTGCGTTCTCCTCCTCCCTCTCCCTCCTTCTCCCTCTTCCTCCTTCCTCTTCCTCCTCCCTCCTCCTCTCCCTCCTCCCTCTCCCTCCTCCTCCCTCCTCCATCCTCCTCCTCCCTCCTCCTAATACCTCATCCTCTCTCCTCCTCCTCTCTCCTCCTCCTCCCTCCTCCTCCTTCCGCCTCCTTCCTCCTCCTCCCTCTTCCTCCTTCTCCTCCTCCTTCTCCTCTTTCCCCCTCCTCCTCTTAATCCCTCCTATTCCTTCCTACTCCTCCTCCTCCTCTCTCCGCCTATCTCTTCATCCTCCCTCCTCCTCCCTCTTCCCCTACCTCCTCCCTCCTCCTACTCTCTCCTCCTCTCTCCTCCCTTTTCCTCCCTCTTCCTCCTCCCTCTACCTTCTCCTTCCTCCTCCTTCCTCCCTCTTCCTCCTCCTCCCTCTTCCTCCTCCTCCCTCCTCATCATTCTTCCTCCTCCTCCTTCTCCCCCTCCTCCCTCCTCCTTCTCCCTCCTCCTTCTCCCTCCTCCTCCCTCTTCCTTCTCCCTCCACCTCCTCCCTCCTCCTCCTCTCTCCTCCTCCTCCCTCCTCCTTCCTCCTCCCTCTCCCTCCTCCCTCCTCCTCCCCTTCCTCCTCCTGCGTTCTCCTCCTCCCTCCTCCTCCTTCTCCCTCCTTCTCCCTCTTCCTCCTCCCTCTTCCTCCTCCCTCCTCCTCCCTCTTCCTCCTCCTTCCTCCTCCTTCTCCCTCCTGCTCTCTCCTCCTCTCTACTCCTCCTCCTCCCTCTTCCTCCTTCCTCCTCCTTCCTCCTCCTCCCTCTTCCTCCTCCTCCCTCCTCCTCCTTCTCCTCTTTTCCCCCTCCTCCTCCTAATCCCCCCTCCTCCCTCTTATTCCTCCCTACTCCTCCTCCTCCTCCCTCCTCCTCCTCTCTCCGCCTATCTCTTCCTCCCTCCTCATCCCCCCTCCCCTCCCTCCTCCGCCCTCTTCCTCCTCCTTCCTCCTACTCCTCCTTTTGCTTCTTCTTCTTCTGCTGCTGCTGCCGCCGCTCCATTTACCCAAGTTAATTGTTGGGGGAAGATGTAAAGATCTTTCAAGTGCTCTTTCTAATGCTTTTTGTAAGTTAGTCTTCGTTTATCTAAGGTTGTTCTAACAGCAACCAATAAATGATTAGACAGACAGACAGACAGACAGACAGACAGGGAGGGAGGGACAGACAGACAGACAGTCGGGAACGGGAACTTATATGAATTAAATGAGATGCTCCCCATCAGGGGCTGGGCGAAGCCGGGCCGGGACAGACAGACAGACAGACAGACAGACAGACAGTCGGGAACGGGAACGGGACGTATATGACTACTTATATGAATTAAATGAGATGCTCCCCACCAGGGTCTGGGCGAAGCCGGGCCGGGTCTGCTAGTATATTATAAGTAAAACTAAAATCCCAATATAGGAGCTATATATGAGATGACCGCGTTCCGTGGCTAAGGGCTTGCGAACGCGGTTTGTGAGCCTGTATACCCGGGTTCGAAACACAGCGGTGCTGGTTTTTCGAAAAAGGTATAGGAGCCGGTCGTTCAGAAAGCAATGGCAAACTACTGAATGTAAAATTTGCCCAGGAATCACAACAGCGAAAATACTGGGGTTGACTGCTACGTCCTGTGAAGGACGTGCAACCAAAATTTGAGATGAGTTGGGAATTTACATCACAGCACTTGGAACATTCCCATACGTGTTCCGTCCCCATCTGCAACAGGTAGCGAAGAGTCCCAATACTAATGGTATCAGTAGCAGTCTGATTAGGTTTCTGTGTGGCCTTTCCTCGGAGACCTGAGTATCGGCCACATCCTTTCGTCATTCCTTGCAATACCATTCTCTCCAAGCCGTGATGATCTGCCTGTTCCCTGTGGTAGGCCAGGATATATTGTTGTTGGTTCCGAAGTCCAACTGCCACATCTGACAACTACTTTCCGTTGGAAGAGGGCTGCGGCGATCCAACTAAGGAGGAAAGGACTTATCTTGAGTTCAAGAAGCTGAAGCATTAAGAAATCCAATGGTACTCTCTTGTACGCATCCTCAAGATCAATCACTGCAGCCAAGGTTTCAATGCCTGAGTGGAAACCTTCATAGACGTCAAGGGCAAAAACTTCTGCATTGGTCCAGGTTTCTCTATTTGGACGGTACCATCCCATGGTAAGTGGGAAAACACCTAGCCTCTCCAGCTCGCTTGATATTTTCCTGGCAATATATGTACTATGTACGCGAAGTGTAGAGTGAAATTTTGAGGTGAATTAGTTAACGTTTAAAATTATGCACAGTCCATGGCAGATTATGATCAGTATGAACTTTTGCAGCCCTAAGATGGACAGAGCTGTATTATGCATATATTATACATTAAAATAGCATTCATTGAAAAATAATATACATATTAAAATATTTTCTAAATGATTACCTATATATAATATAAAATTTAAAATTAAAAAGAATAGAACGAAGAACCTACCTAGAGCATTTCCTGGTATCCAGTTCAGGCGGGATGGGCCTGGGAGCCCTGCGGTTCTCTTGCCCTCAGGTAATTTGAATAATAGACTTCCATGTCTAATATTGTAACCAAGCCAAAATTCCATGTTCTTGTTTGATGTTCAGTAGTTTTCTGAAGTCGTTGAGAAATTGTTAATTGTAAAAAAAAAAAAAAAAATTAGTTGCATGTCTCAAGAAGAGATAAGATCAGAGATGAAGAAATCAGGATAAAACTTGGGGTTATAGCAGCCCTAGATTTTATTAGAAGGCAGAAAGTAAATTGGTTTCGCCATGCAAGCATGTTACCAACTAACAGTACACCACAACAAGCAATGATGTACAGGCCAAATGGAAGCAGAGGAAAAGGCCGACCACGTAAACTATGGACGGAGGGAATAGCAGAGTCCATGGGAATCTCGACACATGAAGCCCATAATCAGGCACTCTCACGATGTTTATACTTCACCTTGACACCGCAAGGTACAAGAGGAAAATGATGAGATGAATTATAGGCTGGGTCGACCTGAGAGCCGAGGACATTAAAAACAATTACCGTCTTAACGGGAATTCGAACAATGACCATGGGGTCGAAAGGCTATCGTGCTAGCCACGTTTACTGCGTTACCACGGCTTCCATCATACCCCTGGAGAGTATAAAATGCTCTGACTGGCACTAACGTAAGCAGTACTTATGGGTGAAACATATTTCTTAACTTTATATCACTGAACTAATACTACAGCTGCTGCTGTTGCTACTGCTACTACTACGACTGAAAGCCAAAACCAAAACTAACAGCGAAACCGTCAGACAACTGCTGTTTGTTGATGATTGCTCTCTATATGCCAACTCAGCTTTCAGCTTTCTCATATGCCTGTGCCAACTTTGGGCTCAATATCAACTTGGAGAAGACTGTAGTTATGTACCAGCCAGCTCCAGGGTACAATCACACCGTGCCGAATATCAAGGTGAACGGTCATAGACTAAGTGTTGTGGACAAATTCACCTATCTTGGCAGCACTGTGTCACAAGCTGTCACAGTTGATAACGAAGTGAATGCAAGAATCTCCAAGGCCAGCACGGCCTTTGGCAGACTGTACAAGAATGTATGGGACAGAACTGGAATAAGCCTGCAAACAAAGCTAAAAGTCTATATAGCAGTTGTATTGTGCACACTGCTATATGCTTGTTGCTTGCTTGCTTGTGTTCGTTGGCTTGAGCTCCAACGCGAAGTCCTGTATGTCGGATGAAGGCATCCTGTTGTCCAACAACAGTGTGATGTCATACAGAACCTGAGGTTTGCGTGAGTATCCGTTGTCCCATGTCAGGCTTATTGGTGTGCAGACTGGTGGTTCCTCGCCGTACAGGCAGGCACTCTCCGACTTCGGAGGAATCGGCGATCCTACTGACTTTAGCCAGGACCCCGAAGGAACCTATTGCCCAGGACGCTCGACGAGGACGCGTCAATAGGTCTTGGCCAGTATATAACCCGGCCCTGGTGCCTTGGAAACACCTTTGTGTCCCGCTATATGCTTGTGAAACATGGACTATTTATCAGCGACATGCTAGGAAATTAAACCACTTCCACACAGTCTGCCTTAGGAAGCTATTGAAGATTAAATAGCAAGACAAGATCCCAGACACGGAAGTTCTAGAAAGAGCGTCCATGCCCAATATCCACACTCTACTAATGAAAAAATCAGATTCGCTGGGCTGGTCACTTAACTCGTATGCCAGATCACAAGCTCCCTAAACAAATTTTTTACGGCGAGCTGCGTTGTGGTAAACGCTCCCAACGCAGCAAGAGGAAACGCTTTAATGATACTCTGAAAACCTCACTGAAAGCTTTTGGAACTCATCTTGACACCTGGGAGACTGCTGCTAAAGACCGTAATTCGTGGCATACATCATTACATAAGGGTGCAGTCACTTGAGAAGCAACCAGGACTGCAAGAGCTGCGAAGAAAAGGCTGGACAGAAAAATCACTGCAGGAGATCTTCCTCCTGGAACGTCAAGCATTCTTTGCCTACATTGTCAAAGAACATTTCGAGCCAAAATAGCCTTATCAGCCATCTTAGAACTCACGGCTCCATACTTTCAACCCCTCTGGATGAAATGAATGGTCATCATCATTCTTGATGGATAAACAACAACAACAACAACTACGACTACTCTATGTTTATTACACGCTGCTGCTGATGATGGTGATGATGACGGTCAGGTAGATCATGGCGGCCCATTACTTCTCTGGCAAATGCGAAGATCCTCTTCGGTTATGGAGATGGTGGTGAAGGCTGGTAGGGGACTTAATGCATTGAGGGCGATGACAGCAACCGGGGTAGAGCAGAGAATGCTTTACAGGCTCTTTCAGTAGTTAATAATTTCAGTCATTGAGTATAGTTTGGGGCTGCTGACAGTATCAAAGAGCCAGCTTGAAAGGTTGGAGTGCATACAAAATGCGGCCATGCGGGTGATCCTGGGGTGCACAAAGGACACGCCAATTATATGCATGAGGCAAATCCTAGCGTTACCAAATTCTCAGCCATAAGCAGATGGAAAGGTTGAAAAGGATACAGAACGAAGCTATGCGTATTATTCTTGGTTGTACGAGAGATACAGCATGCAGAGCGATGCACTACCTTCTTGATTTTCCAACAATGGGGGACAGAATACAAATTTGCCGAGCACGTGCCTACCTCAGAGTCAACGCAAACACACAACATCCACTGCATAGAGCAATTAAGAAGGTAAAGGGTAGCAGGTTAAAAAGAAGAAAGTCGTGGATAGATCAAGCCGAAGACATTCTTCAGCAGGTTTGTTCACTTGAGGACTTAGAACCTGGCGAGGAGTGGGTACAAGTACCAACATTGTCCTGTACGTCCTTTTCAGTTTGCATCCAACTAGACAGGAAATGCAGACAAGAAAATCCAGTAGATGTGGAGGCAAAAGTACAGGCTCTGATCTTTGAGAATTCTTTAGAAGGTGATGCTGTCATTTACACAGATGGGTCGGGCGTTCGACAAGTGAAAAGTTCATGAGCCTTTTCAGGTCGGAGGGAGAATTGCGAGGGAAGAGTCTGGTGCTTTTGCTTTGACCAAAAGTAGTCTGACTATGGAAGTCATGGCAGTAAGTAAAGCAATAATATGGCTCGAGACACAGACATTCACTCGGGCATATGTCCTTAGTGACTCGCTGAGTATGCTCAGAAAGATAGAGATGGGGTGGACCCGAAGACAGTGGTTGCTGTCTCTGGAGCGGTCTCGGCTGAGATTAGTTTCATTTTCGTGCCAGGGCATGCGGGTGTACAAGGAAATGAGGAGGCTGATAGGCTTGCAGGTAAGGCTAAGGTGGAGGGCGGACGCGCCATGGACCAGGCTGACATCCTGAATGCTCTACGAGAAGTAAGACTTGTGCGAGAACAAGTGATGACTGCGAATCTACAACCATGGTCAGGCTGCGAGAACAGCAAGCTAAAAGAGGTGTGACCAAACAAGAGCGCTACGCAGGAAGCCAGAGAAGATTAATAAACCGACACAGAACTGGTATCGTGAGCGCTACACGCTTCGGGATGTGCTGAGGAGGGGATCCAAGCACTTATGGACTGAATGGTTCGATGTGCAATGAGGATGATCTGTCGACTAACTAAGCTACCAACAATGGCGGATAGGCATAGTGTCCTTCAAGCCAAATGGTAGCTGAGAGTTGCTGCAGATAGGGATCACCCCCTGCATGAAGCCATGGATATGGTCAAGGGTCATAGACTAAGACGAGGCAGGCCCTGGATGTAACAGGCGGAAATATCTATCGGTACGTTATGTGTGTGGTCTAGGGACCATCAATCGTGAAAAAGAGTGGGTTAGGGTACCGGCAGACAGGACGGACTAGCACAATATAATAGTAACGCTGGGTCGTGAATGCAGAGAATGCGCAGCGGGCCGCACAGTTTGAGGTACAACAACTGATCCAGAGTAACACACATCAAGGTGACATAGTGATCTATACTGATGGGTCAGTGGTGAGAAACAAACGGGGTGGTTGGGGTTTCATTGCGAAGGCTAATGGGCGATTCATGAAAAAAGGAGAGTCCAGGATATGAGGCTACGACCTCCAGCATGAGAATGGAAGTGGAAGCAGTCACAGCGGCATTCCTTTGGTTAGAGGAGACTACTGAAACACACATTGTCCTCATCACGGACTTAAGGAGTATGCCGAGCAAGGTGGAGACAAGAACGTTTCGTACGGAATGGCTCACTTCGCTTCAGAGGTCACAGATTGTGAGAATTGTATGGATATTTTGCCATGGCCATGCGGGAGTGCGGGGGAATGAACAGGCCGATAGGCTGGCAGGGAGTGCGCCTTCTGGTGGTAGATTACCAATGGACAAAGGAGAGGTGGTCGTGCGCCTGTGGTGGAGAAGGTTGAGGAACAGATTGAGAAACCATATATGGAAAGAATGATATTGTGGGGGATTGGAAAGGGTTCTGATGGAATCTCAAAAATGAGAGTGAAGACCAGAAGAACTTTCAATCAAATAGTGGTGGGAACGATTAGCAGTGTCACCCTTCGCTGACTGCTGAACGAGGGGTCGGAACACGTATGGGAATGTCCTGAGTGCTGTGATGTCAGTTCTTAGCTCAACTCCACTCAACAGTGTAAATTATAATATTGATAGAAGTGACATTGTCAGAAGTGGCTGGCCGAGTGACTAGAACGCCGGATTCTCCTTCGGGAGACTCCTCGGTAAAGTGTGGGATTTTTTTCTATCGGGGCCAGAAAGATAATCCTAACCTGCATAGTTCGCGGCGACTGCACTAGCCAGGCGACCAAAATTCCTAAGGCTCAAAGACCCCTCTGCCATACACCGCAAGATACTATATTGGCAGTAAATGACAGTTGACAGCGACATATAGAAGAGTGTGGTGAAAGCTATTTATAACGCAACTCAGCCAGTCTTGGGCAATGTAACACAGTAAATCAGTCAGTGTTAAACTGATTCCCAATATTGCTAGCAATGCCTACAGTTCGGTTCACGCAGTGGATCAATTCTGTCTATGTGTTTGTTGATTGGGGCATGGCCCGTTCTCAAGTAGAGAATTAGACTGGTTTCTTCTCGTTAGTAGTTTAATTAAGTCCTGGGGGTTAGGTTTCCCTTGATGTTTGAAGAGTGAATGGTCTGTTTATGTGAAATGTTGGTTTTGCAGTTCTTGTCTCTGTGAGCATCTATTCGTAGGTTTGTTGCGCAGTGCTTGATGGAAACTGAAGTAGTGCTGCTTCCCTTTTGGATAATTTAACAGCCTTGTTGCATGTTTTAAAACAATTCTGTCATGTCCCAGGACACCACTGGAGAGTGGCTTCAATGCTAAAGGAAGGGAATAGTTGATAAATTAATTTACTAGTTTTATTCAATCTAGGAGACAATCTGTTTACTAAGTCTTGAAATGCTGATTAGGAGTCTCACATTAAAACAGTTTCTTTGCGTGGAATGGTGCCACTTTTAAAATAAAAAGTTATTCAACGAGAGCCTTTTATAGTGCTGTTATTTTTGCTACTTGGAGCATTTTTCTCTGCAAGGAGCCAAAGATGCATGGGGATGGTCTTCAGATGTAGGTATTCCATGCTATTGATTCTTAAAAATGTAATGGTAGTACTCAGAACTACCTTCAAACCTGTAAAGAGATCTGTAAATGAAAGAGGAAAATAAAGGTTTTTATGGCACTTGGTAGGTGATGTGGTGAGTTCGAAACACACCTGCGGTTGATTTGGCAGCAGACCATCTTGCGTTGGTGTTTTAATGAAATGGTATGGATGCCGGTTGTTCAGAAAGTAATGGCAAACTACTTAACGTAAAATTGCCCAGGGATCACGAACAGGCATAAAAAATGCTGGGGTTGACTGCTACGTCCTGTAAAGGAAATGCAACTTATGGTGATGTGGTCAGTATAAGACCTTTACTTCCTAAGACATGTACTTGTTAGTTGCATATCCTCTACAGGACGTTGCAGTCAACATCAACATTTTTTTGCTGTTGTGATCTATTGGCAAGTTTACTTTCAGTAGTTTGCCATTGCTTTCTGAATGACCAGCACAAATATCATTTTCATAAAAAACCAACGCAACACGGTCCACTGCCAAATCGCGCACAGCTGTGTTTTGACCATAGGTATGTGGGATCATGAACTGCGCCTGTAACCCCTTCGCCATGGAGTCTGGTTTACTGGTACCAAAGCAGGTGTGCATGGCTGAATGGATAAGAACGCACGTTCTTAAACATCCGGTGTGCTGATGCCGAGGTAAGCGGTTCAACCCCTACACCGGACAGCTGGACTAAAATGTTGACCTGTCGTCCTTGACTTGGGGAGGTTAATTACAAGTACCCCTGAAGTCAGAGTGGGTTCGCCGGATGGCGAGGGACACTGTAATAGGGAAAGCTAACCCACACGCAAAATTCAGTGCATCACGAATATAAATAGTGTGTATGGACTACGCTTGGGTTCAAGCGAGCGAGTGCAAAAAATACAAAACAAAAAACTAGTATCGAATTTTTAAACCTGTAAAAAGATCTGTTAAAGTAAAATATAAAGTAATGGTGCCTCTAACACGCCTTAAGGTGCATGGGCATGTGGTGTTAGTCCCATATTTGTATAGATCAATGGGTACTCGGTGGGATTGTATGGTCAGTGTCATGGTGGTTGCCTTTACTTCCCAAGAATTTCCTGGTACCAATTTTAGGTTGGCCGGCTCCATGGCCGAGGGGTTAGCAGCTTTCTCCGCTAACCCCGAATACTCTCGTCACGTGACGCGACGAGAATTAGCAGTGGTTCGAATTGCAAAAGTGACTTATGAGAGTATGGAGCCGGTCGCTCAGAAAGTCGTGGCGTGCTGATGAGCGTAATCTAGCCTAGGAATCAACATACAGCTGAAAGATGCTGGTGTTGACCGCAATATCCTGAAACAGGATGGAAACGCGGGGAAAAAAAAAAAAAAAAAAAAAAAAAAAATTTTAGGTTGAGTCGATCTGGGATCCGAGGTCATTGTTTAGTCATTTGCTTGCTTGTGTTCGCTGGCTGTGAACTCCAGTGTGAAGTCCTGTATGCCGGATGAAGACATCCTGTTGTCCAACATCACTGTGATGTTATACAGGACCTGAGGTTTGCGTGAGTATCAACGATCCTACTGACTTCAGCCAGGACCCCGAAGGGTCCTGTTGCCCAGGACTCTCGGCGAGGACACGACAACAGGTCTTGGCCAGTATATAACCCAGCCCTGGTGCCTTGGAAACACCTCTGTGCCCCGTTTAGTCATTTGAATCCTCCTCAATGCAGATCAAACCCATGCCTGCTGGGTTGGCAGGTGAGCTACTAGCCACATTGCTACTGCCACTCCCATGAGTCATCTGGGCCAAGTCCAGCAGCCCAGCTGCAGTGAGGGCAAAATGCAACCCAATGTCTTTTATACTGATTGAGTTTGATAGGAGAATAAAGACAAGACAAAACAAAAAAAAAAAACACAGAAAGGTAATAAAGAATAAACAACCATCTCTACATTCCAAGCCGGCTCCATGGTGAAGGGTGTTACAGACGCAGTTCGTTAAATGCACATACCGCGTTCGAAACACAGCTGCGGGTGATTTGGCAGCAGACCGCCTTGCATTGGTTTTTACGAAATGGTATGGGTGCCGGTCATTCAGAAAGCGATGGCAAACTACTCAACGTAAAATTGCCAAGAGATGACAACAGCAAAAAATGCATGTGTTGACTGCGACGTCTTGTAAAGGGTATGCAACTAACTTTAATAACTTCCAATGGAGTCGAGGTGGGATAGTGGGTGAACCTCAAGACAATGGTCCACAGCATTTCCCAGCAGAGGCAGGATGACATTTTACGACCAGTACGTATCTGGGGTTGACCCAGCCATGGTGGGTGCCAGACAATTTTAAGAATATTGGGAACTGTCTGACAAGGAAAGGTGGCGAGGAAGGGAACTGATTAATCATCTCATAATTCTATGATCTAGATTATGTGAAAGCCTAACACTTTACACCCAGTGGCAGCAATGGGACTATGTTTACCTCTACTCCTATGAAGACAAAATAATAATTTAAAAAAAACAATAACAACAGGACAATTTAAATTTTTATTGCTTTCAACCATAGAACATTCTTTCATGTACCAATTCCGGTTATACATTTTCAAAAACTCTCATAAAATAAACATTTAAAACATTAAGTATGGTACAGTTTAGATAAATATATAAATTTATAGTTGTAAAGTGTTAGTTATATAAATTTACAATATTTGTACAATGTTTAACTTCTAAAGATGAATGAAACACATTATGTGACAGTGGGATTTCGATTAACTGGTGATATTCTACAAGCTTATATGGTGACACATATTCATAAATACACTTTGATTTTCAACAAACAAAAAAAGAAAATGAAGTGCTGTGTATGTTTATTTACAAGGTATTCAAGTCGCATGGTTAATGTTACAAACAAACATAAATTCCATAATAAAACATTTGTATAGTTGACTGACATTTCCAGTCGCCAGACATTTTCATCACACACTACAATGTTATTTTACAAATGACATAAAATTATGTAAAAATTGCTATGTAAGACTGAACACATAAGTATTTACCTGGAGTGCAATAATTTTAACTCTAAACAACAAATATACTAATGCTAACATTACTTGATAGTAGCCAAAAAAAAATACCACAATTACTCACTACCTTCATCATTACTAATCGGACAGTTTATAAAAAACACAATGCATGTGTAGGTAATGACAAGGAAATAATGCATACAGCAAAGGAATACAAACCATATTTAACTGTAACATTATAATAAAAGCTTGTAACATAGTAACATAAATATATGATAATATAGTCGCATTAAAATTATCAAGCAAATTGCCAATTAAGAAAAAAACAAAGGCCACATGAAAACATCAGTACTCACATTTCATCATCCAATCAGGCAACCAACATGGAATTAAAGCTCACTGACAAAGTTGCTATTCAATATATTTACATAGTAATTACCATTTGGCTAATTTAACCTAACTTCCCACCATACAACTGGCATAATGTGACTTCAAATATAAACATTCACAAAGTAAGTGTTAGTTTGATAGGTGATCCTCGGCAAAATATGCTAAAAAAATTAAGTGAGAAATATACAATGTGTAAATGTTGTTGACAAAACAAAATTGCCATATTTGACACAGAATGGAGCTTTATCACTGTTAACGAGTTTCAAAGATTGATGACATACTTAACATTAATGTAATGTTATTGTTCGGCAAGGAATTGTGCGAACCACATGATCAAACTAGGAAGTGGCAGTAGCGCAGTGGCCAGCATGTTTGCCTGCCTGCCTGCCCAGTGGTCACTGGTTTGAATTCGGATCGAGGTAGATTAAAAAAAAAATGGTTCAGGGCTTCCATATCGACTCAGCCTAAAACCGGCCTGGGAAATAAAGGCGGGCAGTGAGAGTGACCACCCCTCCCACTGAGTGCTGATTGGTCTATACAAATATGGGGTTAACACCATCTGCTCACTAATGTTTGCATATCCTTTACAGGACATTACTGTCAACATCAGCATCTATCAGCTGATTGTTGATTTCTTGGCAAGATTACGCTCAGTAGTTTGCCATTGCTTTCTGAGCGACCGGCTCACATTCCCCTAAGTTACCGTAGCGGTTAGAACCGCTACTGATTCTCGCTGTCATCACGTTACTCATGACAGTATACGAGATTACGGAGAAAGTCGCTAACCTCTAAACCAGGGAGACCAGCACCTGCTCACTACACAAGCATATAAAACAATCCTTTCCTGTTCTTGTCATGACCAAACCAGCAACTCTCTGCATGTTTCTCTGCTGGCAAGTGTGGTCCCCACATTTTTCTTTATATGCTTGAAATCTGTCTTATCTGCAATTTGTCTCTTTATTGAAATTTGTCTATATCTGCAATGTTGTCTCTTTATTGAAATTTGTCTATATCTGCAATGTTGTCTCTTGTATGAAATGTGTCTATATCTGCAATGTTGTCTCTTGTATGAAATGTGTCTATATCTGCAATGTTGTCTCTTGTGTGAAATTTGTCTATATCTGCAATGTTGTCTCTTGTGTGAAATTTGTCTATATCTGCAATGTTGTCTCTTGTGTCAACTTCACTGTCTTGTTTAGTTCACACAGCGGTCCATAGAGTTTATCTTCCACTGTTGTCTCTCTAGGCCAGAAGGTTTGCCTAGATATGTCGTATTTTGGGCAGTCTTGGAGTATGTGCTCTGCTGTCTGCGGCGCCAATCCACATGTGCACATGGTTGTTTCACCAATCTTGAATTTTGTATACATGTGGTTGCGTAATCTATTGTGTCCTGTTCTGAGGCGCACAAAAATAAATTTTTCTAGTAGGTCCATAAAATGGTAATCGTCTTGAGCTGTGTGGTCCCCAACTGTTTGCTAACGTATTTATTTATTCCCTTACTCTCCTATGGAAGCTGTGGTTGGGCAGTGGCTAGCACACTTGCTTGCCAGTCTAATGGTTGTGGGTTTAAATCCTCGAGTCAGGAAATCTTGAATAGACCACAGCCCTGGGGTTGATTCAACCTCATAAAAGATAATTTTCTGTGACTTTACTAGCCAGGCAGCCTTAATTCCTCAGTCTCAAGACCCCGCTGTCCTACACCCTAAGGTACTATAGGCAGTAATGACAGTACCACATCACATCACACACTGAGAACCCATGGGTATAAAAATATGGGCCTAGCCTCTTATCCCCAAAGCTGCAGTTCCGCAGTGTTTAGCTTGGTCGTCTGCTAATCTGGTGGTGCTAATCTCTACGGAGGTCAATTGTAAAAATAATTTACCTGGGATGCCAGGTCTAATCAGCTTAAAATGGGTACCATAAATGTCCTTGAAGTAACGACAACCTGTGTGATATTGAAAACATCACCCATCCGGTGTCAATTGGTCTATACAAAATATGGAGTCAGCAGCATGCATCTAATACTCTCCAAGGGATGTAAACGAGTCCTTTAATCTATTGTTTCACCACAACCCAAAATGCAGCAGTCAAGTTGATAGCGAACTATTCTGGTGGTGTCATGAGCACAGTCAGATGCTTGTTCGACACCTGGACTCATCACTGGATAAAGTGAAGGTAAGACTGACAAACTGCTCCAGGACAGTGTATTATTATTTATTATAACTACAAATGCCACAATGTGTAGACACCGGACTTTTATCATGGATAATGCATGGTTGAAATGACATTTTATTTTGTAACCGTATGTAACAAGTTATGTGATCATAACTGTGAGTGAATGTATCATAATCTTTCCCTTCTGTGTATGCATTGGTCATAATAAAAACACAAAACAACAAAAATAAGTAATGTTTAGTTGAAAAACACAGGTCAACTTAAATATGCAAAGTATACAACATTCTTAATCAAATGAAAAATGGCAACACCCCGGGTGCAGACATCACAATTGAAATGATAAATGTTTAGAAGAGTAAGGTATGGACCAAGTTACTAGATTGTTAAACAATATGGTGATATTCTCAGTGACTTATGTAAATCACTGTTTATCGCAATTCTGAAAATGTTAGGAGCCTTGGAATGCGATCAACATTGAACAATCAGCATAATGAGCCACATCATGAAGGACTAAGGATCGTCATGCAAAGAGTTAGAAAGAGAATTCACTCCGAAATAGGAGAAGAACAATGTGGGTTCGTAGTTCAGTATAGTAAATGCTGTATAATTGCTGAGAATATTAATTGGATGTTCTATAGAAGTAAACTAAGACCTACATCTCTGCTTTCTGACTACACAAAGGCTTTCAATAAACTAAGACATGTCAACACTGATGGCAAAGACCTTGGACTTGTAAAGAACATATATTGGAAAAAACAAGCGGCCATTAAAGATTGATAATGAAGTAGGTCAATATTAGCCTATTAAGAGAGTCGTGCGACAAGGATGTGTAATGTCTCCAGATCTTTTGTTTTCCTATACACGACGAAACCGAGGTCCCTGTTTAATAATTTGAATCCAAATCATTCTCATAATATTCAGGAAATTATCTGGCAAAATAAAGTGATGAGATTTGAAAAGCTAGAGAAGTTTCCCACGAACAGAAGTCATAGCATACAAATCTCTTATGTAGATGTGGAGTTCAAGGGGTAACCTCAACATTAACTTCCCAAATAAATGTTTATAAACAGTCATATTTATTGCTGAGTGGCATACTAATTAAACGTAATGCTAATGTTCAGACTAAATAACAGAACATGACACCTAAGCATAAAAAAGGGAAACATGTGAAAGCTTGAAACCAAATCACTGATACAACATATGTAAGAATTAATACAACATACATATATCATTAACAAATAAGTATAGGCTGAACTCGTAATCACACTATTGCTGTCAGGGATTCCCCGATATTCTCCATGATAAATACGAGTATATCGTTGATCATGAAAGTTCAATGATAGTTCCCTTGTATGAATACAAGAGAATCTGGCTCTATTCAAAGACACTTGCATAAACTAACATGAACTGAACGTTGCTTGAAATTTAGTTCATTCTAACTAGTATAACTCTTCGCTGGCTGTTGAACGAGGGGACGGAGCACGCATGGGAATGTCCTGAGTGCAGTGATGTCGGTTCTTGACTCAACTCAACTCATTCTAACTGAAAGACCCCAATACTCCTATAAATATTAAGATGAGTATTAAGTACTCTATTAAACTATTCTCCTGCATGAAACACAGTGCTTTTATAGCACTAGGAAATTTGTGGCACTCAAAATCAATGAAGCCCAGAACCAAACTTAGAGTATTTAACTCTTATGTTAAATCAGTGTGCTGTATAGATCAGAAAATGGAGAACAACTATACCAGTTATTAATAAACTACAAACATTCCCACAGACAGCAAGAGAAAGACACCCAGAGTCATGACCCAGGTAGGCCTGCCCTAAGGAAGATAAAGAGCTGAAACATTCCTGGAAGGGGGACCTCTTCTGCCAATCAAAAGCCTCTTGTCATGCTTGCTTTGCGGTGGATTTTTTATCACTACAAATAATCATTAATTAGTGCCTGCGTAGAACAGGACTAAAATTTTACGACAGAGTCCTTAATGTTCAGCATTGGGAAAGAACCAGACAGATTCCAGTGAATCAAGAGGTGAAAGAAGACACTAGCCCTAGATAGGATATAAACTGAGATTTCCATCTGATGCTGGGGATGTGGACTGGACATTTAGTTTTCTCAGACAAGGGGGAACAGCCTGGAGGTCCAGTTTGCATGGCCTACATGTTAAAAATCCCACGACAGAATTAGAAACAATCAGGCCATTGTGCTACTGCCCAGGCTGAGTTTCAAAATGAGACAATCTACCGCCACAAGATTGTTATAGCATCTGTGATTCTGGCATATGCCATCTGGATCCTTGCTGGTACTATGGCAGTTTGTGACTGTGTTGAGATCCTCCTTGTCTAATTGATGGAAGGAGCTGGAGCACTTTATGGAGCTATCTATGTGCATTGAAAGTGATCCTTACCAAACCCTACCAGACTAAACCAGACCAGACTGGAGCAAGCCAACCAATTGTATTTGCCAGTATACCTGCAAAAATACCCACAAATGTAGAAAGTCCTACCTACAATTTAAGACCTGGGATGGCCTAGCTTTAGTGCAGTTGCTTACCAATACAGTAGTCAGAGGTTCAATAACCAGCAGTGGCAGGAGTCTTATAACCAGAACAGCTTTGATATCAACAGATTTCAGTGAAACTTTCTCAATGTAAATCAGTGATCATATATCTTTTCCCCATAAAAGAAGGTGACAGAGAAGAAGCACACTTCAATTCATATAATCTAAATATTTACAAGTATATGGTAAACATTAGTATACTGTATATAATGTGGAGATCACTAAAGGTATAGTTTGTAAATGAATTTCAGCACTAACGACCTAGAATCAAGTAAATACTGGAAAGGAATAGCAACTATCAATAAGCAATTGTATAGCAATAAAAAAAATAACAAGTACAAATGATCAGACATGGGTTAAATACAATTATCTGTTAAATGACAATGAAGTTAATCCTTATTTTTAATACATTCATGGATGCATAATATGGTTTTATTTAATGTCATTATTAATCTTATCACAGGCATCACATATTTCGATTACTCATTTTTTAACCATGAACCTATAGATCATCCATAGATTTCGAAACAACCCAACAAATTTCATATGTATCATCTTCATGATTATTATAGCGCATCAGTCTCATAATCACATAATAATGTATCATCTTTAATTCTTTTAAAGGCTGGTTGGCACCTTACCATCTTGACAGAGGATAGTTTGTTACATTGTGCTTCAAAAATGGCATATTAACTACAACCAATAGCAGGAGCGAATGTGACTGATCAGACTAACTGACGCGGTAAATGCTCATCCAAATACTTGTGCTTGTTATTAACTGCTGTTTGTTAATCCTATCAGGTGCATGCATTACCCATTTGCATAATTTGGTTTTACTTAATGTAGTTATTAATCCTATGACAGACATCATATAGTTTGATTGCACCATTACCCATTTTGATTATATTCATTTGTTATAATTTACTTAATGCCATTCAAACGTTGCATTTCTATGATCATCTATCTCAATTTTGTGTAATTTCTGTCTATTGTGTCATGAATGTCTCAGTTTTATTGCAGTTATAGTTGTGTGAATGTTTCTGTCTATTTTTTCTGGCCAAAATTTTAACAGCCAAATGTCAGATGTTTCTCGTACTTGGCTGTTTCTGTGTGGTGAGTTGTATAACTGCTGTTTCTCCCTCCTAGTCAGGCATCTGATATCTATAACTACAGAGCTCAGCAATAACATAATTGTTAAAGGACGCAGAAGTTAACATTATTACAGGACAGTAGTAACATTATAGGACACAGTAGTAACCTTATTACAAAACACATTAGTAACATTATTACAGGACAGTAGTAACATTACAGGACACAGTAGTAACATTATTACAGGACAGTAGTAACATTATTACAGGACATTAGTAAAATTATTACAGGACAGTAGTAACATTACAGGACACAGTAGTAACATTATTACAGGACATTAGTAACATTATTACAGGACACAGTTATAACATTATTACAGGACACAGTTGTAACATTATTACAGGACATTAGTAACATTATTACAGGACACAGTAGTAACATTATTACAGGACACAGTAGTAACATTATTACAGGACACAGTAGTAACATTATTACAGGACACAGTACGAATATTATTACAATACAAAGTAGTAACATTATTACAGGACACAGTAGTAACATTATTACAGGACACAGTACGAATATTATTACAATACAAAGTAGTAACATTATTACAGGACACAGTTGTAACATTATTACAGGACACAGTTGTAACATTATTACAGGATACAGCAGTAACATTATTACAGGACACAGTAGTAACATTATTACAGGACACAGTTGTAACATTATTACAGGACACAGTAGTAACATTATTACAGGACACAGTACGAATATTATTACAATACAAAGTAGTAACATTATTTATTATAGGACACAGCAGTAACATTATTACAGGACACATTTGTAACATTATTACAGGACACAGTACGAATATTATTACAATACAAAGTAGTAACATTATTATAGGACACAGCAGTAACATTATTACAGGACACAGTTGTAACATTATTACAGGACACAGTACGAATATTATTACAATACAAAGTAGTAACATTATTATAGGACACAGCAGTAACATTATTACAGGACACAGTTGTAACATTACAGGACACAGTACGAATATTATTACAATACAAAGTAGTAACATTATTATAGGACACAGCAGTAACATTATTACAGGACACAGTAGTAACATTATTACAGGACACAGTAGTAACATTATTACAGGACACAGTTGTAACATTAATACAGGACACAGTTGTAACATTATTACAGGACACAGTAGTAACATTATTACAGGACACAGTAGTAACATTATTACAGGACACAGTAGTAACATTATTACAGGACACAGTAGTAACATTATTACAGGACACAGTTGTAACATTACAGGACACAGTACGAATATTATTACAATACAAAGTAGTAACATTATTATAGGACACAGCAGTAACATTATTACAGGACACAGTAGTAACATTATTACAGGACACAGTAGTAACATTATTACAGGACACAGTAGTAACATTATTACAGGACACAGTAGTAACATTATTACAGGACACAGCAGTAACATTATTACAGGACACAGTAGTAACATTATTACAGGACACAGTTGTAACATTACAGGACACAGTACGAATATTATTACAATACAAAGTAGTAACATTATTATAGGACACAGCAGTAACATTATTACAGGACACAGTAGTAACATTATTACAGGACACAGTAGTAACATTATTACAGGACACAGCAGTAACATTATTACAGGACACAGTAGTAACATTATTACAGGACACAGTTGTAACATTACAGGACACAGTACGAATATTATTACATACAAAGTAGTAAACATTATTATAGGACACAGCAGTAACATTATTACAGGACACAGTTGTAACATTACAGGACACAGTACGAATATTATTACAATACAAAGTAGTAAACATTATTATAGGACACAGCAGTAACATTATTACAGGACACAGTAGTAAACATTATTACAGGACACAGTAGTAACATTATTACAGGACACAGTTGTAACATTAATACAGGACACAGTTGTAACATTATTACAGGACACAGTAGTAACATTATTACAGGACACAGTAGTAACATTATTACAGGACACAGTTGTAACATTATTACAGGACACAGTTGTAACATTATTACAGGACACAGCAGTAACATTATTACAGGACACAGTTGTAACATTATTACAGGACACAGTACGAATATTATTACAATACAAAGTAGTAACATTATTATAGGACACAGCAGTAACATTATTACAGGACACAGTTGTAACATTGAAGTGGTTGAAGTGCTACGGTCATGAACATGGAGGATAGGCAGTGAAACGGTTAAGGCCTCTGGAGTGTTTATGCTCGTGGCCACTGTTTGCATTCGCATTTTCCTCATGTTAGACTGGTAGTTTATGGTTCCGTTGCCCTGTTACTGAGTTGAGTGCATGGCGCCACTTGTGACGAGCTGTGAATTTCGTGTGAAATGCTTTTAAATCTGCACAAGTTTGTGGAGCGTGAACTGCATGTTCAGAGCAATGGCGGCTGGCTTTGTCCCAAAATTGACAGGTTTTTGTGCCTTATGCAGAAATGTGTGGCTGCTGGTCTTCTGGTTGACTGCTGCTTCCTTTGATGATGAACTGTGTTTTGTTGAGGACTTTTGTTTTGGCATTCTGGAGACAGCATTATGTATAGTGTAATGTTTTTTTACTTCTGTCCGAGGTGTTGTGGCATGACATGCATACTCGGAAAATGGCGTGGCTGGCTAGAAAACATCTAGAAACGGAACACCAACATCTAGAAACATCGAGACTGTGTAGGTGAACATCTGGTTGGGAAAGTGACTGCCACTTCCATCAAGGATGAATGTTTTGTGGAGGATTTTTGTGGTGATATTCTGGTGGCGGCATTATGCACAGTGTGTCTGAGCAGGCTGTTGTTTGTCGAGACTCCTGTCTTTTCCACTTTTCACAAGGGCAATGAGGAACATTTTACAGGAACGGAGCATAATGGGGACGACTCGTTGCTGTGATGTTGGAACCGCGACTGAACTCAACTGAACAGTAGTAACATTATTATAGGACACAGTAGTAACATTATTATAGGACACAGTAGTAACAAAACGGTTTCAGAACACAGTGATGACGTAACTGGTACACGATGCAGCTTCACAAGCAAGCATTACATGGCATATTGAAATGTTTCTACATAACACAGTAAAAACATAATTGTTGCATGACACAGTTAATAGCAGCTGTAACATGACATACAACAGTAACATAACTGTAACATGATACAGTCATTGATACTATTTTATACATAACTGTCACATGATACAGTAATGGATACTATTTTATCTACTGAGGTGACCATCTCCCTTTCTCACTTTAAGTCGCTGGTACCAAATTTCTAAATGATGAGTCAACTCTAGAGCTCTCTCCTGTCAAAGATTACACATTTCTAAATGATGAGTCAACTCTAGAGCTCTCTCCTGTCAAAGATTACACATTTCTAAATGATGAGTCAACTCTAGAGCTCTCTCCTGTCAAAGATTACACATTTCTAAATGATGAGCAACTCTAGAGCTCTCTCCTGTCAAAGATTACAAATGACCTGCTGCCAAACCACAGAATGCTAACAGGTAAATAACTGTCTGTTCAATATTGAAAACATACCATGAATTGTTTGTTACATAGTAAAAATAATAAATTACATTATGAAATGCAATATGAAGTTAGCTACTTGTAGAAATATAACATATAATGTTCTGCTTGGTATGTAACAAATATATAACACTATCTGCTTATTGAAATATAACAAGAAATTATGCACTAGTAGTCATCTACTATCCCTGAGATTAATTGCTGAAACACTAAAAATTTCTACATTAATAACTGAATGAAAGAATTCTTCTATTCTCAACATCATAAAGTGTCCTGAATGAAAGAATTCTACTTTTCTGATCATCATCATAAAGTGTCCTGCCAGCTGGTGTAAGCGTTCATGTCTCTCCACAGATCTTGGTCTTTGGTGTTCTGAATCAACTCTTCTGATGATATTCCTCAAAGCTACCATCTCAGTCCGTCCAGCTCTACTATTCTACTTTTTAATAATCTGGTACATCTACTTACACCCAAGAGATGAAAAATTGCCATCATGTGGACGAAAATAGTTGGGGGTTAGTCAAGAAAATAATCATAACCTGCTGCCATAGAGGAATAGACAACTAACACAGAACTGGCGCCGTCAGTCGCCAAACGCTGAGGGAGATACTGAGGAGGGGATCTGAGCACTTATGGAATGAATGGTTCGATGTGCAGTGAGGATACTCTAATGACTAACTGAGTGACTGACTAACTAACAAGCCAGTTCACAATAAATGGATGACCAGATGGGCTTGCCAGCTCCCAGATGGATTGTCCTGGGTAGGGAAGCTGGGTATGAACTGGCTCCTGCGGAAGTAAAGAGGCAGAAGACAACGAATAGGTCACTTTAAACTGATTAACTTGATGATGTGGGTACTAGATGGTTGTTTGTATGATGTGGGTACTAGATGGTTGTTTGTATGATGTGGGTACTAGGTGGTTGTTTGTATGATGTGGGTACTAGGTGGTTGTTTGTATGATGTGGGTACTAGGTGAATGTATGATGTGTGTATTAGGTGATTGTATGATGTGGGTACTAGATGGTTGTTTGAATGATGTGGGTACTAGATGATTGTTTGTATGATGTGGGTACTAGGTGGTTGGTTGTATGATGTGGGTACTAGGTGGTTGTTTGTATGATGTGGGTACTAGGTGAATGTATGATGTGTGTATTAGGTGATTGTATGATGTGGGTACTAGATGGTTGTTTGAATGATGTGGGTACTAGATGGTTGTTTGTATGATGTGGGTACTAGATGGTTGTTTGTATGATGTGGGTACTAGGTGGTTGTTTGTATGATGTGGGTACTAGATGGTTGTTTGTATGATGTGGGTACTAGGTGGTTGTTTGTATGATGTGGGTACTAGATGGTTGTTTGTATGATGTGGGTACTAGATGGTTGTTTGAATGATGTGGGTACTAGATGATTGTTTGTATGATGTGGGTACTAGGTGGTTGTTTGTATGATGTGGGTACTAGGTGGTTGTTTGTATGATGTGGGTACTAGGTGAATGTATGATGTGTGTATTAGGTGATTGTATGATGTGGGTACTAGATGGTTGTTTGAATGATGTGGGTACTAGATGGTTGTTTGTATGATGTGGGTACTAGATGGTTGTTTGTATGATGTGGGTACTAGATGGTTGTTTGTATGATGTGGGTACTAGATGGTTGTTTGTATGATGTGGGTACTAGGTGGTTGTTTGTATGATGTGGGTACTAGATGGTTGTTTGTATGATGTGGGTACTAGATGATTGTATGATGTGGGTACTAGATGGTTGTTTGTATGATGTGGGTACTAGGTGATTGTATGATGTGGGTACTAGGTGATTGTATGATGTGGGTACTAGATGGTTGTTTGTATGATGTGGGTACTAGATGGTTGTTTGTATGATGTGGGTACTAGATGGTTGTTTGTATGATGTGGGTACTAGATGGTTGTTTGTATGATGTGGGTACTAGATGGTTGTTTGTATGATGTGGGTACTAGGTGATTGTATGATGTGGGGTACTAGATGGTTGTTTGTATGATGTGGGTACTAGATGGTTGTTTGTATGATGTGGGTACTAGATGGTTGTTTGTATGATGTGGGTACTAGGTGATTGTATGATGTGGGTACTAGATGGTTGTTTGTATGATGTGGGTACTAGATGGTTGTTTGTATGATGTGGGTACTAGATGGTTGTTTGAATGATGTGGGTACTAGATGGTTGTTTGTATGATGTGGGTACTAGATGGTTGTTTGTATGATGTGGGTACTAGGTGGTTGTTTGTATGATGTGGGTACTAGATGGTTGTTTGTATGATGTGGGTACTAGGTGATTGTATGATGTGGGTACTAGATGGTTGTTTGTATGATGTGGGTACTAGGTGATTGTATGATGTGGGTACTAGGTGATTGTATGATGTGGGTACTAGATGGTTGTTTGTATGATGTGGGTACTAGGTGATTGTATGATGTGGGTACTAGATGGTTGTTTGTATGAAGTGGGTACTAGGTGATTGTATGATGTGGGTACTAGATGGTTGTTTGTATGATGTGGGTACTAGGTGATTGTATGATGTGGGTACTAGATGGTTGTTTGTATGATGTGGGGTACTAGGTGATTGTATGATGTGGTACTAGGTGATTGTATGATGTGGGGTACTAAATGTTTGTTTGTATGATGTGGGGTCTAGGTGACTGTATGATGTGGGTACTAGGTGATTGTATGATGTGGGTACTAGATGGTTGTTTGTATGATGTGGGTACTAAGTGATTGGTATGTGTGGGTACTAGATGGTTGTTTGTATGATGTGGGACTAGATGGTTGTTGTATGATGTGGGTACTAGATGGTTGTTTGTATGATGTGGGTACTAGATGGTTGTTTGTATGATGTGGGTAATTAGATGGTTGTTTGTATGATGTGGGTACTAGATGGTTGTTTGTATCATGTTGGGTACTGGGTGGTTGTTTGTATGATGTGGGTACTAATGGTTATTTGTATGATGTTGGTACTAGATGGTTGTTTGAATGATGTGGGTACTAGATGGTTGGTTGTATGATGGGTACTACTAGGTGGTTGTTTTGTATGATGTGGGTACTAGATGTTGTTTGTATGATGTGGGTACATAGTGGTTGTTGTATGATGTGGGTACTAGATGGTTGTTTGTATGATGTGGGTGCTAGATGGTTGTTGTATCATGTGGGTACGGGTAGGTGTTTGTATGATGTGGGTACTGAGATGGTTTTTGTTGATGTGGGTACTAGATGGTTGTATTGAATGATGTGGGGTATAGATGGTTGTTTTGTATGATTGGGTAATCGATGGTGTTGTTTGTATGATGTGGGTACTAGATGGTTGTTTGTATGATGTGGGTACTAGATGTTTGTTTGAATGATGTGGGTAATAGATGGTTGTTTGTATGATGTGGGGTACTAGATGGTTGTTTGTATGATGTGGGTACTAGGTGGTTGTTTGTATGATGTGGGTACTAGATGGTTGTTTGTATGATGTGGGTACTAGGTGGTTGTTTGTATGATGTGGGTACTAGATGGTTGTTTGTATGATGTGGGTACTAGATGGTTGTTTGTATCATGTGGGTACTGGGTGGTTGTTTGTATGATGTGGGTACTAGATGGTTGTTTGTATGATGTGGGTACTAGATGGTTGTTTGTATGATGTGGGTACTAGGTGAATGTATGATGTGTGTATTAGGTGATTGTATGATGTGGGTACTAGATGGTTGTATGATGTGGGTACTAGGTGGTTGTTTGTATGATGTAGGTATTAGGTGATTGTATGATGTGGGTACTAGGTGATTGTTTGTATGATGTGGGTACTAGGTGATTGTATGATGTGGGTATTAGGTGATTGTATGATGTGGGTATTAGGTGATTGTATGATGTGGGTACTAGATGGTTGTTTGAATGATGTGGGTACTAGGTGAATGTATGATGTGTGTATTAGGTGATTGTATGATGTGGGTATTAGGTGATTGTATGATGTGGGTACTATGGGGTTGTTTGTATGATGTGGGTATTAGGTGATTGTATGATGTGGGTACTAGGTGATTGTTTGTATGATGTGGGTACTAGGTGATTGTATGATGTGGGTACTAGGTGATTGTATGATGTGGGTACTAGGTGATTGTATGATGTGGGTACTATGGGGTTGTTTGTATGATGTGGATATTAGGTGATTGTATGATGTGAGTACTGGGTGATTGTATGATGTGGGTACTAGGTGATTGCATGATGTGGGTACTAGGTGATTGTATGATGTGGGTACTATGGGGTTGTTTGTATGATGTGGGTATTAGGTGATTGTATGATGTGAGTACTGGGTGATTGTTTGTATGATGTGGGTACTAGGTGATTGTTTGTATGATGTGGGTACTAGATGATTGTATGATGTGGGTACTAGGTGGTTGTTTGTATGATGTGGGTACTAGATGATTGTATGATGTGGGTACTAGGTGGTTGTTTGTATGATGTGGGTATTAGGTGGTTGTTTGTATGATGTGGGTATTAGGTGGTTGTTTGTATGATGTGGGTATTAGGTGGTTGTTTGTATGATGTGGGTACTAGGTGATTGTTTTTATGATGTGGGTACTAGGTGGTTGTTTGAATGATGTGGGTACTAGGTGATTGTATGACGTGTGTACTGGGTGGTTGTTTGTATGATGTGGGTATTAGGTGATTGTATGATGTGGGTATTAGGTGATTGTATGATGTGGGTACTAGGTGGTTGTATGATGTAGGTACTAGGTGGTTGTTTGTATGGTGTGGGTACTAGGTGATTTTATGTGGGTATTAGGTGATTGTATGATGTGGGTACTAGGTGATTGTATGATGTGGGTACTAGGTAACTGTTTGTATTATGTGGGTACTAGGTGATTGCATGATGTGGGTACTAGGTGATTGTATGATGTGGGTACTATGGGGTTGTTTGTATGATGTGGGTATTAGGTGATTGTATGATGTGAGTACTGGGTGATTGTTTGTATGATGTGGGTACTAGGTGATTGTTTGTATGATGTGGGTACTAGATGATTGTATGATGTGGGTACTAGGTGGTTGTTTGTATGATGTGGGTACTAGATGATTGTATGATGTGGGTACTAGGTGGTTGTTTGTATGATGTGGGTACTAGGTGGTTGTTTGTATGATGTGGGTACTAGGTGGTTGTTTGTATGATGTGGGTACTAGGTGGTTGTTTGCATGATGTGGGTACTAGGTGGTTGTTTGTATGAGGTGGATACAAGGTGGTAAAATTACTTCTCTTATTTTTAGCCAGCAATAACATTATTGGACACAAGGTTAACCAGATAGATGCTCAGTCTTTCCTAGCAGATACAGGAGTGTATGGATGCTAATTGTTTCCCTTGTGTTCTAGTGGCATTAATGCTCAATTCTTCCTCTGACATTTTCGGCTGTTCTCTAATGCTGACTTGAAGCTGGATTGCAGTTTGCAACAGTCTAAAAACTGTTACTGTCTTCTTAAATATTTCACTTATAACAGTTTTCTGACCTCATTAACTATGATAAACTGTTGACAGTACCATAATCCACACAATCTGAAAATATAATTTTAAAAATCAGCCATAGCTCGTTAAAGCTTTTCAAACATAATGAGAAAAAAATGAATTGAAAATGGATAAGCTACCACTGAAATTATAGAAAAACCTGTTGGTTGCTCAATGTAAATTAAATAATTCTGTCACAACAGGTGTTTAATCCAGTAGTTAATGAATTAAAACTTTGAAAATATTTGGTCTATTTATAGAGTGCAGGTACAATTATTTTATTGAAGCAGAATAAGTCAAGACAATAAAACTGTTTGGTCGTGAAGGAAGTAATTGAATGATGCTTAATGATTATTTATTTCAGAATAAATCAAGAAATAAAAATGTTTGAACATGAACAGAGTAGTGATAAAGAGACAATGAGTTTTTTGGTTTAGAATAAATCAAGAAATATAAACTGTCTGGCCGTGAAAGGGGTAACTGATGATTGCCCAATGATTATCTGGTTTAGAATAAATCAAGAAACTAAACCTGTTTGGATATGAAGTGGGTAAGCAATGAAGAGACAAAGATTTTCTTGATTTAGAATAAGTCAAGAAAATAAAACTGTATATTGTGATGGGAGTAACTCTCGAGGAGACGACTGTTCTTGGTTTAGAATAAGTCAACACTTTATATCTATGTGGAGTATTTTGAGCAAATTTGAAAGTTCCCTTCAATAGTATAGCTTAAGTGAAGTTATTTTGATCATAATAGCCATCTTTCTTTTGTCTGATTTCTGTTTTTAAGAACAATCTTGTTGAGTTTTAGGTGCAACATTAAACCATATCACAAGTACTAAAGAAGGGAGGAGGAGGAGGAGGAGGAGGAGGAGGAGGAGGAGAAGGAGAAAGAAGAATAAGAAGAAAACTGAGTCAAGTAAACTATCATTTATAATATCCAATTGTTTTCCACACTCGAAGGTTACTGGCTAATAGATCTTTTAAATCAGTGACTCCCAAACAGTGAAATACATGACACAAATGTGTTTTTAAAAAAAAAAGAGTGGCTGATGTGGAAGGAATATTCATTGTTAATTTATGAATGAAGCACTATGTTGGCTTCTCATCCTTGACTTACGGATGTAAATTATAAGTACCTCTGAAGTCGCAGTGGGTTTCTCTGATGGCGACAGACTCTGGTAATATGGAATATTATTAATGAAGCACTGCCAGGAGTTTATATTTCTCATAGCAGACAAATATGAATGTTGGTGATGCAAATTTTCGCTGTGAAAAGTGTGGCTACCAAAGGAATAAGTTTCAGACTCTCTGGTCCAATATGTTTTTACAGAATCAAAATGGAGTGAGTTATGACATTATTGCATAAGTGAACAAGTGAAGAATCTCTTTCTATGCCTTGGGTATATGGTAAATAACCTCTTTCTAAGCCTTGGGTATATGGTAAATAACCTCTTTCTAAGCCTTGGGTATATGGTAAATAACCTCTTTCTAAGCCTTGGGTATACGGTAAAGAATTCACTTCTAAGCCTTGAGTATATGGTATAGAACCCCTTTCTAAGCCTTTGGGTATATGGTAAAGGACCCTTTCCACATTTAGGCATATGGTGCTTGCCCCATATTTGTCTAGACCAACTGGCACTTGATGGGTGCTATGGTCAATACCATGCCACCGCCTTGACTCTCCAGAATATTTCCTGGCACTCACTTTAGGCTGGGTCGACCCGAGAGCCTAGGTCAATTAATACAAATCTCCGCCTCGTAGGGATTTGACCACATGAGCATGGGTCCAGTATGCCAGTGTGCTGGCCACTGCACTGGCACAACTCCCAATTATTGCATAAGTAACTGAGGTTAAAGATAGCCTGAAAACTGCATGAAAAATGTAAGGACTAATTATTAGCTGGTGTCAAGAGATGACTGGAACCTTTGAACCGATGAACCTCATGTCTGATTTGAGGTCCGGGGACTTGGAGCTCCAAGGGCTGGCAGTGGCACTCCTTCAGACTAGAACAAGAAGCTGTGCTATTTACTATACACATTTGCCGAACCACCCAAAAGAGTCTGGTCAGAGAGTCAACCCATGTGTCCAGATCAGCTCCTGTCTTTCTGCTATTGTTGAAAGCTTCCACACGTAACGGAGAACTGTCGGTCAGCTTCAGATACGGCATAAAGTCCGAGAAGTTGGTAGTGGTGTAAAGTCCTGAAGGACCTTTGTGTGACCGTAGAGTTTCAGCCGTTGAAATGGGCCTGTTGTTGTAAAATGTCAAAGGGGTTATCAGAAACTGGGTTTCCGTAGCTAATTTAAAATTGATCATGACACAAGCTTTCCATATGCCGGGTCGCAGAGGCCTGAACAAGACTGGCTTCTGAGTACCGATGTGATGCTCGCTTGGGATCACGACATCATAGGACGCTGCGACCTCATTTGTGGGATCTACCCAAGCTACAGATACAGTCAACTCAGATCCTGCAGCTCCATTCGTGGCGGAGAGAAATCTCATCATAAGGTCCCAGTAGATTTCCATAATTACGGAAGATCTGCTCCTTCATGTCAAAGTCAGAACCAACCTGAAAAAGTGAAAATATTTTCATATAAAATCATATCTGAATGTATATTTGCTAAGAATCATCAAGCAAAGGGTTAGGAAGAAAATACAATCCAACAACATTGAGTAATGTGGTTGTTTTACACAATGAAAAACCAGGGTTAGAATTAAATTGTAAGAAGACACAGATTATGGTCATCACTGGGAAAGAAAGAAATAACACAATGTAATTGTCACGAAATGTCATCATTCGGCTGTGTGGTCTAGGGGAAACAACCCCAAGATACCCAACTAGGCTTCCCCCTGAAATGATCGCCCTTTGTTTTGCAAGTCTGGAAGGTTCGAAAAAACATGACACGGTGAGCGTAGCTCAGTGAGACCGACTGTGCAAGTGTCGTGCGCATGGGACTGTTCCTAGAGCCCGCCAGACAAAGTAGTCAGTTGTGCTGAGTTGTTCAAGGTGGCCAGATGCCGAGTGTCACTGTGTATTTCATTAAGGCTGCGATGAATGATGTATTCAAAGGTTTTGAAGGACCTCGACATCGTCTTCATCATGCCGATTGTGTGGCAATTCGAAGCTATGTTGTGTAACTTAGGATGAAATGTGAGAGGGTAAAGTCCATTGGATGATTGAAAGAGAGATAGGTATTCAGAGACTGGTGGGGTATAGTAGATTGAATTAACCTACTTCCCAGTCTGAGGACATCCCGTAGTTAAGATGTAGTATCAGTTCCCTTCACCCCAGGGAGTGTTGCTACAGTAATATACGAGTAAATGGGAATATTCTTAAACAAGTGAATCGATACAATTATCTCGGAACAGTCATAACATCTGATGGGAGATGCCTTGAAGAGATTAGAATAAGAATTGCCATGGTGAAGGTAGTCGTTTGCAAAGTTGAAAAACATACTGACCAATAAAAAGATATCAATTGCTACAAGAAAAAAGAGTGTTGGGTGCTACATAGATCCTGAACTTTTTGTATGGATGTGAAATGTGGACAATTTCAGACAAGCTGAAAAACATCTAATGGCAGTGGAGATGTGGTTTCTGTCATGATACTATTCAGTGGAGATGTGGCTTCCAAGTTATGATATATTCCATGACAGAGGACAAACCCAAACAAAAACACTGTGGAATTTGCATGTGCCAGCTGCAAGGCACAAATGTTATAGCTTCCTTATAAAGGCAGTAAACACAATGCCCTATGTAGAAAGAACTGTCAATCTGTCATCTACTGTCTACGTCCTACAGTACCTTGCGGTGTAGGCTGTGGGAAGGTGGGGGGTGTGGGGGGGGGGGGGATTTTCAGTTTGAGGAATTAAGACTGCCTGGCTAGTGCAGTAGCTGTGAACTGTGCAGGGTTTTCTTTTGCCCAGACAGATAAAAATCCACACCTTACCGAGGATTCGAGGAAGAACAAAGACTTACATCTAAAGAATTGCAAATTGAAAGATTTAAAACACAGACATCCCCACAAATGTTTCCTGTCAATTACCTCCAGGCTCAACAATCTGCCAGAACTGGCTTTGGGATCAACAACTGTGTAGTAGTGCTTCTGCTCAACATGAACCTCCAAGATGGTGGACAAGTTTGTCTCTTTCACTTGAGCTGCGGCCTGCACCAGCAGACCATGGAAGTGATCCGCTTGGTTGTAGATGTGGCTTTCTAGAACTTTCTCAGGTGTCAGCATGCAGGAAGGATCAGACTGTGGATAATTACAGACAGTTTTACAGATCAAACCTGAGCGGAGGTCAGCATGGCAGAATGGATATGAGCATTAGTTCTTAAGGTAATGTGGTGGACTAATTGTTTGTTTAGTATACTTCTCTTATACAGTACACAGAGATGAATCATGAAACAAACATACATGTCACTTTCTAGTAAAACAAGAAAATACAATCAATGACCACATACCAAAGCAAGATATAAGAACAAATAGGAAGGCAGTGTGGCTGAATGGATAAGAGTGATTGCTCTTAGACTTCCGGTGTGCTAATGCCGAGGTAGTGGGTTCAACCCCTACACCGGTCAGTTGGACTAAAATGTTGATTTCTCATCCTCTACTTGGGGACATAAATTACAAGTACCTCTGAAGTCAGAGTGGGTTTGCCTGATGGTGAGGGACACTGGTAACAGGGAAAGCTAATCCACATGCAAAATTCAGTCCAGTTCTGCTAGAATTAGTGCGTATGGACTACGCTTGAGCTCAAAGTGAGCGAGCACCAACAGAAAATCATCTGAAAATGCATCAACTAGCATATTATCAGCACACTTTTGTTCATATTAGATATTATGTAATCCTTACAAAGTGCTAGATTTAAGCTAGTAACTGAAAATGTAACGTTCCATTTAATCTTTGCACAAATGTTAGTTCTATTCAATCTTTGTGTCAAACTAAGGTTAACTTTAATTTTTTTCATTTAGTCTGTGTCAATGGAAGGTTTCTCTGATTTACTTTATCAATGTAACATTTCTCTCTCTCTCCCCCCCCCCCCCCCCCCCCAAAAAAAATTCTCTACATTGTCTTTAATGTAAGACTTCTCTCTTTTGTTGTGTCAATGTAAGGTTTCTGCAAATTGTTGCATCAATGTAAGGTGTCCATGAATTGTTGTGCCAATATAAGATTTCTCTGAACTTTTCTGCCAAATTAGAAAAATTCCCTGAATTTCTGTGACAATGTAAGGTTTCTGTGAAGTGATGTAACAATTTAAGGTTTACTCTAAATTTCTGTAACAATTTAAGGTTATTGTGATTTGTGACAAGGTTATTGTGATTTGTGACAATGTAAGGTTTCTCTTAATTTTTATGTCAGTATACAATTTCTCTGAATTTGTGTGTAAATGTAAAGTTTCAAATGATTACAAAAGATTAGTGGCTGTTCCATATTGTGTGTGTGTATATGTGTGTGTGTGTGCGTGAGAGAGGGAGAGAGAGAGGGGAGGAGAGTAAGAAAGAGAGAGGGGAAGAGAGTAAGAGAGAAAGAGGAGGAGAGAGTAAGAGAGAGTGAGGGAGCAAGAGAGAACAAGAGAGAGGGAGATAGAGTGAGAGAGAGAGGGAGAGAGCGAGACAGAAAGCGATACAGAGAGAGAAACCTTACTCTGACTAAAAGTCTGATGAAACTTTCATTAGTATGTGTGTTAATGTAAAGTTTCATCAATCTTTGGGTCAATGTAAGGTGTCCTTAGCATGTGTGCTAATGTAATCTTTCATCAATCTTTGGGCCAATGTAAGGTGTCATTCATTAGCATGTGTGTTAATGTAATGTTTCATCAATCTTTGGGTTAATGTAAGGCTTAATTTATGACAGATTAACAAAAGATGGAAGAAAACCTCAGTTCGATACGGACATACTTTTAATGAGGCCAAAAGATTTATAATTAGCAACTATTGAACTTCATAGAACCAGAGCAACAGGGCCATCAGAAAGAAGACATATATTACTAGTTGCACAGAAGCAAACAACTTGCCAGATTGAGACCGCACAGGACTTGACAGAATAAGATACCACATATTCAACAAGCTAAGGCCAGGAACCACTGACGAATGCCACTGGAACGGCTAAAATGACAGCTAGACATTTCCTGCAAGAGTGTCAACAGGTACAAAATTAAGCAAGTCATTCTGGCCTACACCAGCTTAATTCAGGACAAGCTCTATTGGGGTGTCAACAACCTTTGGTTAACTGCAGACATTTAAATGAGTACGAGGAAGAAAAATAAGATTTACAAGCTGCAAATGTCAGATTGTAAATTGTGTAAATAGCTACTGTCATCAGACACAGGTTGGCGTATGTGGCCTGGGGACAGTGAGCGCCATTCACAATCCTGCTATCCTTTATTCAAAGTCAGACTCAGGCGATATGGGAGTAGATCACGCTGATTTAAAACAATGGTATGAGCATTGGCTGTTCAAAATGCCAAGGCAAACTACTGTATGTAAAATTGCCTAGAAAATAATAAAAAAATAAATAAATGTTGGGGCTGATTGTGATGTAAAAGACAAGCAATTAGTGTTTTTTTCTTTTCATATGACAAATGAGCATTTTTGCTTCAGTAAACATTCTGGTAAATGTTCCATTTAAATGACATCATACAAAGACTAGTCACCAACTGCAACCAAACAATAAAACAGTTTTACTGAGAATAGAACTCACTTCAGCCAGCTGGACAATTGCTTGTCGAATTACTGATGAGTATACGGTCAAATCTGCATCCTTCACCTTTGTGTCCTTGTCAAGGTGATGGTAAGTGTTCTGCCAATAACTAGACAAGCTGGTAAGTCCTGTGAACAAAGATTGGAACTGTGAATGCTAAGAGACATCATAAAATGAACTATGGTGCATTGTTTTATCAAGCCTGTGGCTCAGTAATCCAACATTGACAAGTATTAAAGTCAAGTAATTTTTTCTGGTTTGCTTTCCCTGGCCTTTGACAGCCCCCAGTCTATCTTCAAGGCACCAGGTTTTTGTGTCTCCTCACGTGGTTCCTATCCCTTGACCTGTTTGACATGGGAGATCCTACCTCATGTAGGGGTAGCTGCCTACCGTCACCATAGCCCCTGGGGTCATTGGAATAGGCTAACCTCAGTACCACTGTAAGGTGCAGACACAATAGAGGGGGAACACTAAGTGAACTCTTCTGTTAGTTTCAACAATTTCAATATTCTTTTCCATATCTTTTGGTCATAGCTGTGGTAGCATAGATGTGAATACACCTGCATATTAAGACAGTGGGTCAGGGTTCAATCCCCAGGAGTGACAAGATGTTTTTCTGATGAGTTCGGCCACGGGGTCCACCCAGTCTCATGAAGTGGGAACCAGATGATGTTCAGAATTGTCTGGAAATTGTCAGGGAAGGCAGAAATGACAATGATGGGAAATGGTGCTTACACTTCAGTATGCCACTAGCCTAAATTGTGTGAAGACCTAGCACTTTAACGTGCTTACAGCGGTGGCACTTTGGCTTAAACATTAGTGAAGCGCAGTTTCAAAATTGCCCAACATAATTTAGTCAAGGGTTCAAAATCATCTGGAGATGATTTGGAAACAGATAACTGTGCATTAATTTCTATGCTGCGATGCTGTCCTTTCAGAAAGCAATGGCAAACTACTGAACATAAAATAGCCTAGCAAAACACAAACCACCAGTGAATGCTGGGGTTGAATGCAACATACCATCAAAGGACATGGGACATTTTAAAAACAATGATATGTGCCTCTGGAACACCTTTTACTATTTTTCTAGTGATGACATTTCATATTATTCACATATACACATTTGTTGTTGTGTCGTTGCTTTGAACTCAAGCGTAGTCCATACACATTCTACTACATCTAGTGCACCCCACAAAGTGGGTTTGTTCCATATGCAGGTCAGTTGAACTAAAATATCGACTTCTTGTCCTTGACTTTGAGATGTAAATTACACACACCTCTGAAGTCAGAGTGGGTTCTCTGATGGCAAGGGACACTGCTATTAGAGAAAGCTAACCCTCATGCAAAATCAGTACAGTGCACCTACAAGCAGTAGCAAATGCTAGTAGTAGTAGTAGTAGTGGCAGTCTGAGTGGGCTAGGCTTCAGTTCACAGTGAGAAAACAAAAACAATTTAGGCATCACATGATTAAAATGACCTCCGGCAGCTGCCTTGCCAGCCGACTTTTTGATTTCCAGCTGTCACCAAAGGAATTTTACACACACACTATACACATCCTATGCATATATAATACACATAATATACGTATACTACACACAAACTATACACATTCTATACACATACTATACATATACTATACACACACTATACACATACTATATATATATATATATATATATATATATATATATATATATATATATATATATATATATATATATATATATATATATATATATACATACACATACACACACTATAGATATACTATACACATACAATACATATACTATACATATACTACACACATACTATGCATATACTATACACTATACACATTCCATATACATACTACATACTACACATATACTATACACATTCCATACACATACTACACATATACTATACATATACTACACACATACTATGCATATACTATACACATACTATACATATACAACACACATACTATGCATATACTATACACATTCTATACATATACTATACACACACTATACATATACTATGCACATACTATACATTCATATTCAATACACATACTATAATATACATATACTATACATATACATATACTATACACATACTGTATATGTATATGTATAGTATATGTATATACTATACATATACATATACTATACACATACTGTGGTGTCAGGTCTTAGTCAGATATGACTGAGCTACCGTATAACAGTAGACGGTACTACCTGGTTTCTGTTAGCGCTGAACGTTGGGCGGCGCTTACCAAACCTGACACCCCACATTGTGCCAACGGCTTCGGGCGGAAGAGCGCAATTGGGAGGGTACAAGCCTTACCCTGGTGCGAGGAAATGCAAGCTAAAGACAAAATGTCATGGCAGGGCAGACCAGGCCCTAAGCCTTGGTTGGCGACTGGTCTAGGATTGAAGCTCCGACAGGCGGACAGTTAGAGCATTGCTTTGCTGATCCGGCAGCTTCTGCAGCTTGTCTTGTTCCAGATGTAGGGGTGTTACCTTTCCTCTGGAGTAAACTAGGCAGGCCGAGAGAGGGATCATGCTGCATGGGCAACACATGATCTCTATATTTTAGCCCAGGCTTTGTGCTATGGAGAGGCAATAACTCCATCCCTGGTCTTAACTGGTCTCGGAATCAAAGCGAGAGGCAACTGTTACGGGTTATAAGTCCTTGTCAGTTGGCGTAGACATGGGGCGCCACGCGTTGCCTCTGACGGTGGGAGACACCTATAGGTGTCACTGATCAGCTACCGCCCGCCTCAAGCTGGGCAGCCCCCAGCCAATTGGGTGCTGATCCGCCACAGCCTGCCTGCTTCAATGGGTGCTTGGGGCTAGGACAAAATCTGAATCGCAGGCTGTAAAACCAATGCACCAGGTACAAACAAAAATAAAAATAGAAACCTCAAGCTACGGCTTGCAACCTGGAACGTGAGAACCATGTGTCCAGGATTTTCCACTGACTTGACCAATATTGACGATGTGAGAAAAACGGCTGTGATTGATGCCGAACTCAATCGTCTAAACATTGATATTGCTGGCCTGCAGGAGACTCGCCTCGCTGAGGAAGGGTCACTCAGGGAAAACAACTACACCTTTTTCTGGAAGGGTAGAGGGCAGGCAGAAAAAAGGCAACACGGTGTGGGCTTTGCAGTGAAGAATTCGCTACTGGGAATGATTGAAATTCCAGCAGGAGGAAATGAAAGACTATTATCCCTGCGCTTGGCAACCTCTTGTGGGTTTGCCACCATTATTACTGCATATGCACCGACACTCGATTCCTCTGATGATGTGAAGGATTCGTTCTATGAGGAGTTAGACTCCGTGATCAAGGCAGTTCCAAAATCTGACTACATTTATATGCTCGGTGATTTCAATGCTCGTGTGGGCAAGGACTCGAGTTCATGGCCAGTGTGCCTTGGAAAATACAACATCGGTCGCATGAATGGAAATGGGCAAAGGCTGCTGGAGCATTGCACCAGTAATGACCTATGTATTACAAACTCCTTTTTTAAAACAAAAGAGATGCATAAGGTCACATGGAAACATCCAAGATCCGGCCATTGGCACCAGCTGGACTTCATCATCACACGGAGACAACATCTGAACCATATATCATTGACTCGTAGTTACCACAGTGCTGACTGTGATACGGATCATTCTTTGGTTGTTGCAAGGGTTAGACTGAGACCAAAGAGAATCTACACAGCTAAACACAAATCTAGCCTCAGGATTAATATTATTAACACTCATGATCCTGAAAAGTGCTTTCAGTTTCAACAGCAACTTGAAGACGCTTTCACTGATACACCAGAAAATTGTACAGTAAATGAAAAGTGGGGTCAAATTAAGGAAACTCTTTATAAAACTGCGGTAGGGGTTTACGGCACTGTGGATCATAAGAGGCAGGACTGGTTTGCGGCCAACAGCGAGACTCTGCAGCCCTTGATTGATAAGAAGAAGAAAGCTCTCTTAAGAAACAAGGAAAGACCAACGCGTAACACTCTGAGTGAGCTTAGGCAAGCTAGGAAGGATGTGCAAAAGGCTGCCAGGCAGTGTGCAAATGATTATTGGATCAAGTTATGTGAGTCCATTCAAATCGCAAGTGATAAGGGAGACATAAGAAGCATGTATGAAGGAATAAAGAAAGCCTGCGGTCCAGTGATCAAAAGAAGTGCACCATTGAAAACCTTGACTGGAGAAATCATCACTGATAAGAAACAGCAGATGGACAGATGGGTAGAGCACTATTTGGAGCTTTACTCAAGTGAGACCAAACTAGCGGATGATGCCCTCAACGCCATAGAGGCTCTACCAACTCTTGACCACCTGGACACACTTCCCACCATAACAGAAGTTAAGTGTGCTATAAATGAACTTGCATCTGGCAAGGCTCCAGGTAAGGATGGGATTCCAATAGAGGTTATCAGGAGTGGGCAAGACACACTCACTATACAGATCCACCAGCTAATAGAGCTATGCTGGCGTGAAGGACAAGTCCCACAGGATTTCAAAGATTCAAGTATCATAACACTGTACAAGAACAAGGGCGATCGGAGCGACTGCAACAACTATAGGGGTATCTCACTTCTGTGTATTGTTGGAAAAGTATTTGCCAGAATTGTTCTGCGCAGACTTCAAGTCCTAGGAGATCAAGTCTACCCCGAATCACAGTGTGGCTTTCGACAGAACCGGTCTACCACTGATATGATATTCTCATTGCGACAAATGCAAGAAAAATGCCGTGAACAGAATCAACCACTGTTTATTGCCTTCATCGACCTCACAAAGGCATTTGATTTGGTCAGTCGTGAGGGTCTGTTCAAGGCACTAAAGAAGATTGGCTGCCCACCAACTCTTCTGTCCATTGTGGAATCGTTCCACACAGGCATGAAGGGTATAATCAAGTTTGATGGTGCAACTTCTGAAGAATTTGAAATCAAGAGTGGAGTTAAGCAAGGTTGTGTACTAGCTCCCACCCTCTTTGGAATATACTTTTCACTTCTACTGAAATATGCATTTCATGATCAGGATGGTGGTATATACATTCACTCACGCTCAGATGGCGGCCTCTACAATGCTCAGAGATTGAAGGCTAAGACCAAAATTAGGAGGGTACTGATCAGAGAGTTGCTTTTTGCAGATGATGCTGCAGTTACGACCCACTCTGAGGAAGAATTGCAATGTCTACTATCTGCATTCTCCAATGCTTGTTCTGAATTTGGTTTAACAATTAGCAAAAAGAAGACACAGATTATGTCACAAGGTGCACATGGGGTACCATCAATCTTTATTGACGACGCCGAACTAGAGATAGTAGACCATTTTACATATCTAGGATCAGTGGTAAATAGCAAATTATCCCTAGATCAGGAAATCAACATCCGGATTGGTAAGGCAGCAACAACAATGAACAGGTTAAGAAAAAGAGTCTGGGAGAACAGGAAGCTTACTGCCAAAACAAAAGTCCTTGTCTATCAAGCCTGTGTCCTTAGTACTCTTCTCTATGGCAGTGAAACCTGGACAACTTACTCACACCAAGAGAACAACTTAAACAGCTTTCATATGCGGTGTCTGCGAAGAATTCTTGGTATTAAGTGGCAAGACAAAATCACAAATACTGAAGTATTGGAAAGATCAGGTTGTGTGACAGTTTATTCCATGCTCAGTCTTCGTAGACTTAGATGGATAGGACATCTTAGGAGGATGGATGATGGTAGAATACCAAAGGATATCTTTTTTGGTGAATTACAGATGGGTAAGAGATCTCAGGGTCGGCCTCTACTACGATACAAAGATGTGTGTAAGCGGGACATGATTGATACAGGCATTGATAATGCACATTGGGAGCAAGTCGCCGCTGAACGTGTTGCATGGAGGGCAAATATCAGAAATGGAATAAAGTCAAAGGAGAAAATTATTGCAGAAAAGTCACACACCAAGCGTTTGAGACGTAAGATGGTGCATAATGGTGGAAATGACCACGTGTTCACATGCACCCACTGTGAACAGACATTTACAGCGCAAATTGGCCTTATCAGTCACACTCGCTACCGCCATAGTTAAAAGTTATTATGCCTTTTTAAAGCACAAACTATCGTCTGTCAAGACGGCAAGGTGCCAATGAATACACATACTGGGACCCTCTTCCACACCTTGAGGCATTTTGGGTACATGGTGCTAGCCCAATATTTCTATTGACCAATCAGCACACAATGGGATGATGTGGTTAATATCACACTGACTTTCTTCACTTCCCACAACATTTCCTGGTACCCAAACTAGACTGAGTTGACCCAGGAGCCCAGGTCCAGTAGACAATGTGCCCTGAGGGGGGTTCAATTTAGTAAGTGTATCAGATAGAGTGAGTTAGAAAACATATTAGATAGAGTGAGTCAGTAAATGTAACAGAAGAGTGAGTTAGTAAGTGTATCAGATAGCAATAAAGTAATGATCCAGTAAATGTACCTGGATATAAATAGCCATGGAAGTTACGATCCAAAGTGTTGATAACTTCCTGGTCAACTATTGCTTCAAACTTGCGAGCAAAAAACACAGGTTTTGTTTCATAGTGCTGAAAATAACAAGGGAACAATCAGAACATGGAGACGCTTATTTTAGAGACATAAAAATAGACAATATGAACAAAACTGCTGTTTCCATGCACCTTCTTCTTTAGGAAAAGAGTGAGGAGCATATCCTCATGGATTCAGATATACATCATACTGCATTCATGTGTTCTTCTTGTGATTACATTTTTGGTGCTTACACATTCAGTTTCTCACGATGAACTCCCCAAATTTCAGAGTTTCTCATTAGTTCCATTCAGCTTGGAGTTTAGTATTAAGTATGTGTGTCAGTCTAATTTCTCATGTTCATTTTCTTACTAGTCTTACGGCGTATTCTCAGAAGTTTTTTGTTTGCATTTGCCCGCTTTGAACTCAAGCAGTCCATGCATGTGCTACTACGTCTGGTGTACTGGACGGATTTTTGCATGTGGATTAGCTTTCCTATAACCAGTGTCTCTCACCATCAGGCAAACACACTCCGACTTCTGAGATACTTGCAATCTACGCCTCTAAGTAAAGGATGAGAAGTCAACATTTTAGTCCAACTGATAGGTGAAGGGGTTGAACTCGCTGCCTCGGCATCAGCTAACTGGAAGCTCAAGAGTGAGCGTTCTTATCCATTCAGCCATGCTGACCTCCACGTACATTAATCTCCTGGCAGACGCTGCTAACAGAGTGTGAAGTGTTTGGACACAAATATAAATTCTGCAGCATGAGCCTACAGTGGGCTGTGAAGTCTTAAGACCAACACACTGGTTAGCTTCCGTCACAGGAATTAAATGTATGCCTTTCGCTCACATTGCCAGCAGACAGCTCTGGTACCAAATCCTCCCCCAACCTTTCTCATGCCACTGTCAACACAACATAACCCTAGAACTACCAGGGTTTTTTTAGTAACTAACTAACTATTTAACCCTAGAACTACCAGGATATTTTAGTAACTAACTAATTAACTAACTAACTAACAATCTAGTTAACCCTAGAACTACCAGTATTTTTAGTAACTAATTAACAAACTATTTAACCCTAGAACTACCAGGATATTTAGTAATTAATTAATTAACTAACAAACTATTTAATCCTAGAACTACCAGAATTTTTTAGTAACTAATTAATTAACTAACTAACAAACTATTTAACCCTAGAACTACCAGGATGTTTTAATAACTAACTAACTATTTAACTCTAGAGCGACCAGGATTTGTTTAGTAACTAACTAACTAACTAACTAACTAACTATTTAACACTACTAGGATTTTTTAGTAACACTTAATACAGTTAAGTCTAGACAGTTTTTAACGCACATATTAAAGCAAATTTAAGAAAAGTAGAGAAAGTGATGCCGGCCTCCACGGCAAAGGGCATACGGATGCGATTCGTGAGCCTGCCTACCTGCGTTCGAAACACAGCTGCGTCCGATTTGGCAGCAGACCTCATTGCACAGGATTTTAACATGTTGGTATGGTAGCCGGTCGTTTAGACAGCAACGGTAAACTACTGAACGTAAACTTGCCAAGATATCAACAACAGCAGTAAAATGCTGGTGTTGACAGCAATGTCCTGTAAATAGGTATGCAAATAACAAACAAACAAAACAAAAAGATTGCGAAAGTTGACACCAGGGTCCATTTGGATATCATGGTAGGTGGGGGGTCAGTTCCTGTCAAGGCTGTTTTTGCTTTTGAGACAATTCTGAAAATTATTCAGTACCCATTTTAGCATTTGACAAAAGTGATATCATGAAAGCTGAACTTACAAGTAACCGTTCCATGTCGCTGATCTTGATGTCATTAGGAGAGCAGCCACACCAGTCGACAATGTGCCTGTACTGACACTTGCAGCCTTGTTTTCTTCTCCAGTTGGTCAGATGTAGGTTGTTGTCAACCGACTGCGTACAGAACACACTGTTCTGTAGCACCATATGGAAGAAAGACTGTGGAAAGCACACAAGTACGGAAGATGATGTTTATGAAACTACACAAACACAACTGTTTGATGTTAAGTTTCCATTGGGCCAATACATTTTGTGGGAAGGACATGCAAACTGAAAGTATCTACTTGTGAAATAAAGGAAGAGATTAGAACAAGAATTGTCATTGTGAAGGTGGCCTGTTGCAAGATGAAAAAACATACTGACCAATAAAAAGATATCAACCGAAATGAGAAAAAGAGTGTTGAAGTGCTACATAGAACCTGTACTGTTGTATGGATGTAAAGCGAGGACAATGAGCAGACAAGGTGAAAAACATCTGATGGCTGTGGAAATGTGGTTTCGGAGGAAAATGCAAAGAATACAATGGGCAGACAGAAAAACCAATGAACAAGTCCTTCAAGAAACAAATGAAGATCATAAATTGATGAGAGAAATTTGACGTAGACAATCATATTTTGGGCATGTTATGAGAAGAAATCCATTGGAGAACTTGGTGACAACTGGCAAGATTGAAAGGAAGAGACCAAGGGGAAGACCGAGAAGTAAATACCTGGATGGCTTGGCCACGTGGCGTGGTCGAGACAGAAACACAGAGCTGATCCACGACTCCGGTGATCGAGTGACATGGTAAAACATGACCGCCCACGCTTATCGGCATGGCACATGATGGATGGATGGCAGTTAAGAACTCTTTTATTAGGCACTACATTTTAGTTTTGCCGTATTTTACCACAGAATTTGTTTGCAGTAACTTTTGATTTCTTGATTTTGTGTCTTCTGATTTAAGGAGGTTTAGAGCACTCATGACGTTAAATTCCCCGATTATTTCAAGATCGCATTAAAACAAACCAATTACTGAGTATTGTAGTTCCCTCCATTGTCTACAAATATTTACATCTTGGTTTCTCAAATTTTTCTTCTTACAGAGATGAAGAGACTGTCTTTTTAAGACGAAAGTTGACTCGTAAATTTCGTTTTATATAGATGTTATGAATTGATCTAGTATGAATAATTCATTTGAGCATCCATTTTTACGCAAACAGTGTAATTTTCGACTATTTAAGTTGGCAGTTACATCCCAAACTGAAATCATTAAGATCGCATGCTATGATGCCGTAATTTCCATGGCGGGAAAATGGCGATTTTCCGTGTTATAATCTAGCAATGATCATTTAATATTCTTATGGATTATTCAGAGAGACTGAAATGATAATGAATGCATGTTTGCATTCAACACCAATTTTAGTATATATATATGTAAATTGTCATTACTCTACAAGTTCAGTTACATTTATTTTTGGGTAACTTTGTAAGGCGAATTCTCTGGTCAAAATCGATCTCCGCTTCACGGCCTCGTGTTGCCAACTGCGCGAGCTGTCACGCTCCACAGTCTGATGTCATCACAGCATAACGTGGAGATGAATAAATCTGTGTGTGTGTGAGTGTGTATATATAAGCTGGCAGAGTTATCAGTTCTTGAAATAGACAGCGGCAGTGGTAATATCCCTTGGCAACAGTGTAACCGACAGTTGTGTGAGTGTGTAGGTAGGGTCACAAAAAGTGAAAGGTCACAACCGTTTTTCTTCTATATGTCTATATTAAATGATAAACTGACACAAACATGTATATCTCCCCTTAGAATTGACAAACAAAATTAAATAAGGCACCGTTGGATTTGTTTTTTCAAGAGCTATCCAACTATGCAGGTTATATTATTAAAAAGCAATTTAGAAAAAGTTACTAATGTGGCTATCTTTTACACACTTTGAGGTGTGTTGGATATCCAGTGATAGCCTCATATTAGTATAGACCAATCAGCACTCGATGGGTTATGTGGTCAATATCACCATGGCCGCCTGTACTACCAGGTCATCTCCTGGTACTTATTTTAGGTGGGATTTTATTTTTGGGTGCTCACTTTGAACTCAAGTGTAGTCCATACTTCTAGTAGCACTGGAATTAATTTTGCATGTGGATTAGCTTTCCCTATTACCAGTGTCCCTTATCTTCAGAGGTACTTGTAATTTACATCCCCAAGTCAAGGATGAGAAGTCAACATTTTAGTCCAACTAACCAGTGTAGCGGCTGAACCCCATACCTAGGCATCAGCACAATAGATATTTATGAACACACATTCTTTTCCATTCAGCCATGCTGACCTACTTTTAGGCTAGAATAAACTTAGAGATCTCTGGTGATCTTAAAAAAAAATAAGATTCTTTTTAAGATCATGTCTTTTTAAGATCATATCTTTTTAAGATCATATCTTTTTAAGACCACCAGGAGTTCGTGATTTGTGCGACGCTTTGGGCAGATCGCCCTGCAGAAGGAGACTGAGTCATATGGGATAAAACCTGGGGCAATGAAGTCGATCCTCTCAACTTTTAAGACTTTTTTCTCTGGTGATCATGTGAGATGGCGAAACATGGCAGCCAAAACTTATCGGCATGGCACATTATGATGATGAATTTAGAGACTAGGTCAATTTTAAAAATTCCCACCTTGATGGGGATTTGAACACATGACTACCAGGCTGCCAAGCATACATACTAGCCACTACAGCTCCCAATGTATCTAGTATTGAGATGTCAGTGAATTGTTTGGGGACACTGGGTAAATCATGACTTAATATATTTAAATTTAGGGAGCAAGTGACAATTAGGTATAGGCAGTATACGACTCTGGTGATCGTGTGTATCTGCATGGCACATGGTGAAGATGATTAACTCTAACAGTGAATGTGTCATCATCCAGGGTGATTGTGGAAATACAGGAAATATGGGTGGAATCTCACAAGGATATTTAAATTCATGTAAATCTGACACAGTTTATCCACTGTTAGAGGGTAGTTTAATACAAATATTCCGTCATTGGAAGTTAGAAAAAGAACTTGCATGTTATATAGAAACAGTTTAATCCAATGGCTGTGAATTCTGGACAATTTGTAAACAGGCAAAAACATCCTTAGAAGCCTTGGAGATGTGGTTTTATAGAAGAAAGCTGAAAATTCATTGGCCAGCCAAAATGAGCAATCTGGACATTCTGAGGGAGGCTAAGTTGCAAAGACAACTTATCACAAACATCAGAAAGAAGCAGTCATGTTTTGTCCACATTATGAGAAGAGAAAAACTGCAACATGTTGTGACAGCTGGAAAGATTTGAGGAAAGAGAGAAAGAAGAAGACAGCGAGAGAAATCCTTGACAACCTTGTGTCATGGCACGGAAGGAAGTCAACATGAATGAATCCATCTCGATTTGTGGAGGAGCATGATCGCCCATGCGATTGATGCTGAAAGGGTAGTTACATACAGATCCCATGTGAGTATTGCATGAAGAACAATAAAACTAGCTGATATGGAATGTGATCCTTATCATGAAGTGCCTTGCCCAATGGAATAGATGATCATGCCTCTCCACATCTTGCAATCTCCAATGACATGTAACAATTCATGTGCTGGCACTCTTCCACGCCAGGACACAAGACTGTCAAGAATTTTCTCTTGATATCTTCCTCTATATCTCTTTCTACAAATCTTTCCAGTTGTTACGTATTATCATTCCATGAAATTATGCTCACACTTAATCTGTCCCCTCTCTCTCCTTTCACCTAGACCAGTGGTTCTCAACCTTTTTTGACCCATGCCCCCCTTTACCATATGTTCAGAACGTCACCCCCCCCCCCCCTCGAATTTCCTCCCTATAAATCTCCCCCACCCTTACACAGTATACATAAAAATGGAAGCTAAATTTAGTAACACATACTAGAACAAGTTAGACATCTACATAAAATGTGATTTGCGGGTCTACTTACGTTATAAAACGAATTTCATTAGGGTGAGAAGTACAGGACCGTAAAATTTAGAGGAAAAAACAATATTAAGTAACAGGTTCTTGTATTAATGCGATCTTGAAATAATCTTAATTCCCCCCCCCCCCCCCCCCCCCCCCCCCCCCACCATAAAATTCCTCCCTGGAAGGGAATTCCCCACCGGTTAAGAACCACTGACCTAGACCATCGCCACCAGTCACGCCGCTCACTGTTTCATTGCCTACTTTTGCATAAAAGTCTCAGGATACACTTATTTTAACATTTCTGTACTGGTCCATAGTCATGTTTAACTCATAAAATACATTTATATGTGAAATATACAATTGATGATTAATAAGTTGCTACCAAATATACACGAACGTATACCGGCTGCAGCAGGATATAACAATACAAAATGAAAATGGTTTGGTATGCTTTGAAAAAGTGAGAGATAATAAATATCTGCATAATCAATGTTAATACATATTTCTGTTGTTTTGTCTTTGTCCCCTGATTTCACCTTCTTCTTTGTCTTCTTGTAACTGTATTCTTGAGTGTTATACACTTATAATGTTAGTTCACTTAAGGTGTTTGCCTCATATATCTCAATTGCTTAATTCTGTCTTTTCATTATTTCATGCATAATTTTCACAAATTATGTGGATACAGTAAGTGAGCAGCAAAGATGACAGAAGAGAGAAAGAAAGATAGATAAAGAGACAGTAAGTGAATAAGACAGAAAAGACAGTAAGAGTATAAGAAAGAAAAAAGAATGAAAGAAAGAATGAAAGAAATGACAGAAAGAAAGGAAGAATAAAAACAGACAGACAGTCACATTAAGTCACAACAATACAATAATCACTGAAACATTGCCAATCTTCACAACCACAAGAGTATCCCAACCCAAGAGCCAGCTGCTCATCTCCCTGGACTTACCTCAACAGGCAGCAAGGAGTATGTGTAGTATTGCTTCAGCCCAGTGACCAGCGGGTCGTTGGAGTACAGGGAGTAGTGAGCAAACTCCCACCACAGACCTATCCAGTCGCTGCCTCCGTCAAACACAATGCCTCGGGGCAATGGCCGCTCTGCAACTCTCCACAAGTGATTCTCACACTCATGGAACGTCTGGTCCATGCCCTGCTTTTTAATAAACCTGGCGAAACAAAGAAGGGTAGAAAGAAAGTTCAGTGAATGTTATCATCAAGTGCAATGCATGCGGGCGTAGGTGTTCATAACTCTCCACAAATCTCAGTCATTGGATTTCTGGATAAACTCTGCTGTTGATATTCCTCCATGCCACCGTCTCAATCCATCCAGCATCGTTTCTCTTGGTCTGCCTCTGCCTCTTTTCCCCTCAATCTTTCCAGTTGTCACGATTTTCTTCAATGCCTCTCTTCTCATGACATGACCAAAAAAGCGGTTTGTCTTTTTCTTATTGTTGTATATAATGTTCTAGTTTCATTAGCCTCTTTCAGGCATTTGTTGTTAGTTACTTTGGCAGTCTGCGACATTCGTCTCAGGAACCACATCTCTGTTGCTTCCAATCTCTTCAAAGATTCACTGCCATACAGCAATACTGGTTCTATATAGCACTTCAGCACTCTCGTTCTTACAATCAATGAAAGTAACTTATTGCATAAGATAGTCTTCACTTTCCGAAATGTACCCTTTGCTTGCCCTATGTCAGCCAAAAAATACAATGAACAACAAAGAAGTTGAAAATGTCACAAACTGTGAATTACCTGGCTCCATAACCAACAACAATGGGGACTCTTCTAAAGAAATCATAGGGGGACTGGCCATGGCAATCCAGAGGTTAACTGGTATTAGCTGATCAAGTGCCATGGGATAACAAATTCTCTTCCCGTATCTGCCATGGGCTTATATATCCCCAAAATGTTGTCACTGCATTACAACACAACAAGTCTGCTACCATGTTAACAACATTTATGTCATAACTGTGATATACCCATACTTCCCATTTTCTGCCATCCATTTTTGTTTGAAACTGAATCTGTTAAAAATGAATGATCCAACACCAGGAAACAAATTAAAGTAACATTTTGGACATGTATTTTTCCTGTGGGAACATACGAATGTGAGTCATGGACCATTTCACAAACACTACATCAAAGAATCAACTTTTGTTGCTGAACAATTTGTAGAATCTCGTGGACAAAGAAGAAGAAAAATATTTGCATGCTTCAAGATCTGAACATTGAATAAAACTGACCCATAAACAGTATCATGTCTCAGAAACTGACACACGTTGACCATATTATGCATCACAGTGGCTTAGACAGAAAAGTGACAGAAAGTACGGTTCCTGGAAGAAGAGGCTGGGTTTGATCAGTATGAGGATGAAGCAGGGCACTGCAGACACCTTGTACATGAGGCAGGAGAGTTGGCAGGAGATCAAGAGACTTTTCGGCAGGAGTTAAGTTCTGCAAGGAACCTGCTGCATACTGATGTAGTATTGTTTAGTTTAGACAGAACCCTGTAACTCTGTATTAGCTTAGGTAGAATCCTGCAACACTGTATAGTTGATACAGAACCCTACAACATTGTATAATTGATGCTGAACCCCTCAGCACTGTATAGTTGATGCTGAACCCCTCAGCACTGTATAGTTGATGCTGAACCCCTCAACACTGTATAGTTGATGCTGAACCCTACAACATTGTATAATTGATGCTGAACCCAGCAACACTGTGCTGCTAGTTATTTATCCCATCTCAGTGACTGTTTCATTAAATATCTAAAGCATAATGCCAGCCTACACAGTCACAACATACCAAGTAAATGTAGCTACAATTAAAGCGTATTTCTTCAACATCAGACCCCCATACATACACACTGGGTAAATAAAACCTCCCACAAGAGCCATCTGCTGAAACTAACATGCTTCAGTTGACCAGATGCCAGCAGTGAGCAATATGATTTTCTCAATTATGCATGAGTGTGTATATGTGGGTGTAAGTATGAAGACAGAAAAAGAAACATTTCCAAAACGTAGCTACATTTAATTTTAACTCCATGCTTCAGCCTTGCACTATATACTGTGTTGCTTAACAAAGATTACTTGTAGGGAGCTGAAAGAGATTTCACAGAATAGGATGACTTGGCGCCAGTTGTTTGAAGGCCTATGTTCCACTGGAGGTGAAAGGGCAGAACACAAAGAAGATGACACCAAAATAGTAAACTCCTTCCTTTAGTGCAGTTCAGCACACAAAGATTTAAATGATTTACATGAAATAAAGTAAAACTACTGCATGCCATTCCTGCTGTGTGCGGGAAAATATAGAGAATTATACTTGTGTAGCCGAGTTTCTTTGGTATATTGTGTACATTCTTAGCTGTTTTGTTTTAGCAATCCTTACCTTGGTACATTTTTCCCAAATGATCTGAGAAAATTCAGGCCTTTGTACGCAGTTAGAAAATCAACCAATTGTGATAATGACCTGTTGAACGAAATAGACAGCACATATTATTCACAATAGGAAATAAAAACAGTAAAGTATGTGCAAGTCCTGCGAAAAAGTGAGAGATACTAAACACGGACACAGTGTGCAAACTTTACAGCGAACTCCATAATGGTGAACATAAATAACAGGAAGAAAATCCAAATAAATAATAATAAAATAAAAAAAATAAAAATAAGTATACTACGATACAGCAAACGATGTTTCAATTATGATAATCTTCATCAGGAACAGAACAACACAAACAAAGCTTGTGAAACTAGCTTGTAGATCTGAACCAATATATGTGACAGCTCTTATTGCATGGCAGCCATGGTAGCGTAGCCATTAGACACTTGCCAGAAGTACCATTGGTCTTGGGTTTGATCTGCAGCAGTACGGTTTTATGTTTGAAAAAACTGACCTCGGCTCCCAGGTTGACCCAGCGTAAAATGGGGTACTAGGAAATGTCTTAAGAAGTAAAGGTGGCTAGCATGATACAGACCACATCTGCCCCTGAATACCGGTTGGTCTATAAATATATGGGTCTAGGTACATTTCCCCAATGCACCTAAGGCGTGTAAAGGGACTTTTGCTGTGTATTTTACTTTGTGCATAAACAATCACCATTTATCTTCACATAAAATAAATATTTATTTACCTATAACATCACCGTTACATAACTCTACACATACTGTTTACTGACTTACACCATCTCCATGTATAAGTACATGTAAAATACAGAACAAACTATGTATCACTAGCAGCATCACAATTACAATCCCGTAAAGGCATCTTCTTGCAGCATATCCATGCATATTCCTGTAAATGGCCAGCAGTGGCTGAGATGTTAAGGTGTCCCCACGAGGCTCAGAAGGTACTGGGTTTGATCTCATGACATGGCTTTCATCATTTCCAAAAACCACTGGTATCTAATGATATAACGAGTCACTTTGATCTCTCGGGTAGTGAGATCAATCAGATACCTAGCCTTCTCAGATAAGGAACAAAAACAAGAGGACTCATGTGCAAGCTGTGCATGTAAAAGATCCCAAGCAGTTGAAAATCACAAAGAGTAGGCTGCAAGGTCACTGCCCTGGCAAATTTATTAAGAAAGATAGAGGCCGTGATCTTGGATGGAATCTGTCTAGAGCAGGGGTGGGCAAACTATTTGTGCTTAGGGCCACACTGACAAATGTAAAGCTATTGGGGGGGGGGGGGGGGGGGGGGGCCGCATATATATTATGTCAACTTTATTTACAGCAACCTATCACAATAAGTAATTATGAATTATTTATAGGTTATTAAACAGTATCAATAACTAATTATTGCACCTTTATTTTACTTATACACTTATAGATTATATTCTACAATATGGACAAAATCTTTTACTAATTTTTTAACAAGATTTTACAATTTAAAAAAAAAATAATATTTAAAAAAAATTATCTATCAATGGCTTTAATTTAGACACAAACCGATTACATTGTCAATAGAATTGTTGATTTCTAATGAGATGTATGTAACTCCTTGCAATTTTGACAATATTCTTGAAATCTGGAGCAAGTTTACTTGTTGAAATTCGCATGACAGCATGCAAGTTGCAGTCCGACAATAAAGACCTATTCTTAGATTTGTTGATCTTCAAGCAAGAAAATGCTTGTTCGCAAATGTATATTGATCCAAACGATGATAAAGTTTAGCTGCAAAGATTTTCACATTGGGAAATGGTTCTTCTGATAAAGATCCATAGAAATCCAGCAAGCCATCTGACTTGAATTTCTCTTTCAGATCATGATCTGCTTGTAAGTCAAGCAGCTCCGACTGTATGTCCTCTGTGGCTGTATCAGCTTCTGCACTAAAAGGGGAACTGATAATATTGAACTGTGGATCTAAGTTCTTGAAATCTTGGAATCTCCATCCAAATTCTTCAGCCAATGAATCTAACTGGGCTTTGTACTTTTCAGTCATTTCACTAGAAATGTTTTCATGTTTCAGCTAAGGGAAGTGACAAAGCCTTGTTTCACTTGCTTATCTGGAGAACAGTGAGAATTTAGCCTGAAATGATTTTACATACATACAATTCATGTGCAAAAACACTATGCCCTAAGTTTGATATTCAGTTCATTTAACTTTTTCATAATTTCAATGGCAAACATTTCTAAGTCTAACTTCCACTCTTTATTGACAATGTTAGTATTAAAGTCCCCTCTGAAGTGTCTCCACCTCGACGTGGTAGAAGGGCCTGCGTGTCCCAATGATCTGAAGAGCTCTGCTGACGGAAGCACAACTACATGTCGGACAGGCCTTGAGATAGGGACCAGACCAAGAGAGACACAACCTGCTGCTCTGCAGGTAGACTGAGGATAGAAAGTCAAAGACTGAACCAGGCACACGATGCCACTAATTCTTGGTCCAGACACATACTCTAAGGCTCTCCGCTGAGGGATATGACTGAATGTCTCTAAGTCAACATCCCCCCAGATGTGAGAGCCGGGCCGATACTTGCCTACCTCAGAATGGAGGTGAGATGCTGAGCACGCTACATGCTCAGACTCAAGATACTTGTTCGAAGGCTCTCAGCTGGGGAATATGAGGGATCCCCGGATGAGAGGGCCTGGCCGTTACTCGCTCTCAGATGCATGGAGGTAAGGTGCTGAGCAGGCAGCACATGTAGCCTAACTCGTGAGAGGTTACTAAAGGTGGAAATGCGCCCCAGTCGCAGCCCATGCTCGGAACAGCTCTCACTATCTAGTCCTCTGAATGTCCTTCGTGTCCAGAACAGCTCTGACTAGCTAGTTTTCTGAATGTCCGTTGTGCCCGGATCAGCTCTTACTATCTTGTTTTTCCGGCACAGCGACTAACATATGTTCGAACCGAAAGCTCGCTGAGTGGATACCGTCTGCACTCCAACCATTCCTGGTTTGTACGGGGAACGACCCGTAGCGAACGAAATGCCCAATACATTGAAGTGAGGAATTAAAGCAGCCATGAGCAGGACATGGCGACTTCCTAGGTGAGTCCAGCACCAGAGCACTATGTGTCGGCTCTGCAACTATGGAAGCCTCCCTGGATGGCGGATAATGCCCATGGACTGTCCCTGCCTTCACTTGAGGGCTGATCGTGAAGAATTCGACCGTTCTAACTTGACCAGCTGGGATGTGGATGACACCACAAAAGTGGGAGCCCCCCCCCAGAATGCTAGCTGACCGCGTTGCGTTGGTTTTGTACGAAATGGTGTGAGTGGCGGTCGTCCAGAAAGCAATGGCAAACTACTAAATGTAAACTTGCCAAGAGATTACATCAAAATTATGCTGGTGTTGACTGCAACGTCCTGTTTTTAACTAACACTTGCATTGAAACACAGGACTGTGTTGTGTATTTTAGTTTTCAGATTTATTGTGTTGTTTTAGTCATCATTAATTCATGTCTGTAGAATACACCTAACAAGATACATACAAAATATGCCAGGCAATAAATTATTCAATCTATTGTTTGTGTCTTAATTATTCATAATTATGATTGCTCAGAAAATTCTGAGAATCCACTCTAAGACAGTTTGCATGGGAAAGGTGACTATTGCACTGCAGCACAATGTACAGAAGTAAAATAAAAAGGGTATGTAACTCTCAAATTGGTGGCTTACTTAATTGGGTAATCACTCTCACTGAGGTTGATATAATAGTCCCAGTTCCAGTCTGGCTTGTCGTCAAACAGTTCTCTAAGAAAGCTCAGGTGGGCCTGTAACAAACTAGCTCCTCCCCAAATTGTAGAAAACCGGTGACGGGTCAACATCATGTTGGAGAAGCGCTGCTCCAGGGGAAGTAACTCTCTATACATGTACTCCTGCCTCTGCACAGACATTTTTCAACAGTTTATATAAATAATGATGGAAAAGAATAACACTGAAATAATATACTACATAAACAATAAACATACAATGATTTAATATAAACTGTTACACTTGACAGAAATTGTTAGTGTAGTGCACAGGTTAAACAGGGTTGAGAAACTGGGACAACACCAGCAAACATATACAAGGAACAATTATGCTGGCATGCACCTTTCTGTAGCACATACAGCTGTGAATCATGGACCATTTCACAACTACTAAAGAAGAGAATCAAGTTTTTAAAATTAAATGTCAGAAACTGAACGAACAAACTTTACTTTCTATTTCTATTTTTTTATAGAGAAAAATTATTAACTTCAAGATGTAGAACAATGCTGAGATTCCTCTATACCTGAAAATAAAACAAGCTGGCCTATAAACAGCATTGTGTCTCAGAGATACTTCGGCCACATTAAATGTGACAGTGTCTTAGGAAGAACAGAAATGGAAGGCATGGTTTCTGGATGAACAGTATCATGTCTCAGAGATACTTTGGCTACATTAAACATGAGTGTCTTAGGAAGAACAGAAATGGAAGGCGTGGTTTCTGGGTGGAGAAGCAGGAGTCAACAACAGGACATTATAGACACCTTGGGCTTGAACATGAATGAGGTTGTGGAAATGGCAAAGGATCAAGAATTTTCTGGTAGACTGTAAAGGAAGCTGGGCAGTGAAGGAAGCTGGGCAGTGAAGGAAGCTGGACTGTAAAGGAAGCAACTTTCTGCAGAAACCTGCTACAAGATTATAAGGCAATGGTTAGTAAGAAAAGGTAAAATGGTGCTTTCTTGTGCATGCTAAGAATTCCCTGGCAGCTGGAGGAAAAAGACTGAATAGGCAGCTCTCCCAGGCTAACCTTGAACATGAGAAAACAAACCCACAAAAAACAAATAATATCATATCAGTGTAATTTTGGTATTCTCACATCCCAGTTTACTATTGGTAGCATACAGCTGTATTGTTTTGATAACAATGCATTTGTAGATGTTTATAAAGTAACTGCCATCAATACTTTATAGTTTTAAACACCACAGTAGTGGAAAGACCAAAGATGGAAGGCTTCCTGGCCAAGGATTCAGAATCTTGTTGGCCAGCCAGATGAGAATGACCTTCTGCAAAAGCCCTGTGACTTGATGATGATGGTGTTCCAATGTGATGAACCTAAAGCCATTTTCTTACAATTAGAATAAATCAGTTACAACTGCTAACAGAACAATGCAGTGTGCCCATGTGTAAATATATGTTTAGAAACTGTGTATGAAAGTTACTATAAGAATATTTATAACTGATAATTATCACTATGACTTCCCAGGAAGTATTTAGAAAATCCCTGGGGCAGTCACAACATGCAGGTTGGGAACCACTCATCTAGACTAGAAACAAAACCTGATCTCAAGTTAGTTGCATGTCCTTTACAGGCCATTGCAGTCAACCCCAGCATTTTTTATTTGACAGCTTGTGTTTTACTAGGCAATTGTTATATTCAGTATGTTGCCATTGTTTTCTGAACGAATGACATTCGTACCATTGAAAATCAATGCAAGACAGTCTGCTTCCAAATCATCTGCAATTGATTTCGAATAAAACCAAATCAGACAACCCCCCAACAAAAAAACAATCTACAAACAAAAATGTGAAAGAAACAAAAGGAGACAGGCACCTTGTCTACATGAATGTAGTAGAAATGATCTGGGCTATAGATGATCCTCAAAAGCCTGGCCACTTGACGAATAGCTCGACCGTTCACAGTCAACACAAAGACAATCTTGATTCTTGGAGTCGTATCATTCAGGTGAGGGTGTTCTAATGGCGCATTCTGCCGGATCACAGCTAGGTAAAGTTTGAGAAAAAATGATTCAAACATCGTTAAACATTGACAACATTATTTTAATATTTAAAATTTGAGAAATAAGCATTTACACATCAGATCACCATTAATTGATACATGGATGCCATTACAATAAAGTTATACCTCATCAAGTACCTTCCCAACTGGTGTGAAGATAAAGCTTCCCTGCATCTGGCAAAATTGACCGGGACCCTCACGTCAAACCAGCCTAAAATTGTTACCAGACAAGTTTAGTTTAGTTTAGTCGATGGATCAACATCAAGGAACGCTGGTGTAACCCATAAGTGCTCTGTTCTACTCCTAACTCAAGCCTGAGTCTGGAGAATCTCAAATCAGTGCACAAACTCTGTTGCACCGACGAGGATCTTGAAATACTTTGGGTAGATCTTAGACTCAAAATTTTGCGCGGGCAGCGCCGCTAGGCTACTTTTTTCGATTTCCAACTGCCAAGAGATTTTTTAAGTGTGCAACAATACACACAAGCATCTAATCTGACTACCCAGAGACCAGGGGAAATTTTTTTTACCAGACAATCTCTTATGAAGTCAAAGCAGCCGTTGTGATACTAACCACATCACCTACTCAGTGCCCATTGGTCTATACATACATACAGGGAAAGCTAATCCAAATGTATAAATCAGTCCAGTGCACTAGAAGTAGTAACACGAGTGGACTACACTTGAGTTCAAAGTGAGTGAATGCAAAAAACAAAACAAAAAACAACTAAAAACTTTAAATTATGTAATATATGAAGTAACTACAGATTTGATTACAAATATAATTTACAGAAAATGAGTTTCACATAAAGCAATATAGTGGTCTTCATTATTCACCTTGAACTCCCGTGCCATATATTCTATTAGTCAAATAGGCCCCACAAGTTTCTGAGGCATTGCCCGGGCACTTTGTGAAACAGTGGGCCTCTTCTAACTTTGCGCCGTGCTTGCCATATGAGCTTCCACACCAGCACTCCTTGCCGTACTGTAACCCGGCATACTTGTAGCCTGTAACAGAGAACAGACAATACTGCAACCCAACATACTTGTAGCCTGTAATAGAGAACAGACAATACTGTAACCCATCATACTTGTAGCCTGTAATAGAGAACAGACAATACTGTAACCTGGCATACTTGTAGCCTGTAATAGAGAACAGACAATACTGTAACCCATCATACTTGTAGCCTGTAATAGAGAACAGACAATACTGTAACCTGGCATACTTGTAGCCTGTAATAGAGAACAGACAATACTGCAACCCAGCATACTTGTAGCCTGTAATAGAGAACAGACAATACTGTAACCCATCATACTTATAGCCTGTAATAGAGAACAGACAATACTGTAACCTGGCATACTTGTAGCCTGTAATAGAGAACAGACAATACTGTAACCTGGCATACTTGTAGCCTGTAATAGAGAACAGACAATACTGTAACCTGGCATACTTGTAGCCTGTAATAGAGAACAGACAATACTGTAACCCATCATACTTGTAGCCTGTAATAGAGAACAGACAATACTGTAACCCATCATACTTGTAGCCTGTAATAGAGAACAGACAATACTGTAACCTGGCATACTTGTAGCCTGTAATAGAGAACAGACAATACTGTAACCCATCATACTTGTAGCCTGTAATAGAGAACAGACAATACTGTAACCTGGCATACTTGTAGCCTGTAATAGAGAACAGACAATACTGTAACCTGGCATACTTGTAGCCTGTAATAGAGAACAGACAATACTGTAACCTGGCATACTTGTAGCCTGTAATAGAGAACAGACAATACTGTAACCCATGCATACTTGTAGCCTGTAATAGAGAACAGACAATACTGTAACCCATGGCATACTTGTAGCCTGTAACTAGAGAACAGACAATACTGTAACCCAGCATACTTGTAGCCTGTAATAGAGAACAGACAATACTGTAACCTGGCATACTTGTAGCCTGTAATAGAGAACAGACAATACTGTAACCTGGCATACTTGTAGCCTGTAATAGAGAACAGACAATACTGTAACCTGGCATACTTGTAGCCTGTAATAGAGAACAGACAATACTGTAACCCATCATACTTGTAGCCTGTAATAGAGAACAGACAATACTGTAACCTGGCATACTTGTAGCCTGTAATAGAGAACAGACAATACTGTAACCTGGCATACTTGTAGCCTGTAATAGAGAACAGACAATACTGTAACCTGGCATACTTGTAGCCTGTAATAGAGAACAGACAATACTGTAACCTGGCATACTTGTAGCCTGTAATAGAGAACAGACAATACTGCAACCCATCATACTTGTAGCCTGTAATAGAGAACAGACAATACTGTAACCTGGCATACTTGTAGCCTGTAATAGAGAACAGACAATACTGTAACCCATGCATACTTGTAGCCTGTAATAGAGAACAGACAATACTGTAACCTGGCATACTTGTAGCCTGTAATAGAGAACAGACAATACTGTAACCCATCATACTTGTAGCCTGTAATAGAGAACAGACAATACTGTAACCCATCATACTTGTAGCCTGTAATAGAGAACAGACAATACTGTAACCCATCATACTTGTAGCCTGTAATAGAGAACAGACAATACTGTAACCTGGCATACTTGTAGCCTGTAATAGAGAACAGACAATACTGTAACCTGGCATACTTGTAGCCTGTAATAGAGAACAGACAATACTGTAACCTGGCATACTTGTAGCCTGTAATAGAGAACAGACAATACTGTAACCTGGCATACTTGTAGCCTGTAATAGAGAACAGACAATACTGCAACCCAACATACTTGTAGCCTGTAATAGAGAACAGACAATACTGTAACCTGGCATACTTGTAGCCTGTAATAGAGAACAGACAATACTGCAACCCAACATACTTGTAGCCTGTAACAGAGAACAGACAATACTGTAACCCAACATACTTGTAGCCTGTAATAGAGAACAGACAATACTGTAACCTGGCATACTTGTAGCCTGTAATAGAGAACAGACAATACTGTAACCTGGCATACTTGTAGCCTGTAATAGAGAACAGACAATACTGTAACCTGGCATACTTGTAGCCTGTAACAGAGAACAGACAATACTGCAACCCAAGCATACTTGTAGCCTGTAATAGAGAACAGACAATACTGTAACCTGGCATACTTGTAGCCTGTAATAGAGAACAGACAATACTGTAACCTGGCATACTTGTAGCCTGTAATAGACAACAGACAGTACTGCAACCTGGCATACTTTTCGACTGTAATAGAGAACAGACAATACTGTAACCCATCATACTTGTAGCCTGTAATAGAGAACAGACATTACTGTCTAATTCTCTCCATGAGCTCCACAGTGCAGATTGTGACATACTATTTTATTCCTTCTACTTTGTGCAGACACCAACTAGTGAATGTTTGTAGCTTATCTGTGATCATTTCACTTGTTCGCCATGTTTCTGATCCTTAAAGTAGAATACTGATCATTATCTGTTCCACCATCTTTGTCAACTGTGCTACCTAAACAAGCATAGGATTTCGTGTCTTGAAATGAAGTTTTGCTTAGGGAGATCGTGTTATCAATTGCTTCATCTGTAACATTATTCTTACTGTTGTTATGTATTGTTAAATATATAAAGATATTTATCAGAAACCTGATCTGTAGTCTTACAGTTATATGTATTCTTAAATATGTCCATTCATTCATTCATTCATTCATTCATTCATTCATTCATTCATTCATTCATTAGCATGTCCTTTGCAGAACCTCGCTCCCATAACAACTTTCTGGAAAACCTCTCGATCATAAGCAAGATGTCCCGCATCAGATACACCCATCTGGAGATCATCCGCCACATCCTGCACCCATCTTCTCTTTGGCCTTCCTCTTCCTCTCTTCCCAGGCATATACCCTTCCCTTTTGTCCATACAGTTGTATGAATTGTTAAATATGTTAATAAAGTTGCATGCATTGCTAAATATATCCATACAGTTGTATGTATGGTTAAATACGTCCTTACAGTTGTTGCATGCAATGTTAAATATGTCCATACAGTTGTTGTATGCAATGTTAAATATGTTCATACAGTTGTTGCATGCAATGTTAAATATGTCCATACAGTTGTTGTATGCAATGTTAAATATGTCCATACAGTTGTTGTATGCAATGTTAAATATATCCATACAGTTGTTGTATGCAATGTTAAATATGTCCATACAGTTGTTGTATGCAATGTTAAATATGTTCATACAGTTGTTGCATGCAATGTTAAATATGTCCATACAGTTGTTGCATGCAATGTTAAATATGTCCATACAGTTGTTGTATGCAATGTTAAATATGTTCATACAGTTGTTGTATGCAATGTTAAATATGTCCATACAGTTGTTGCATGCAATGTTAAATATGTCCATACAGTTGTTGTATGCAATGTTAAATATGTCCATACAGTTGTTGTATGCAATGTTAAATATATCCATACAGTTGTTGTATGCAATGTTAAATATGTCCATACAGTTGTTGCATGCAATGTTAAATATGTTCATACAGTTGTTGTATGCAATGTTAAATATGTCCATACAGTTGTTGTATGCAATGTTAAATATGTCCATACAGTTGTTGTATGCAATGTTAAATATGTCCATACAGTTGTTGTATGCAATGTTAAATATGTTCATACAGTTGTTGTATGCAATGTTAAATATGTCCATACAGTTGTTGTATGCAATGTTAAATATGTTCATACAGTTGTTGTATGCAATGTTAAATATGTCCATACAGTTGTTGTATGCAATGTTAAATATGTCCATACAGTTGTTGTATGCAATGTTAAATATATCCATACAGTTGTTGTATGCAATGTTAAATATGTCCATACAGTTGTTGCATGCAATGTTAAATATGTTCATACAGTTGTTGTATGCAATGTTAAATATGTCCATACAGTTGTTGTATGCAATGTTAAATATGTCCATACAGTTGTTGTATGCAATGTTAAATATGTCCATACAGTTGTTGTATGCAATGTTAAATATGTTCATACAGTTGTTGTATGCAATGTTAAATATGTCCATACAGTTGTTGTATGCAATGTTAAATATGTCCATACAGTTGTTGTATGCAATGTTAAATATATCCATACAGTTGTTGTATGCAATGTTAAATATGTCCATACAGTTGTTGCATGCAATGTTAAATATGTTCATACAGTTGTTGTATGCAATGTTAAATATGTCCATACAGTTGTTGTATGCAATGTTAAATATGTCCATACAGTTGTTGTATGCAATGTTAAATATGTCCATACAGTTGTTGTATGCAATGTTAAATATGTCCATACAGTTGTTGTATGCAATGTTAAATATGTCCATACAGTTGTTGTATGCAATGTTAAATATGTTCATACAGTTGTTGTATGCAATGTTAAATATATCCATACAGTTGTTGTATGCAATGTTAAATATATCCATACAGTTGTGTATGCAATGTTAAATATGTCCATACAGTTTATGTATGCAATGTTAAATATGTTCATACAGTTGTATGCAATGTTAAATATGTTCATACAGCTGTATGCAATGTTAAATATGTTCATACAGTTGTGTGCAATACAAGTTCATACAGTTGTATGCACTGTTAAATATAAAACATATTAATCACCAACCGGATCTGTAGCAGTGCTCTATACACTTCTGTGGACTGTTGTCTGGGAGATCCAGAAATCCCCCATCCAGGTCCCGCTGAGAGTTTGAGTCCTTGTAACAACCATAGTAATGCCCCTTGTCTTTTCCTGCAAAACAATACAAGAACATCTCTCTGAAAATAGCACTGGCACCTTGCCACGTTGATAGAGACAATAGTTTATTAAATAGAGATATACCTCTCCACAACAAAAGCCTAGGCTGAATTTAGTGACCATGTTTTGCCCATGCAGTATAATACTTCTCTCAGCCTGCCTAGGTTACTCCAGAGAAAACTAACACCAATGCCAATGCGTCTGGAACAAGCCAAGCTGCAGAAGCTGCCGGATCAGCAAAGCAATGCTCAAATTGTCCACCTATCGGAGCTTCTTTCCTAGACCAGCTGCCGACTAAGGCTTAGGGTCTGGTCTGCCCTGCCATGACATTTAGTCTTTAGGTTGCTTTTCATCACACTAGTGTAAGGCATGGTTGTACCTTTCCAATTGCACTTCTTCGCCTGAAGTCATTGGCACAATGTGTGGTGTTGGGTTTGGTGAGCGCTGCCCAACATTCGGAGCTAACAGAAAGCAGGCGGTACCGTCAACTGTTATATAGTAGCTCAGTCTCTCAGCATAAGATATAATTTTTATGATGGGATATAAATCGTTTAAGCTTCTAACAAGAACGTAGCTTCACAGCAGATACTGCAATTAGGGTGTAAAATGTTATTAGGCCTACACATATTCCAGACCATGACATAAAGAGGTGAGATTGTCGGTTCTCTTCCTTGTCAGACAAACAATATGTTGCCACAAACAATATGTTACCACAAACAATATGTTGCACGATTTATTTCCTGGCATATTTCACTATATCTTGTTATGAGAACACTGCAGAGTTACATATCAAATGAAGTGAGTGATACTTTGGCTGAAATGCTTAAAACAGATAGTCACTGATATTGTTTGAGTGTGGAGCATCAGTTATCCCCACGGCAATTACAAATTTAAAACAAAGTCTTTATGTGTGCACAAAACTGGCTGCAGCCGCTACATTGGTCCTGCCTCGATGTATTTGAGCAATTTATTGTTTGTCGAATTCAATATACAATACCTTTTCTTTGTTAACTTTATAGTGGCTACTCTACTAAGCAAATATCTCAAAATAAACTTTATTTTCAAAGGGTTAAATACAGGACATGCATTCTCTTCATCCTCTCTCTCTCTCTCTCTCTCTCTCTCTCTCTCTCTCTCTCTCTCTCTCTCTCTCTCTCTCTCTCTCTCACCCTCTCTCTCTCTCTCTCCAAAGATATTTTAAAATTATTATTACGGTTATTGTAGTAAGGTTAAGGGGAAAATTATGTAGAATTAAAACAAAAGTTAGTTGCATATCCTTTACAGGACGTCGCAGTCAACACCAGCATTTATTTTGCTGTTGTGATCTCTTGGCAAGTTTACATTCATTAGTTTGCCATTGCTTTTTGAACGACCAGCACCCATACCATTTCGTTAAAAACCCAAAGCAAGGCAGTCTGCTGCCAAATCGCCTGCAGCTGTGTTTCGAACACAGTATGTGGGCTCACGAATGCGTCTGTAAGCCCGTCACCATGGGCCGGTGTGTAGAATAAGGATGCTTAAAATAAGTCAGTAAAAAATAACGCACTCTATTACACATGGTGATAGACTTGTATTGTTCAGACCAACTGGTACTCGGTGGCTGATGTGGCAATGCCAGTCGCATTTACTGCCCAGGACATTTCATGGTACCCATCTTAAGACCCGGTCATCCCGGGAATGCTGGTCAAGTGACAAATCAAGCATCAAAGCGGATTTGAAGCCACAAGGCCAGCAGATGAGCGTCTAGCCGCTATGTCATCGCGACTCCCATGCTTAATATATTAACACGGCTTAGTGCGGCGACATGTATGTAGGCCGCAGTGAGGCAACATTAAAAGTCTGTGTTTAATACTAGGCTTGGCGATATGTAGTATGTTTAGGATATTTCATCATGTTTCGTCATAGTCTCTATTCTTATCGTCCTCTCTGTGTTTACCCATGCCTTAAAAAAAAAAAAAAACTTATTTCTTTTGATTTTTTTAATTATTGTTTTTTCTTTGGGCGTTCGCACTCTTTGAACTGAAGCGTAACCCATACACGTGCTGTGATACTACTTCTAGTGCACTGCACTGATGTTTGTATGTGGATTAGCTATCCCTATTACCAGTGTCCCTCGCCATCACTGCGACGTCTGAGGTACTTATAATTTACGTCCCCAAGTCAAGGACGAGAAGTCAACTGACCGGTGGAGAAGTTGAACCAGCTACATGTTATCTATCCACTCTCTCCTTCTCTTTCTCTCTCTGTCCAATCTCCGTCACCTACTTTTCCTTCTACCTTCTTTTATGCTTTTCCTGGATCTTGCTCGCCCCTCCGTGCCCCAGCTCCACAATCACTCCACTTCTCTCTCCTATAGTTTAAAACACTCCCCCCCCCCCCCCCCACCACTTATTCACTTAGTTGATATACACTACAATTACCCACGTCCCAACCGCTACACGACCACCACCTCCTATATAATTAAGCCCACAGTTCCCACGAGAGGTCTCCATTTGTTGCAGCGCTCAGCGACTACTTAGCTCAAATTACTACAGCTATATCGAGTTAGCAATGGGCTTGAGCCAAGGCCAGACAACACGCGAGGCCAACTTTCAATCATTCAAACGGAAACTCACTGCCTCTGCCTTTGGCCTTTTCCCTAGTTTCCTGACCTTAAATGAAGTCTAAACATAGTTGTGTATGTTGTTGTCTTGCCTATTAAATATTTCTTATAACACTTACGATAATTTCTTCCTCTCTCTAACCACTTATTGGTGACGTTTGTGTAACCAGCCAGTACTTTCTACCTCGATTGTAACAGCCTCTATGTCACTCTAACCACATCTTATTTTTCTATACCATTTGTAACAGGTTCTTACTCATTTTAACCATTTCTTTCTACCTCATTTATAACAGTTTCTATATATTTTTCAGGCACATCTTTCTACCTTATTTGTAACAGCTTCTAAAGTATTCCATGCACTTTTTTCTACCTTATTTGTAACAATTTATATCCCATTCTAATCTCCTTTCTGCCTCATTTGTAACAGTTTCTAACTTATTTCAGGCACATTTTCTGCCTCATGTATAAGAGTTTTTATCTTATTCTAGTAAAAATATGAATACAATTTTGTGGAACTGCAGTAAAGCTGTGAAAATGTAAACAATATAAAATAACACAAAGTAATGCAGCTTTACATAACAGAACTACAACGAATACAGGACGTTGCGGCAACTAGCCTTCATCAGCAAACAAATAGATACACAAAACACAACATATAGTCACGGAGAAGACCCTCCGGTAACTACACTGAGACGTGACGACTGGATGAGAAGAATAAAAAGATGAAAAAATGAAAGCAATCATTTTCTCTTCATTGCTTTCATTTTTTCATCTTTTTATTCTTCTCATCCCGTCGTCACGCCTCAATGTAGTTACCAGAGGGTCTTCTCCGTGACTATATGTTGTGTTTTGTTTATGTATTTGTTTGCTGATGAAGGCTAGTCGCCGCAACGTCCTGTATGTGTCGTAATTATGTTATGTAACGCTGCATTACTTTGTGTTATTTTATACTATCTTATTCTAGGCACGTCTTCTACCTTATTTATGACAATGTATATCCACATCGCTGTTCACGATGAAAGACATAGGAGTAGGAATTGGCACGGCCACACATGAGAGGTACATCGGGAACACGAGGTGCCTCGTCAACCAACACAGAACTGGCACTATTACTAGCCACCGGACGCTGATGCATATGCTTGGGGGGGGGGGGGGGGAAGAAGAGACAAAAAAAAGGGGGGGGGGGATCTGAGCACCTAACAAATGTATTGTTTTTTCGATGTAGTCGCCAATGAGTTCACTGCAAGCCCTCCTGCGCAGGTAAACTGCTTGGATTCTTGTAGAAAAAAAATTCTCTGGGGTCACCACTCGGTGTGCCTGACCTGGTCGTGGACAGTCTGCCACAGAAGTCAAGCAGTTCTTAAACTTCATACTCCACTCATACTCTTGCTGGACTGACAGGCATGCATCACCATAAGGGGCCTTCATTCGCAGATGAATTTATATAGGTTTCACCCCTTCAATGATCAAATAGCGGTTAAAAGAAAACATCTTCTCTATGGTGCATGGCAAAAGTAGTGTGGCCATCTTTAAACTGTCTTTATGACATCACCGTTTTCGTCTGCACTGTGATGTCACGTTCTTAACACCGTTAAAACCCTTAACAACAATACTGACAGGTTACAAGACAATGACACGATTATTGTAATTTCTATCACACTTCTGTTCTATTATTCAAGCTGAGAAGCTGTTTTCAATGTATACTACCACTGCAGGACCTGAGATAACACAATTGCTAGGATGCCTAATTGCCGGCTCGACGGACATATGTTTGAATCCCCACTAAACTCACGGCTTTCCCCCACGAACCTGGACTCACAGGGCTGTCTGCCTAAAACGGACACCAGGAAATTTCTTGGGAAATAAAGGCGACGGTCGTGTTGTCAACATCACCAGTCAAACACCGTTGGGTCTAAAATACCCGGCGAGCATCATATATCATACACGCCTCATAGCGTCTTTTATTTAATGACTAGCATTGTATCGATCGCTGGCGGTAATCCCTCTGACGCTATTGTGTTTAAGTATTGTAATTCTTTATCGGCAGCACAAGGCTTTCAACTATCTCTATTATAGATAAAAATATCTTATCTATAATTAAACACTATTAACAAATTGCCTAAAAGGCGTGTTGCGCTAGGCATTTGGAAAGAATGTAGTTTGCCAAAGCTTTGCTTCTTGGCAGTGACCAAGCTGAGACAAGTTAGACTTGTAAAAAACATAAACTGGAAACAACAAGCTCTCATAAAGATTCATAATGAAGTAGGTCAATATCAGTCTATTAAGAGAGGTGTACGACAGAGATGTGTAATGTCTCCAGATCTTTTTTTCCCTATATAGTGAAAATATTTTTAAAAAAAAGAAAATTTAGGAGATAGAGGAATTATCATTGGGGGATATAACATCAATAACATTATATATGTGGATGATACATTATTGATTCCAGACAATGAACAGTATCTGCAACCGGTTATTATTGTGAACTAGAGCTGGAAATAAATTGTAAGAAGACACAGATTATGGTTGTTACCAGGAACAAAGAAATACCACAATGTAATAAACGGGTAAACAAGTGAACCGGTACAACTATCTCGGAACAGTCATAACATCTGATGGGAGGTGCCTTGATGAGATTACAACAAAAATCGCTATGGCGAAGGTAGCCTTTTGCAAGATGAAAAACATACTGACGAATAAAATGATGTCAATTACAACGAGAAAAATAGTGTTGAAGTGCCACATAGAACCTGTACTTGTGTATGGATGTGAGACGTGGACAATAAGCAGACACGCTGAAAAACATCTAATGGCAGTGGGAATGTGGTTTCCGAGGAAAATGCAAAGGAGAATGCAAAGAATACCATGCACTGACAGAAAAACCAATGACCAAGTCCTACTAAGAAACAAATGAAAACTGTAAACTGATTAGAGAAATCAGATGTAGACAGTCAAAATTTTTTGGACACGTTATGAGAAGAAATACACCAGCAAGATTGAGGGAAAAAGAACAAAGGAAAGACAGAGAAGTAAATACCTGGATGGCCTGACCCCTTGGTATAGTCGAGACAAGAACACATAGCTAATCCACGACTCTGATGATAGAGTGAGATGGCGAAACATGACCGCCCTTGCTTATCGGCATAGTACATGATGATGGTGAGCTTTTGCGCAAATAATACTAGAGACACGGCCAGAGTTCCAACAGGAAAGTACTGCCATAACTATGATGCTGAAATTGAGGCAATCAAGATAGCCACAGAATTACAAAATACCAGCCATGGTACACAACCTGTGGTGATATTGACAGATGCAAATCCGTAATAGAGGCACTCCTGTCTGGGAAATTGCCAGTTCTAAGGACACTACTTTCTGAACTTAGCAGTCAGCGTAAGGTCACCATACAGTGGATACCATCCCACTGTGGAGACCCCGGAAACGACAGAGCTGATCGATTGGCTAAGGAAGGAGCAAAAGAAGAACAACCTGATGTGCCCATTACATACCACCAAAAGAAAAGAATGATCAAATCAGTCAGAAGGCCACCAAACCTTACTCAAGATGACTACCACGTTATGGACAGACCAGAACAGGTCATTCTTCTGCGCCTCAGAACAGGACACAATAGATTACGCAACCACATGTATACAAAATTCAAGATTGGTGACTCAGCCATGTGCATATGTGGTTTGGCGTCGCAGACAGCAGAGCACATACTCCAGGATTGCCCAAACTACAACATATCCAGGCGAACCTTCTGGCCTAGAGAGACAACAGTGGAAGATAAACTCTATGGACCGCTGAGTTAACTAAAAAAGACTGTTAGATTCATACAAGAGACAACATTGCAGTTATAATAAACATATTTCAGGCGAACGAAAGAAGAAGAAGAAGCTTTTGTGCAACTTTTTTCACACTTCCATCGCCCATAAACAGTAAACCTAAATAAGGACACATGATAAGACGCAGACTGTCACAATTTTTTGGGCAGCTATGATAAGAAATAAACTAGAGAACTTGGTGACAACAGGCAAGACTGAGGGAGAAAGAACAAGAGGAAGCGGAGAGAGGGTCCTTTATTTTACTTTTACTAAAACGACATGAAAGACTGTAGAAAGTAAAAGGACCCTTTCATACACCATAAGAGCATTGGAGATATGGTGCTGACCCCATATTTCAACGGACCAATCAATACTCGATGGGTGATGTGTAAAGGCGGGAGGATCGGCTTAATTACACCGGGTTTACTCCAAATACCTCAGTCTTCTTGTAGGGCAGAAAGCGTCACACAAATTCCCAGGCTTGGCCATGGGAATCCCATGGGAAAAAAGAGTGATTTTCTGAATAGTGTAGGGGTGGGATGGGGCAGAAAAACATGTTCCATGGACAAGCCTGCCAGGCTTGGCCATGGGAATGTTCCCATGGGACGGGATGGGATGGGACATGCATAAATTACCACGCAATGTAAATTATGTCCCATGGACAACCCTGCAAATTCCGTAGGTTCAGCGATGACCCCCAGGGGGCGGATTCGAACCCATAACTTTCAGAACGCGAGACAGGCGGCTTAACCACTTCGCCACGTAAGAAGTATCACACCGGCCGCTTTCACTTCCCAGAAAATATCCTAGACCTCATTCCAGGCCGGGTCATCCCGGGATTCAAACATCACACCATCAGGCTGGCTACTGCGCTACCGATGCCTACCAATTATTTTGTCTTCCTCTTCTTACCTGTATCCCTCATTGGGGCCTAGGTCCTGAACCAAACCACTCTGAATGTTTCTGCCTGATGGGGAAGTCTACATGTCTGATAGGGTGCACTGTTACTATTTTTGTTCCTTTGCGAGGCCCGGTAACAGAATCCTTAGTCGTCTGTTACGATAAGGGCAGTAGGTTGCAGTGTTAACACTCTTTTGCTTCACCTTAAGGTCCCGTTAAAACACAGGCGGAGCCGTCCTTGTCGCCTGTTACGGCATGCATGGTAGGTTGCATTGTTAACACTTTTTGCTTCACCTAAAGGTCTCGGAAAGACGAGGGGGAATTATATTTTAGCGTGAGCAAATTTTTATCCTCAAAGTGCTGTCCAAAGGATCTGGAAATCTTCGTCTTAAAACTCTCAACCTTTCTATAATGTTTCATCTCATCGTTTGCTGGTCTATAGCATAGCTAACACAAGCATCTCTACAAGAACAAGTTATTCACGTCGACAGCTGTCTGCTCGTTGGCGTCGGGCGGTTAATCCACGGACATCTTGTCGAGGGGAAACAAAACCAAACCATACACAACTATATATTAAACCACCTAGGCTCGAAGTGAATCATGACTCAGAGCCGCCTTGTAATCAACGTCAGAATCTGCAACGGCGGGGATTAGAGAGATCTCCACTGTTCGATGATTGGAAATCAGAAGTTATTAATCCCTCAATGATCAAAGACCTCTTCAATGACGAAAGGCTGAAAGTTATTAACTCTCTCATATTTGAAGACCAAATGTTAGTAACGCTTCAACGACAGAATACCAGATGTTATTAACTCTTCAATGACGGAAGGCCAGAAATTATTAACTCATCGATGACGGAAGGCCAGAAGTTATTAACTCATCATTAACGGAAGACCAGAAGTTATTAACTCTTCAACGACAGAAAAGCCAACAGTTATTATTAACTCTCCAATGACGTAAGGCAAAAAGTTATTAACTCTTCAATGACAGAAGGTCAGCAGTTATTAACTCTCCAATGATGGCACC